>CM029378.1:26275307-26748667 GCA_017165825.1 Hepsetus odoe
ACCCGAGTGTCCAAGACATGGGGCCGCAAGTCCGATGACACGACCACAAAGTCGATCATTGAACTGCGGCCTAGGGTGTCCTGGTGCCAGGTGCACATGTGGACATCCTTATGCCTGAACATGGTGTTCGTTATGGACAATCCGTGACGAGCACAAAAGTCCAATAACCAAACACCGCTCTGGTTCAGATCGGGGGGGCCATTCCTCCCAATTACGCCCTTCCAGGTGTCACTGTCATTACCCACGTGAGCATTGAAGTCCCCCAGCAGAACGATGGAGTCACCAGGAGGGACGCTCTCTAGCGCCCCCTCCAGAGACCCCAGAAAGGGTGGGTAGTCCAGAATGCTGTTTGGCGCATAAGCGCAGACAACACTAAGGACCCGTCCCCCGACCCGAAGGCGGAGGGCCGCCACCCTCTCATCTACAGGGGTAAACCCCAATGTACTGGCGCCAAGCCGTGGGGCAATAAGTATGCCCACACCTGCTCGGCGCCTCTCACCGGTGGCAACTCCAGAGTGGAAAAGAGTCCAGCCCCTCTCAAGGAGACTGGTTCCAGAGTCCAAGCTGTGCGTCGAGGTGAGTCCAACTATATCTAGCTGGAACTGCTCAACCTCGCGCACTAGCTCAGGCTCCTTCCCCACCAGAGAGGTGACATTCCACGTCCCTAGAGCCAGCTTCTGCAGCCGAGGATCGGACCGCCAAGGCCCCCGTTTTCGGCCACCGCCCAGCTCACAATGCACCCGACCTCTTTGGCCCCTCCCACAGGTGGTGAGCCCATGGGAAGGGGGACCCACGTTGCCTCTTCGGGCTAAGCCCGGCCGGGCCCCATGGGTGAAGGCCCGACCACCAGGCGCTCGCCAGCGGGCCCCACCTCCAGGCCTGGCTCCAGAGGGAGGCCCCGGTGACCCACGTCCGGGCGAGGGAGAACGTCGTCCAAGGTTTTTATGCATCATCAGAGGTCCTCTGAATATATATATATATTATATTATATATACACACACACACACACACACACACACACAAAACGCAGCCATATTATACTGTGCATCTTCAAGGGGCATATATATACACACCTTGCAGCCATATTATACTGTGCATCTTCGAGGGGCAAGGTTTAATGTTAGTTGGAGGCTGAAAACCAAAAAGATGGCCACATCAACAAAAAAATAAATAAAATAAAAATAAAAAATTGGACAGCATTACATTTTATTAAAATGCATGGCTTACAAACTTAAGATTTAAATTTTAGAAGAAAAATAAGAACTTAACATTCTATATAACTATTTGAGGTTGGTAAGACGGTCTGAGTTGTCTCAAAAACTTCAAGAACTGCATTGATTAAAAAATGTATTTTTGTATGTATTTTTGTTTTAATTCTATTTAAAAAATGTTTATTTTATTTGGTGGGTGGATGTTGTAAGGAGTTCTGAACTGTTTCAAAAATGTTATTTATTTTAAAAATACCTCCAAATGACGCCAATCTGGAAACTCCAATGTTGTGATGATGCATGACAGGTCAGAGTTGATTGGGACGAAATCTTTAGAGGAGTACCTTAATAGTACATTGAAGTAGGTGAAACCAAACCTGACCCACTATCACTATTCCCAGGGCAGGCCTGAGTTAACTGTGCCATGCAGAAAAGGGTCTTGAACAATAGCTAAGCCTATATATAACACTCCATTTGTACAAACTGAGGGCAAAAGGGCAGGGGCTCAATCCCCCTTTGGGGTCTATTTCTACACATGCCTGATTGCATGGCCTAATCGCAATAGTGGTAAACCTGCGATGAAGCAAGAAGAGAAAGCTAATAGGCACCTACAGCTACAGAGAATGCTCCTCCATTTATACATTAATTTGTTATGCTGTGGTACTCTGTTTTTGAAATGTTATTTAGATTTAATTAAGGCTCAAACTTAAAGGGCTTGATGAAAAGGCAAACACTAAAAAGGGCATTTCAGCAAGTTTTACATTTGTGTCCAGCAGCTCTGACATATCTGCCATGAATAATCACCACTGAAAGAGACCTTCTAAAGCATTTCATCAGAGAAAAGAAGTGCTCACACAGTTTTGACCCAATCATCACAGGACTCAGAGGTGTTCTGAATTCATTATTAAGCTCCCAGAATGGAAACAGCAGTCAAAGGATTGTCATCTGTTTGTTGAAAAGCTGAAAATGTTTTTTTTCTCCAATTTCAGCATTTTTCAGAAGTTTTTGCAGTTTGTAAAAGGCTAGAATAAAAAAAGAAACATGACTTTGATGAAGCTGGTGAAATACATTCATACAGAGAGACAGACTGATGAAAGAAGTGCTAAATAAATTGTTATAAAGATCCTTCATTGTTAAGATCTCAATTAACAGTTCAAGACACCAAACTAATTGTTAATAGTAAATGTACTTTCTAAATTAAGATCTCTATTTTTTTATTTACAGTTTAAAAAAAATTATTATTTACATTATCTACAGTTTAAAAGCTACATAAGCATAATAATAATAATAATAATAATAATAATAACAAAAATAGATAGAGGATATGACAAAATAAAATCCCAGAGTGCATCTCCGTTAAACAAATGAATGTGAAAAAACACTACTATTTGAGCACAAATTTGAGTAAAGTTATTTTTGTCTGTTTCTTCTGGTGAAGATGTAGAACGTAAAGGTGTAGGTGTATGGATACTAATATTGGCAATTCACATTGCCTGTTTTTTGAAAAAGTTGGGGGAGGGGGGATAATAAAAATAAAATGAATTTCCAGAAACTATAAAAATAAGATGTATTTTTTAAGTAATGTATAGATTCATTTTGGCTTTCCTGCAAAAGAGCCTAAAATCTTTCAACAGGTTTCTGTAGACCAACTTTTGAATACATTTGATACGTATGTTTCACTCAGCAGTACTTTATTAAAAGTGTAAAATATCTGGGCAGGGTTTTAGAACATCAAACATTAAAATCACGTTTAAGTGATGAGTTGTATTAATTTTTGTATATGCTGTGGCCGAGATTGCTGAATGATTTGAAGCTGAAGACCTGAAGACCCAACAGAACAAGGAAGTCAGGGATGTTGCCTAACAGTTCATCTAAGGGCTTCTTAACATTTGAGCTTGCACTCAGGATTGATTTTGCATTGGCTCTGGGAGGGGCTTGCTATTCACAGGAGAATATCTTGGATAAGATCAAGGATCGATTGTGCATTTCACCTTTGAATGCATCGTTTTTGCAAACAGTAGGCAAAAGGTTTGTTCCTTTACTGTATATTTTTCTCATTCCTGGCAGGAAGATTTGTAAACTGAACTTGCGTTTCTTAGAAATGTTGTTAAAAATTGCTCCTAGCCGAAATTCTCTGCAAAAACAATATACAGGTACAACTAGATGTGTACAACTTTTCGTAAGAGACTTAGGAGTGAAAAGGTCCCATTTGTGGGAGTTAACGTGATTAGTATTAAGCCTAATGGCTGATAAAAAGCGTAATCCAGTTACTGCTGACTTGTGTTAAATGTCAGCATTAACACACAAATGTCCTTTTCCTCAAAGCCACCATTGAAGGCAAACCTTTACATAGAGACGACTGTTCTTTTTAGATGCAGTTCAGTTATATTATTTTATAAAAAAAAATAGTCATATAAATACAAATTTTAAAATGTACAAATACTCCAAGTTATGCAAATGTGGTGTGATACAGATCATGAGCACCAGTGTTACCATCAGTTAGTAAGGAGTGAATGGACACGTAACCCTAGAGACTTCAAAGCTGTTAGCTTACTGGTTCATCATCTCCCAAATGGGCTTTTTATGAAGGGATTAGTGAGCTTGGAGTGAAAATAATCCAAAAAAAAAAAACAAAAACAAAAAAACAACAACAACACTGATCATGATCCAGTTTATGAGGAAAATGGAAAGAATCATGCAGGCGAACAGATGGGCCACAAGCAGGACAAATTGTATCAGAATTCACTGGCATGCAGAATGTCATCCCATTGTGAACCACTAATCGTACTTGGGTTTAAAAGGCCAAGAACCATGTCAGGTGCCAACAGCATTGGTGAAGAACAAGAAAGTGCATCTTCAAGAGGTAAAGGAGTTTCAAATCTGGACCTTATGAGTACTGGGGGAAAAAGATGAATCCATGGCACCAATTGAAGAATGTCTAAACAGCAAAGCTCTTTTGAATCTTGTTACTTATGATGAGCAAGACTTCAAATATGGAACTGCTTATAGCAGGACAGGTCAAACCCACACCTGAACTTCAGTTACCAATTACTGTGTACAATAAACCAGTAATCAACACTAACCAATAATAAACATACCTTGACCCCAGAATTTCCATATAAGGAATTGTTTATTAACTGAGATTCAAGTGCTTCATTTGTACAGACCTGTCTTCTAAGGTTTATAATGGCAGCTATTTAAATATATTTGTCATTATACATGGGGAGCTATCTTTTGTGGAAAACAAAGTCCAAGATTTGAGATAGCGCAGTATCTTGTAATTATAATTCCAACAGGAGACTCAGAAATCCAAAATCTCTTGTGTCAATATGTTTCTTTTTCACTTGCAGTAAAGAAAGAATAATGCATGCAAACGCATTGATATTTATTTGCTGATTATTCCATCTTTAATTCTGCTTCTGAACTAGTTACAAAGAAAGCTCAGAATCCTCTCTCTATTATAAGAGTACCCATTCAATGTGTCTTCAAACCAAATATAAATGGCATCGATCTGTATGCTATGACAAAAAAAAAAAAACAGAAAAAAAAAAACCTGCTTAAGACTCTTACTGAACCTTCAAACAAGCATTTCATTTCTGAAAAAAAGATTTAATATTCCAACAGCTTCAGGAGCAATCCCCCCTACTGCTTTTGTCCCAGTTGCCAAGAAACTGTGCGTTTCAGCAGGAGAAAAGTTTTTCAAAAGACTTATTTTGATGACCTCTAGGCTTCTATTAAGCATATTTGTTCATGAGAATGGGTGATGTTTGTGTACATGCTTAATGCATGGATGGATGGTCAAGGTCAAAGAAAAAGGATAAAAGATTAAAGGAAGAAGAAGAAAAACTATAAAAAGCAGCTGATATCAGTTCACATTAAATTCATCCTTTGCTTCCACATTAACTCGTTGCTTCATTACCTCCCTTCTTTTCTCATCCTCATCTCATCACTCCATCACTACCCCATTCCCTCAGCCACTGGCTCCCGCAGTCATCTATTCATTGGTTCCTCATCACCACCTTGACTACTCATTCCACTCCTTTGCTTTACCTCATGTAGCCTCTCGTTCACTCACTCCTTCACATTCTCATACCCTCACTTTCTTATTCCTTCACTTCTTGCCTTGCAACTCTGGGCCAAACACGAGCACCCAAATCCATCATCCAGTGTGTGGGTAACTAAGGAATCAAAGCAAAGAAAATAGACAGAAAGAAAGAAAACCAGGGATGAAGAATGTAGGGCAAGTGTACTAAGGATTTTGAAGGGAAGAGAATTTGAAAGAGTTATTAAGCCTATGTTCAGAGAAATTCGCTCTTGTATAGAGGGATGGAGTAAAAACACAAAGAAGTTTGTAGTTTTGTAGAGGGATTGAGGGAGAATGGAGAGGACCTGTAAAGAGGGAGAATGGAACAGACTCAGGAAGAATGAAACAGACTTGTATAAAGGGATGGAGGAAGAATGGAACAGACTTGTATAGAGGGATGAAGGGAGAATGAAGATAAATTAGTTGAAGGGTAGAGGGAGACCAGAGAGAACTTATATAGAGGGATACTTTGAGAATGGAGGGAATATGAGCAGAGGAATGGAGGGAAGCGAAGCGAACATGTGCTTGTAATAATGGCAGAAGTGAGGGAGAGTGGATTGTATAGAGGAATGGAGAGGAAATGGCAAGAACAGGCAAAGAGGGATGGAGGGAGAATGATTAGAGCATGTGCTAACTGAAGGAGGGAGAGTGGAGGAAAGTGTGTACTTGTATAGAGGTATGTCTGGCTCTTTGCCCTCGGTCCTTAGTGTGAGGCAGCACTGCTGGAGCTGAGATTTGGGATCATTCCAGTCCTGATTTAGAATAAACTCCTGCAACACAAACAGGAAGAAAAAAAACAAAAAAAACAAACAACAATAAATAATTTATCAAAAACCATCAGCCAACTTTCTAGCATTCTATCTCTCTCTCTCTCTCTCACACACACACTACATGAAACAAATCATGCACTACTTAAGAGAAAGAAAAAAAACTTAAATCGGGGCCAGAAATAAGTCTCCCAGGTGTGTAGCATTGATACACACTCTTTCCTGCTCTCTCTAAGGGCACTTCTTCTAAAAGCACTTCCATTAACACAAATGCACTTGGCCTGGAGAGCAAAATGGAGACTTTGAATGTAGAACTGTCTGTTCCAATTCATTTTCTATAAGAGGGGTGACTTCAAGCCAACAGCATCCCTGCTACCCCATCTCCCACACCCCCCCCCCCCCCCCCCAAAAAAACCTTTCATCTCTCATTCTAATGGCCTTGTATCTTTTTCTCACACCACCGACATTTAATGTATGTCTTAGGTGTCTGACAAAACTCAAAATGGTCCCTCCAGAGGAGAAACATCCTTGACTTTAAGTGTGAAAACATTTTATGCCAAGTAAAGCCTGGGCCTGATTTTCGGTCAATTCAATTTTCTGAACCCATCCTGAAACCAGAACCAAAGTGGCCCATCATAAAATGTAATGAATGTAAGAATACCTCTTTAATAGCTTTATTCATCAAACACTGCTTTAAAACAACATGGCAACCATTTTACTCTGGATAAACTCACCAGACCTTACTGCTATGATGATTAAAAAATAAAAATAAACAAAAATAAATAAATAATAATAAACCATAATAATTTGAATTTATATAGTGCCGTACACAAGATCCTCTTATACCCAAGATCGCTTTACAGAGTAAGTTTCCAAAAAAAAAAAAAAAATTCATACACAAAGCAAATGGGTTAATTCACTGGGAGAAACGGTGGGTTTCTAACAAAGATTTAAAAAGAGAATTGGAAGGAGGCTCATGGACGGCAATTCATTCCAAAGTTTAGAAGCCACTAAACGCTCTCCCACCCATAGTGACCAACTTAAATTTGGGAACAGAGAGATGACCTTCTGAGGATGATCTAAGGGGGCGAGATGGTGTATATGGAGAAATGAGATGTTAACCATCCCCTCTTTAACCTTTAAACTTAATTTGGTCTTTCAAATAAATGATAAACAACTCTGTCTTAACCATGTTGTTCTTTTCTGAATGGATTCACTGTTCATTTCCCGTTTTTCATAATCCAGGGTAAAGAGAGGTGTGATTCTAACATGCCAGATTAGAAACTGTTTAAAGTAACAAAAAACAGTTTCTTGGTAAATAAAAACAGTTTCTTGGAAAATGGTATAGGAAACACACAGTTTCCTATACCATTTTCACACCAGTCTTTAAATCTGTGCTATTCATAGATTTGGTTATCAGCCTCTTAATGGAATAGAGAATCAACCTGAAAAACACATTAATTCAGATAATTTATGGTTATTATGCAATTATAAGACCTTTATTCTCTAATTCTAAATGGTTAAAAATTCTTTAATATAAATTTAGACTTCATGCATACAAGAGATATTTTGAACATACAAAAATGAAAAAAAAAAACCTTTTGATATTTTTTTTAATATATATTTGTTTATTAGTGTTGTTTTTCTTCTTGTAGTACTTCTTTCCATTCTTCTTTGTTTCTTTATTACATGTATTTGGCTAAAAATCGGCCGCTTCTGTTCCTCATTCTGACTCAAGCTGCCTTTTTTAGTTTTCTTCTATTTACTGCGCTTTATGCCTTTCTTCTCCATCTAAGCTGAATGCTGAAGTCTTTCTTCAAGTTACACCATCTCCACCGCTCCTTTCTAATCTTTCCAGCTGTTTTGTTTTCCATTCTAGATGCAAGCCTCTACCTTTCTCTCTCCTCCTTCAGCTTTCTTATTTCCCCTAATTTACGACATCAGCCACCTCACCGTAGCCCCTGCTAGTTTGTTCTCTTTTTTCTTTTTCTTTATCGAACCCCAACAGTGCTCCTGCTGTTTGAGAGTGAAGTAGAGAAGGTTTGCAAGACCTGACCTTTTTTTTTTTTTTTTTTTTACCTCCCTCCCTAAAAAAGCCCAGACAACCAGGAAAGTTATTTTTTTTTTCCTCTCAAAGAAAGAGAGAAGATTAAAAAAAAAACCTCCCTTATCTGGGTGGAGTGGCGGACATGCGGCGCCTGTGGACCTTTTTTCTTCTCACAAATGGAAATCGGGGCCACGGTGCCGTCCCTCGCTTCACTCTTTCCCTCCAGAGACGCTAGCCTTGCTAGCAATTAGCATGGCGGATCGCGAGTGTGCGCGTGTGTGAGCGAGCAAGCAAGTGAGAACAAAAGTAAATCCAGGCCAGACTAAAAGAAGAAAGAAAAGAAACCCCCCTCTCTAACTGTCACCTTCTTTCAAAACGCCACGCTAACTTCAGTGACGGCTCGCTAGTGCCGGTTGTTAAAGAACTTTCTCAGTTTTCTGACGGGTAACGGGTTCCCCGCCACAGGACTGAAAGCCTTAAGAAAAAATATAATGAGGCTCAGCGAGTGCCACTTAAGCGGGGAAGAAGAGCTAGAAGACATCACTTCTTTCTCTAGTCAAAGATAGCATGAGCCTGCTGTTGGAGCTAACTAGCGTGTCCTTGATTGATTGCCAGGAGAATAAATAATCTCTCCCCAAATAGCAGCCTGTTTTATTATATATATAAAAATACACACACACACACACACACACACACACACACACACACACACACACACACACACACACACACAGCAGTGCTGAACGAAGGGACTGATGCTACAAAAAGTGTAGAAATACATGCTTTAAGACTTATTTCAAATAAAAGTTAAAAGGCTCATGACATGACAAAATAACGTTTCCTTTCCTTTTAATGCTTTTATATTGGGAAACTACCCAGTGAGAGGAGGTGGTTTAGAATTCAGTTTCTGTGATGTCACAAAAAAGCAATTCATAAACCCTCCCATTCTGTCTGCAGGGGTTTAGCGCCGCCCATTTCTGATAGTCAGGCTGCTTCAGATGGGACTTCTTAAGGAGGTGTAATACAGGCTAACCAATCAGAAGAGTCAGGATATTGTTACTTTCCAAAAATTCCCTAAAAAGGATAACTATGCAGGAAAATGCAAAAAAAGGTAACATTTGTGGGATTTTATTCACAATAGTTTTGTTGCATTCCTATTGGTCCATTCATCAGGAAATGTTTGACACACATTGTGCACAAAAAAAAAAGAAAATTGGGTAAAAATAAAGGATATTTTTGGAACAGCTGAAACACAGTAAAACGAAATAGGACTTTTGGCACAAAAATAAGTGAACCAAATTGTGTGTAACAGCCTGTTAAAGGCACTAGAAGTAGATAATATTTAAGGGATTTAGGCAACGAGGTGTAGACCACAAGATTTTTTGTGGGTGTGACTGAACATACCTTTAGCCGTGGGAAGAAGCAGACGTTCATGAAAGTGTGGACGAACTCAAGATCTTTGTCTATGTAAAGTGCTGCGATGAAAGCTGGGGGAGAGGGAGGGAGAGGGTGAGTGAGTGGTTCGGTTTTGACAAAGAGACTATAAACTGTCCACTTTAATAGAAACCCCTTCCTTGTGATTCCACAATGTATGAGATCTACTTATAGATCAGTTTCATGAAACAATAACAGACTGTAGTAAAGAGAAATTTATTCATATAGAGGCATTTTACAGCTGACACGATCACAGAGCTGCTGTACAGAATCTGGATCTCAGCAAATACTGAACAAGGCAGCAAAACTGGATTATTGATTATTGAATTATGGATTACTGAAGTTGAAAAATCTTCCCAAACCACAACGCTGCCCACATGTCTGAATTAATCTAACCTGAAGATACCCAAGATCTCAAAAATACAATATTCCGTTCATGTTGTGAGATCAGCAGTTCAGACATTTGTGAGTTTATATCTCAGGTGAGTTTACAAAGAGGTGTTTTTATATCATTTTCCAAATGCTTTTTATCTTTGCTCCTCAAAGAATCCCTGCCAAGAGGACACACACACACACACACACACACACACACACCTATTACTTCCATTTTGTACTTTGACTATTTCATCAAAATGTATTTATAAAATGTTGCCATGATTTATTATTTGTTCCTAAATCATCTTTTAATTCCAGTCTTCAGGTTAATTGCCTTTCTATACTTTTCTCAAGAACTGACCTCTCATAGAAGTCTTTATCTTGTGATTAACCTATAAAACTATAAAAGTCTAAATGTTTCATTCCTGGTGACTCTTGGTTTTAAGAACACTTTTTGTGTGTGTGTGTGTGTGTGTGTGTGTATGTACCCTGGAGAACAGCAGCCCCTTGTCTCTTTGGCAGTATCTCTCTCTTTCCCTGAGAGCACGCCCCTGCTCAAAGGAGACTAAACGCATTTGTCGTTCTTGTCATGTCCATATGTCAGCCATCGCTCTTTTTTCTCCCCGTTTCTCTTATTCCCCTTTTAAAGGAGTCCCCTCGCTGAAATATTCAGGTCGAGTGGGAGAGATGTCATTTTTCTCACAGCGTTGTAGCTCCAGGGCATTGCAGCCTCTCTGTTGCAATGCCCCCCCCCCCCCCCGCACCCCTCCGTTGGCCCTGTCTCATTTATGCACCAGTCCATGGCTCTTCATAATGTGAGATGGAAAGAGGGAGCCTGTGCGTCCCAGGAACGTTGGTGCCTCTCAGCATGGGTGGGTGGAAGTTCAAGGCATGTGCAAGTGTGTATGGCTACTTTCATTTCCTTCTGTGACCTGCAGTGTGCTTCTATATTAGGCGTTTCATTTCAGATTCAACTGATCTATTCATTCTCCACCCACAAAAATGTTCTTTCATGGCTTGTTTCATGAGGCTGGGTTATGGAATGCTATAAGAAAATCCCATTTAAGCTGAAGAATTACTGTAGCACACATCACTTTTTGCCAAACAATGCTTAGGCTGTGTTATTCATTTTCCCCTCATTTTCTATATTTTTAAAGAACTGCTTGCAAAATTTTCCAATCAGATGTGTTGTCCAATCTGCCTCGCTTTTACAAAGACCTGGATATGATACTTAGGGGATTGAATAGATATTTTGGGGGCATATAAACTGCTTGAATAAAAAAAATTTACTAGGGTTAATCAGTAGTGATAGTCTTGTAGCTTGGATGACCACCCACCTGAATAGTTAGCAGCTGATATGTTTTCTCTGAAAGGAAAGGCTGCCCACCTGTTCAGCATCAGGATTTTTCTGTATATGAGGGTTTTCTGCACTATAGACCACAGCCTTGGTTTACTGTATAGATCTGTATACAATTTTATCTATATACATACACATACACACACACACACACACACACAAATACACACATACAAACATACATACACACACACAGTACTGTGCAAAAGTTTTAGGCAGGTGTGAAAAAATGCTGTAAACAAAGAATGCTTTCAGAAATATAAATAATGATTATTTTTATCAATTTACAAAATGCAAAGTGAGCTAACAAAAGAAAAATCTAAATCAAATCAATATTTGGTGTTACTACCTTTGCCTTCAAACCAGCATCAATTCTTATAGTATACTTGCACAAAGTCAGATTTTGTAGGATTATAGTCAGGTATGATCAACCAATTTCACTAAACAGGTGCTGATGATCATCAATGTCACATGGTGGTTGAAACACAGTCATGTTTGGAACATACCAGCTTACCAGCAGAATTCCTTCAAATCTGTGTGCAAGTGTACCTAGAAGAATTGATGCTGTTTTGAAGGCAAAGGGTGGTCACACCAAATATTGATTTGATTTAGATTTTTCTTTTGTTCATTCACTGCATTCTGTTAATTGATGAAAATAAATGATTAACTCTTCCATTTTTTAAAGCATTCTTTGTTTACAGCATTTTTCACACCTGCCTAAAACTTTTGCACAGTACTTTATATATATATATATGAGAATATATTATATATATATATATATATATATATATATATTTATATATATATATATTATTTATTTATTTGTATGTCTAGATCAGATTGACCACGTGTGTCTCCTTCCTTCCTTCCTGTAATCCAGACCAGCTACACCATCTTGGATCATCTGCATTTGCTGCCACCCATTGACCAAAGTTACAGACTTGAAAGCTTAAAAGCTACAGAGTCTACAGACTCTAATCGATGATCCTCATCCGTTTTTGGTTGCTCCCATTTTGGGGTCGCCACAGCGGATCATCCGTTTCCATTTCTTCCAGCCCTCTGCATGTTCCTCCTTCAAGCCAACTGCCTATAGGACCTCTCTCACCACAACCATAATCCTCCTCTTTGGTCTTCCTTCTTTCTTTCGGTCGAGGCCCGGGTTAACAACTACAGACTCTAACTGTTCTCAATAATAAATACCAACTGTGTATCCCATCAGGGGTTACTCTGGTTATTCTGCTTCTCATATAAGACATCGTTTTAGTCTAGGTTCTTTCCAACGTTGCTTCTTCCTGCTTATGGGAGTTTTACCTCTGTAACTCTGCCTCTGTTGGCTATAGAAATAAAACTTTATTAGCTCCAGTTTATTAAACTAGCTCCAAACAAAAGAAGCAAAATTTGGAGATTCCTTGGCTGATCACCTACATGTGGGGTAAGACTACATCTGCCATTTGACTGTAAAAGTTACATTTTAAAGCACATTGTTGGGAATATTCCTCAATAAGGCATAAAAGATAAACTCACACTCCAGCAGATCAGCTAGTGTTTTGGTCCGCAGAGCAACAGGCCGCTTGGTTTTGTCATTGGTAATGGCATATTCTTGCATGCCCAGTTCTTCTGCCACTTTGGCCTGTGTCCTGTTGTTTACCAAAGAGCTCCGTAGCAGCTGTGGATCACACATATCAAATATTCAATAATTCAGAAATAAACACAATTCACAAAGGTTTTTGCTCCTACTGAATCCATTCTTAACTCATGTTCAAAAGTATGGAACTTCAATGTTTAAATGTTCTAATATACCTTTTCATACATGTTTCAAGCCAAAAAAAAAAAGCTTTCAATATTAATTCTCCATCATGAACAGAGTTGTAAATGATTTAATACTAAGGTAAAGTGTTCTTCAGGACAAATCTACAAAAAAAAAAAAATCAATATCCAGAAAGTAATTTTGCTGAAATTAGTCATTTTTTCAGCAAAATACCATAAACAGAATTACAGCTTCGCTCTTTGAACAAGCACAAATCAAAATCATAATTTTTCATAACATTTCAATCCATATTGTATCAATCGTTGTTTACAGGTCTTTGTTCCTACTTTTTACATATCACAACCCACTTTTAAGAGCTGTATTTTTAATGTAAATGCTGGAAGAAATATCAAAGAAAGAAATATTAATCCTGTATTAAAATTTAAAAAGCCATTTACATATTTCTGGTGGTCTACCTAAGGCCACTTACAGCATTACTTATGTTTTATTCACCAAAGTAGGTAATTTATTTTTACATGACCTTTTTCCATCCTCTCTTCATCCCTTACAACTTGGGGCGGGGGGGGGACTATGAAAAATAAAACAGCCTGTTTAATTGCATCTCAATTAAAAAAAAGCAGTCTTGACTCCTTGTGACTTCAGCATGAAGGGATGGGGCTTAACTGCTGTAGGGGAATTTATGCAGATGTGTTTAATCTTGTGACATCTTGAAACTACATTAACCTTTTATTTAAAAAGAAAAAAAAAAACAACAAAAAAAAACTTTATTAGGCATCACTACACACAGTGTACACTAAAACATAGTATTTTGGATGGAAACTTTTGAATGATAAAACAAGCAACGCTGGACTTATCACTAGAAGTGTGTACTCGAGACTGACTCGACTCAAGACCTGGCTTGAAATTCGCTTTTATTTATGCAGGACTCAACTAGAGACTTATTATGCTGAAAGTTGCCTATATTGATTCAAGACCTGACATGTGCCTCTGTCAATACTACCGTAACTACCTTGAGACTTACCTCTAATGTCTCAAGACTCGACTTGAGACTTACCTGCGTTGACTCAGAACTCAATCCATCCATCAGTAACTCTAGTTACTTTCTGCTTATTTTTTTTTCCCCCAAACCACAACTGAGGAAAGCCAGGGTACTCAAGTAAATATCAATAATCCCTCGCTCAGCATGAAAACTCTAGTTTTACTGAAGCAATTTAACATGAAAGCCTTTCGCTTTCCGCATGGCTGTTAAATAAAAAAAAGCTGGATTCGATACTGCAGTTCCAGCAAGCACAAATTCATCATTTTGCTCTCTTTCCTGTAAGCTTCAATCAGTTACTGTGTGGGTAGAGTTGAAGTGGGTGGGAAAACAAAGGGCTCCAAACATGATCCCAAAAATCAATTATTCAATTACTCCTCTACTGACCTGGGATTCAACTGGAGACTTGCCCTTTTTATCTTGAGACTTGACTTTATACATGCCTGTACTGACTCAGAACGTGACTTGAAACTTGCCATTATTATCTTGCAACCAGATTTGAAACTTGCCTCTGTTGACTCTTGACTCAACCTTGCTTGCACTTATTATCTTGAAATTTGCCTGTATTAGCTAAAGACTTGCTTTTTCTTTATCTTTAAACTCAACTTTGGATTCAAGGGCCTGAGACTTGAGACTTACTTGTAAAAGTGAAAGTGAAAGTGACAACCCTTGTCATTGCGAGGTCACGGCACAGCACACATGAACCACAACGAAATTGGACCTCTGCATTTAACCCATGCACACTCAAACCCGTGCAGCAGTGGGCAGCTATTGAAAGCGCCCGGGGAGCAGTGATGGGGACGGTACCTTGCTCAAGGGTACCTCAGGGCAACCTATTGGGAAGGGGTTTGAATCCCCGATCCTCCGATCATGTGGCTAACGCCCTAACCGCTAGGCCACCGCTGCCCCATCTTGTTCCCATCTTGCCGGCACTGACTTGAGGCCTTATGCTAGACTTAAGGCAAGGCCTTGAGACTTGTTCCTGATTACTGCAGCTGCAGTGTCCTTACTGGCATGCTCTTTGTAACTTTGCAGAATATGGAAGCTTCCAGAAAGTATTTTGGACTAAAATGTGCAAACACGCAACAGCAAACTCACTCCTTTCCTTCTTTTTCACTAAAGTGGGTTAAAGACACGCAAAGACTTCCGAACACACGAATAAACAAAATGCCATAAAAAGAGAAAAAGGTGGACAACTAGAAATGCACTTGAACTGGAGATGGAAGGACTTAAAAGGACATGCTAAATGTTTCAGCAAACTGCATGCTCTCTGCTACACTACTCTACTAAATATTGGATTCGTACAAATGAAAACGTACTTCTCATGATTGGAGGAGGGAAAAAAAAAAACAAAACAAAACTAGGAAGCAGGGTGCAAAAGGATAACAGGCAACATGGCCATGGCCACACAAACACACACAGACAGACAGACACACACATTGAATAAGCGTTTTCCATTCCTGATCTAAAGCAATCCCCTATAAGACGGCACTCTGGCTCAGCTGTGATTTCCCTGCGGGTCGATGTTGGCTTTTATACTTCCTATGTCACTTCCCCTCCATCTCTGAGCGAGCCAGCCGTCCCCTGAAATAAAAATCCAACCACAAAATGGCTTTTACTTAGCCTCGCTTAGTCAGGACCGCTGGGTGCACTGCCAAAAGGGAGAAGGGAAGAGTGGAGGATGGAGAGGAAGTCTAAAGCGACACTAGATGCCATTCTATGAGGACATGCAGCGAAAAACTCCATGTATAATATGCTTAGACAAACTGACTCTTTAAGGTACAGCGAGAGGACGAGTTTCCATCTCAGTGTTGCGCTAAATGGAGTCACTTTTTGAAGTGACCTAGCTGTACTCTGGCCACAAGGCAGCTATTTTTACAACAGACAGAACAATAATTTTCTAAATGCATTATTTCTTTTTTAATTTATTTAGAAAGATTAGGATATTAGAATACATATATTTTTCCCTAAATTATTTTATTATTTAGGGCACATCTGATTAACACGTTTCTTTTCAAAGGCCTTATTCAGGAATGTGATTTTTATCTCCATAGTGATAAAACACTTCATCTTGGGCCCAGGTAGAAAATTACTGCAGGGGGTCAGGTTTCTGGTGATTTTTGAAAAATTCATAAGCATGATCAAAGAAAGCTTGAAAATTAATATTGTGAATATAAAGCATTGCTTTCGTCAGTAGCAATCATATCCATGCCTTCAATTAACACATGGGATCCCACTTTTTCAATTATTTAATTTTCTTTCTCCATCTTGTCAGCATGGAGAGGATACAGAAATTGTTCAACTGCAAAGATTGCACTCTTCCAAAGTATACATAGGTTTAGAATTAGCAAAGTATTAAACACATACTATAAATAAATACATACTAGAGGACTAAAATAAGAGCGAACAGCACAGTTAAAAACATTTTTCCAAACACCTGCCTGAAAAATCTGGATTCTAGTATCTGGAGAGGAGTAAAAGGACTACTATATTTGATGGAAAACAGTTGGTAATTCAGTCAGTAAATTTCTCAGAGGAGGAGGAAGAAAAACAATGACATGGGTGAACCTGATGGAAATTAAATTGCAGAGTAGCACCTGTAAAAGAGCACATTACTCCAGGACCTCATGTAAATTTAATCCCATTCAAAATGGGCTTCAATCAGCTTTCCATCAACTACTGTCCAGAGCAAAGTCCTGCAAATGATGTCACATGCATGCACTGCAGGGCGTGATGTAAGTGTTGGGTTCACTGTGTGTGATGGAGAATTTTGCACATTTATTAGCTCTTGGTGGAGCACTTTGAACATTCCTCTCTCACCTCTACATATCCATACCACTGACGATCCACAGATGCAGGCACTGGCCATTTAATGAGGGCAGAAGTTGCTGTGCTACTTTGCCTTTGCCCATCAAACTCCTGGCAGAGTCAGTTCACGTGCCGTTATAGGCAGATGGAGTAGATGTTTTCAGTATAAGACAATCTTTTGCCATTTTTTCAAGTATCAGACTTTTCCATCCAGGTCTATTTTTATGCACATGCTCAAAATTTGCCTTAAAGTGGTGGGTGGAAAACCCACAGCCCAGGCTAAGCTGAACATTCACCAACTTCAACTAGTGGACAAATAGTAAGCTAAGCCACTGTAATAGCCATGCTTTCACATAATCAAGCACGGCTAAAGTGATTTTAAAAGATTTGTTAACATTTTCACCATCACACTGCTTTTAAGGGATTATTTTTTGCACAAATTACACAAACCACAGATATTGTGGTTATCAAAAAAACAGTTAAACAGATAATGTCTTCTATTATTCTTTGAAAAAGTAGAAAATGGTAGGAATATAGAAAAAAACAAAAAAACAATGTGAAATGTGCCAAATGCCTGAACCATTGTAAAAAGCATTCATTTTACTTTCAACCAATATAAAGCTAATCAATCAACATATGAAACATTTCTAAAATTTCCTTCATTGTTTAAAAAAAAAAAAACAAAAAAACAATCTAGTTCAGGCTTAAATAAAGCTAAAATAAAATTTTAGCTCTGCTAAAATTTTTTTTTATAGATTACAGTGCGTCATACAGTATCAGAAACTACACAAACAAGTCTTTTACTAACCAACAGGTTGTGAAGAGTCAGGGTGTGATTTAGACAAAGAACCAATAGCCTTGCAGGTAAAAACTTTAAATACCAGATATACCCTTAGCTAGTTTTTGGGATGCTAACTGAAGGAGGGCCGTGCAATTGAATTTTTCTCCAACTTATTCCTTTGAGCGTACAAACCCCAGCTGACGCCACAAAAAGCTCATTATCAAAGACAAAGAGTGAACAATGTTGCGCCTTGTTCTCCACAATAGCTTTGTAACAACAGCTTGATGTCTTGTTCTCCCTTTCCGGCAGTAGCGTTTCTTCCATAATAGAAAGAATAAAGAGCGGAGAAGAGAGGAGGAAACCTCGAAGTAAAGAATGAACAAATCCTTCCGTAGGGAATGATGGTGAGATGAAAGAAAGTGAAGTTGGGGTGGGGGGAGGGAGGGAGTTGAAATATGGAAACTATTTATATCATGATTTATCTGCAAAGGCACAGCAGCTTTATCACTTATCGGTAAGAAAACCACATACAAATTATATAATATAGGTATGTGTATATGATATAGAGCGTCTATATTACTTTAGTTATAATATCACTTATCAAGAGATTAAGCATGACTTAGTATGTACAAAGTATAAACCATCCAAAAAGTGTTACTGTAAAACTAGAGAAACAAGACTGATTGTTGTTGATTGTAGCTGGTTACTAATATGAAGTTCAAATGTGGAAACAAAGCACTGTCGTAAGTTGCGCTGGATAAGAGCATCTGCTAAATGTTGTAAATGTAAATCCTAAACCTGTTGATAATACACTTTCAGTTTGCAAACAATGTGAGTATCTGTAGATCATCTATATAGGAGTCCACTAAAGGGAAAAAGTTTTACTACATGCACACACTTACTGTTAAATGTCCTTCATGGTGGTCGGGGAAGTGAATGAACAGATATTCAGTGGCCACCAGCTGCATGATCGAATCCCCCAGAAACTCCATCCTCTGGTTATGTCCTCTGTGGAGGAAGACATAAAAATAATAATTTTTTTCCCCCCATATAGGAGGATTCTATCTAGTGCTAAAGTGATTTAAAAGTTAAATAACTTCATATACACAAAAAGAGGATTATTAACAGATATTTGCTGTAAAGATGAATATCAACACTGGACAGTTTTGATCACTTTCATAACGGCAAGATTTTGATTCCTGCAGTGGAATAAATGCAAATACTTTTACAAACGTCGCTGGTGCCAGAGCCAGTCCCTGCCCCCACCTTGGATACTAAGACGACGTTACTGTTACGCTCCAGTATACAGACGTTTCAGCAGTGCCAAACATGCTCTAAAGACAAAAACCTGGCCCCAAACTGTTTTGAGCACAGTGACTGAGACTTGCTTAAGGAGGCTGCGGCTAGACCAACCTGCAGGAGTACACAGCGTCAGTGGCCTGCTACATCAGTGCATTGATGATACCAAAAGCCCTACACACTCAGTCAGAAACCATGAATAACTGCAGAAGCTACTGAGAACCCAAGATGCTGCCAGATGATGAGACTTGCTTGAAGAACAGTGAGGGCCAACCTTTCTCAACCAAAAGGCCAAGAAGCTTTGCTGCTCTGGTGCTCCAAGATCAAGGGTAGTGATTTGTTCTTGGGGTTGGTTGCGATTAACTTTCCAGCAGGGAGGCTCTTAATTGAGTGTTGGTTTGGAATCAAACTTACAGAAGAGGGAATTGTACATTTCTGAAGGCAGTAGTTTAGGTAAAAGGCCCGAGGATTGGAAGGTTATGGGTTTGTATCCTAGACCTGAGATACTCCCGAACAAGGTTTTGTCCCCCTAACTGCTCCCCGAATGCTGGATATGGCTATTACCCGCTGTACGTTGTGTATGGGTTAAATGCAGATAATGCTTTTCATTGTGCTGTGTGCCATGTGTCCACAATGATAAATAATAACTTAAAATAAAATAACAAGGAAGGCAATCCCTCCCCAAAACGGCCAGGTGCTCTGCTTGAGTAGAGGTGAGATTATCCCAGTCAACTCATGTAAAGCTGCTTGACAACACCAGGTCGAGCACTCAAAGGATGTGCAGAACAGCTGGCAGATGATCTCGCAGGCATCTGCACCAATTCCCTGAGCATGTCCGTGATTAAAATCCACCACCATCATTATTCCTGTTCTGTAAAATCTTCTCTCTCAACTATGGTCCCATCTCAGTGCCTAATGTCATGAAGATAGCATCCTCAGCAGCTGCATCATGTCCTGGTAAGAAAACTGCAACATTAGTTCCTACAATTTGTCCCCCCCCCCCCCACACCTCTCCTCAACTACATTGCCACCACAAAACCACCAGAATATTCTGGATGACCCCAAACAACCCTTCCAAAATTTGTCACAATTTCTTCATTTCCCTATAATAACTAATTTGATTGACTTTCTATTCTGGATCTTAATTTTACAAAAACTGTCAAGTTTATTATAGCTTTGTTTCAATATTAATCTGATTATTTGGGTGTTCATTTCATTAGATCTTTCCTTTGTTTATAAGGTAAATATGGCCATGGACAGAGAAATGAGAAATAAAGACACACACACACACACACACACACTTCACGGCTAGCAGAGAACATCAAGGCTGTTTAATTAAACAGAATTATAGATTAGAGTCGGAGATGTAAGCTGGCACTTTGCCAAGGCACACTGTGCATGTGTGTATGTGTGTGAGCTCCACAATACATAATTTGTTAACTGGTATTGCAACATTACAGTAATATTTTTATTTTTAGCACTTTGTGTAATCCTACAAATTCTAACTTGGGGGTTAAAATGAAATTCATCTTTTCATGTTTGTGTGTAAAGGTGATTATGACTGTGTGCGCAGCATGTGCAAAACCTTTCTTGCAACTAACAAACTTACAATAACTTGTATAAAGACCTATTTGTTATAAAGGCCATTTTAATGACATTTAACTTCAGCTAAAAGAACTCCACGATATTTATTTATTTTCTGTTTATTTTTCTAGTATTTAAATTTTGTGCCTTCACACTGCAGATAGCTTCACAGGGGACTTATCCGTCACTGAGGACAGCATGTCAACTTGAGTGTTGGTGAAAGATATGAAATGAGCTGTTAAGTTCATGTCAGCTGTGAAAAACTAAAAAACACCATCTTGTCATTAAATAAAGGGCATCAGAAAGATTATTTGGAATGATAGAAGAATTATTTTCTCCCTAATTAATGGAAACTTTGAAGAGGTTCTTCTCTGCTGTTCCAAATTTACAAATGTGGTCCACTGCACAACTAAAATAGTTGGAATATCTTGCACTACAGTGCAAAAGTCTTAAGCTATTCATCATGTCTATATTTTGCTAGCGAATCACTTTTATGGTGCAAAATTTTGTAAGTTCTTTTTTATAATTTCATTTTGGCATACTGAGTAGATTCATTTTAAAAAATTAAAAATGTTTACTGCCACAGGCTGCAAAGTGCCTAAAGATACATGGTTCTAGATGAAGGGGTTCCAACCCCTCAGCATTCAACATCAGCAGTATACTAATCACCTGATCATCTGGAATCATCTGCACCTGTCTCTTCATTGCTTCATGCCTTAAGTTGGATGCCTTGTTCTGTTTAAGTGATTCATACATAAGTCACTATGTGGCTTAACAGACAAACAAGCAAGCAAAAACAATCCTTTGTTTGCTCTGGATTTAAAGACCATTTAAAGCTTGTTAATCTAGCACCAAGACTTTAGCAGCAGATCCTCGAAGTTGAGTGTTGGGGCCTCCATAGTTCATACCAATTTGTCAAGCACATCTCAAACATGCTTGATTTAACTGGCATCTGGAAAATTTGGAGGTCAAGTCAATACCTTAAACCTTTATTAAAATATTCACGGGGACTCCTGTCTAACCTCATCTGTCAACCTGTCCATTACCATTGCAAACAAGAATGGGCTCAGTGCTGATCCTTGATACAATCCAACCTCTACCTTAAATGCATCTGTCACTCCTACTGCAGATCTCACCACTGTTACACATATCCAGTACTACTCTCACATACTTCTCTGTAACACCTGACTTCCTCATACAAAACCACAACTCCTCTTTAGGCACCCTGTCATATGCTTTCTCCACAAAGGCACAATGCAGCTCCTTCTGATCTTGTTTGTACTTCTCAATTAACACTCTCAAAGCAAACACTGCATCTGTAGCGCTCTTTCTCGGCATGAAACCATGCTGCTGTTCACTAATCATCACCTCTTTTCTTAAGCTAGTTTCCACTACTCTTTCCCATAACTTCATGGCAGAATGTGTGTGCACGCGCATGTGCATCATTGGCCACCCAAGACCTGTTTTTGGTTCATCAGTGGACCTTTTTTGGTAGATACTAACTTCTGAATATCAGAAATAGCCCACAAAAACTGCCATTTCAGAGAAGCTGACACATTCACCTAGCCAATGGACCACATAGAATCAATAGGATTACACTGATCATATGATCATTATATCACATTAAGAGCTTGTTAAATCAAATATAAGATATAATATCCCCTACACTTTTGCACAGATCCTACATACATTATGAACCATAATCACTGCAGCAGTATAATGCAAAATGCAAAGCAACCCACAGAAATTGCACACACTCCTTTCTCTAACATATTGGCATAGTCACAGAGTCAACCTAAACGCATCCTTTCTAGCAAAACACACACACACACACACACACACACACACACACACACACACACACACGGCCCAACAAGAACACATACACAGACACATTGGTGACGCATGAAAATCTCTTTTGGAGCGCAGCAGAGGTTGAAAGTGTTATAAGAAAGGTTAGAGTTTATAGCTCCATCACAGAGCCTGTGGTTTTTATATCACGCCATTTTCTGAAAATGGTTTCATTAGGCATGCTGCGACACAACTTGGAGAGAAATGGATGAAAAGGAGAAGTAATCGCGGAGAAAGTTTGAGTATAAAACTAGCAAGGGAGGTGGGAGGAGATGCACGAGAGGGACAAAGGCGAGGGAGTGTGAGAACAAGAAAGAGGGCATGTGTGTGTGAACTTCACGGAAAATATACACTCCCTTATACCAGCTTGACCTCAAAGTCTTAAGGCGATAATTTGGTGAAAAATGTGTGCCTTGAAACTGTAGGCGAGATCCTTTGTGTCTGAAGTTTTGCACTAAAGCTATGAGGCTAACGTAGCTAAATGTATGGAAGCTTATTGCACACCAGCATAAACTATATGGACAGATGTATTGAGACATCTGACCATTACATCTTCATGAATTTTATGATATGGAATTCAAATCCTTAGGGGTCAATGTGGAGTTGGATCCCAATTTCAGCTTTCATGAGGCTTTCATTCATGATTTTGGAGCTTGTCTGTGGGAACTTTTGACCTTGTATCCAGAAGAGCCCTTGCGAGGTAAGGCACTGATGAGTATTTGAGTATGAGGATTAGAAGGCCTCACAAACTCCATTATAATTCTTCCTAAAAATGGGGTGGGGTTGAGGTGAGGGCTCTGTGGGACAGTCAAGCTCTTCCACACAAAACTGCCTCAAAAATGTCTTCATGAATTTAGTTTTGTACAATGGAGTTCTTTTGGAACCTTCCACAAACTGTTCCCACAAAGTTGGAAGCATAGAATTGTCCGCAATGTCTTAGTATGTGGGAGCACAGAGATTTCTCTTCACTGGAACAAAAGTTCTAGCCAATCCCATTGAAACGCTTTTATAGCTTGTGCAATAGACAGGCAGGTAATGTTCTCCTGACATCCTTTAAACCTAGACTCATCTGCCGGAAAGAGAGGCTGATTGTCATCTCTCCTAACAGGATTCCAGGATTATGACCCCATTGCAGCCTTGTGGGGATCTGGGGAGTTGACATATTCTTGCTCCACCCAAAAAAAGCATTCTTCTATTTAACTCGCCAAACTGTAGTCTAATGAAATTGGTGGGACTAAAAAGTAGAGCAACTGTTAATGCATTGGTCCCATCATCCCTAGTCCAGGAGTCCAAGAGAGCATAATCCAATGTTTGGGCAGTAGTTTGAAAAGATGTGGTGCTGTTCATCTGACCCAGAGAAAGCACATGCAAAGCTAAGAAAATTAATAAATAAAAACATTTAGCATGTGCTATACAGTTCTAATTATATTCATTTTGCATTTAAGGCAAGCATAGTTTTGGTATTGTTTTTGTGTTGTACAATCAAAATTTTAAGCATAAACATGAGTTACGCAGAAGGATTACAAAAACCTGTATATCAGTGGACTGGTACTACGCCCGGAGACATGATAGTGGGGTTTCTCCCCACAAACTCTTGGTCAACGAGTCACCTACCCCGAGGCTACCTTTAGCCCTTGATCAGAAGGCATGATCTGGGGTGATGGTTACTGTGATTATGTAGTCTGAAGGCTTGTTGGACTGTGAGTCAATGCTGGTCTGGAACTTGAACAGAAGCTTCTAGAGCTGCATTAGGGTTCAGGCCAAAATTTCTCCCCAGCTTAAAGCTCTGGAGTACAAAACTGTATATCTCCACAGAGAGGAGTGGCAACTGTTCATGGTTTGAGAGACTAGCAATAAGTTAAGCTGTATGTTTTTTTGCTGTTTGCAGTGATTAATAACTAGAGCTATTATTTGTTTTGATATCAAAAATCACAATTTTTTCAGCAGGTGCTGTGCTACTTTTATTAAACTATTAAGCTATTATTAAACTCCCCCAGTTAGAACTTGTCAATAGAAAGATTAGATTGAAAAAACTCAATAAAGCAAAGCTTGCAGACTGGTGGTCTGGCACACTGCATTTAGTAGTCAAGACTAAAGTCATAATCACATTTAAACATCATTCAAAATATTTATATAAATATCACAATTTCACAAATCCCTCCCCAACAAAACGTTCATCTATTTATAACTTTACACTTGTGATTATTAAAATAAGAGTCCTGGACAGAGGATCACTGTGTGTTTAAAAAGGGATTAATGTGAGAGCCAGGTGGAAGTCAGGTAAAGGATGGAACTAAAAGGAGAGTGCAGAAGTGAATGAAGGCTCCTGAATATGGATGAATGATGGCAAGTTAAAGGTGCACCTTGGCTGCTAACCGCATGGATAAGTGTGTTTGCGTGTCCACTCAATGTCAAATGGTGAGCGGTTTTTATGGTAAAAGTGCATTAAGCCCCTCTCTTTCAAAAAGCTCGGTCAAAGAGCGAGGGAGGGGGAGTTTTCCCTCCTCTTTATTTTACATGCTGCTTTCATCCCCAACACCTTTCAGCCTTCAAGAGTGAGGTGTGAAGAACTGGAGAAGAAAAAGCTTCCCTCCCTATGACTGGGCCTTTTTTCTCACTCCACTTGTTCGTCACCTGGTCCTGTCCTCTGATTCGTATTATCCACCCCATAATATCGGGACTCAAATCTTTCCCTGCATTTTTTGAAATTTTCCCTCAAGATGGTAAACAATCATATTGGTGACAATTATTACTACAGTCAAATAATTGGATTTTATCTAAACCCTTTTTGGACAATTTACACCATATAGCCCCCTATGTATGCAGTGTATTACAATATGTCAGAAAAACTAAACTGATTGTTATAAGGCACTTCTTAAATGCAACAATAGACACCTCAAGCCTTCCTGTAGTGTATTGCTATGAGCTATAATGACTAGATGGACTATATTTATTTTCTAAAGCTTTATAAAGTGTATACATTTTGCATGAGAAGCTATAATTACCCCTCAATTTATCTAGCTAAAAAGAGGCTGTCTGAACTGGACCAAAACATTCAATAGTTTAACTTGTTGTTTTGATGACACTATCTGGACACAAACATTTATTCATTAAGGTTCATGGCTTTTATTGGCATTTAAACCATGATAAAGCCTTTGTATGTGTGGAAAGTGTGCTTTGATGAGCTGTTTTTTTTTTTTTTTTTTTTTTTTTTTAATTATTAATTGACAACTATATCAGCTTTGTCTAATCTTTTTGTTTCTAGGGACACTCAATAATGCAAGCTGGTGTTTTTAATTACTCTGCTCCAGGAAATGCCTTAGAAACATGCATAGTAGCTTTGTTTTTGTTGAGATAACAAACGGTCTATAAAGCATTAAAATGCCTTTTTAGTAAAACCGGAAGGCACAGAAAACTATTTAAATAACTTGATAAGTGGATTATATTGATGTTGAGCTTTATGAAGATATGACTCATGGATTCATTTATGACATGTCGGCAGATGCAGTGCAGTAATAAAATGAATAACAATAGTAGTGAAAGCAGTAGAATGTTTGGTTTCTGTTAAACAAAATAACTGGTAATAAACTGCAAGACTTGCTTAAAGTTTATATCATAAAATAAAATTTGAATGAGATCTTTCTTTTATAAAAAAATTATGCAATTTTTTTTTCTAGTCATTTGAAAACAGCCTGTCTAGTGTACCCCAAAGCAAACAAATTGGAGAAGCCTTGTGTACATACAAAAAAAAAAAAAAAAAATCATAGCTGTATAAGCCTTGTTGCCTCAAAGCGAGATGATCCCAGGTTCGATTCCCAGGGGGGACAGTCTGAGTCCTTACTGTGTAGAATTTGCCTGTTTTCCTTGTGTCTGTGTGGGTTTCCTCCCACCGTCCAAAGACATGCATGTCAGGTGGATTGGAGATGCTAAATTGCCTGTAGGTTTGAGAGTGTGTGTGTGTCTGTCTGTCTGTCCTGGGATGGACCGATGACCTGTCCAGGGGTATCCCACCTTTTGCCCTGCTCCCTGTTAGAGCTGGGATAGACTCCAGCACCATTTGTGGCGACAAAAAAAAGAGGGCTTGTGAGAGAGCTGTGCAGTTTTTAAAATAAGCAGCAGTGACCTAGTGGTTAGGGACTTGGCCACCGGTTTGGAAGATTGTGGGTTCAAACCCCTTACCAGAAGGTTGCCCTGAAGTACCCTTGAGCAAGGTACCATCCCCATCCCCGTTGCTCCCCAGGCGCTTTCATAGCTGCCCCCTGCTGCACGGTGTTTGCATGGGTTAAATGCAGAGGTCCAATTTCGTTGTGGTTCACTGTGCTGTGCTGTGACCTCGCAATGACAAGAATAGTCACTTTTACTCTTCTAGTAAAAGATATGAAGTGAAATTACTTTCATGTATTTTTGCTGGCTGAAATTAGATGACAACTGAAACTAAGACCTGTTTCCTTTTTCTCCCTAGCAGAGTCATAATATAACAAATAATGCAGCTTCTGTTTGGGAATATTATGGGTCTCCAGTAAAACAGTAGCCATGGGCAAAGATTCACAGATAAGACGAAAGCAGCATGCAGGCATTGTTCGACTGAATTCAGTTATGCTGGAATGGTAGAACGCAGGGCTATAACTCACCATTTTTTAATAACACCTACACGTAAGCTTGCCTTTATGTGCATTAGTTAGGTGAACAGGAAAGTTTGTACCAAGTTTATATTATGAATAGTGTCTTTAAAAATAAGATCAAATATTGTTAAGGTATATTTTTCATAGAGAACTGAAAAACAAGTATTATTAGAGAATAAGTATACTTTTTTAATTCTCATGATCAACTTGACGTGGACATGGATTAGGGTTCGAATCCCAGACCAGTAGGCTGCCCTAAGGTACTCTTGAACAAGGTACCATCCCCATCACTGCTCCCCAGGCACTGTAAACAGCTGCCTCCTGCTACACAGTTTGTATGGGTTAAAAGCAGAGGCTGCATTACACTGTGTGCTGTGCTCACAATGAAAAAGTCACTTTCACTTCATGTTTTCACTTCTTATCCAAGTATATTTAGCTTCTAAACTTTCATCTTCACAGTTTTTATTATTTCAAAAGTGAAATATATCTTTTAACAATGCTTTGACAGTTTACTTACTAGTTTGGATTAAACAGGTGAAAGGTTGGAGGAATGCTGACATCACAACAAGGGGATAAAAAAAAAAAAAAAAAAAAATATATATAAATAAAGTGTAGCCTTTGGCTTCATTCCTAAGGTAGGACTTTTGGCAGGTGTTCCTTTAGCTCTGCAGTTTTCGCAAAAAGAGAAACGAGCTGGGCGTCAAATTTCTGACGAACAGGGTTTTTTGCATAATAATGGCACTTTTTGAGACTCGGCTTATCACACAGAGAATATTTCAGATATATTTCAGTGCTTTCAGTATGAAGAGTGAGACTGAGTGCTTTCAAATGGCTTTGTTCAAACTCAGCTCAGACCTCACAGGAGAGAAAACATACTGATAGCTTTTAGAATAGATCAAAAAGGAAACTTCTCTCATCTCACCCGTGAGAATCTGAGAGAGAGAATAAAAGAATAATATAAGAAAATAAAAAAAAGAATTCTGTTGTCATGCTCTGGGAAAGATAAATTACTGTTTTGGCTTAAAAAGGGCCATTGCCCTCTGTAGAAATGCATCAGTCCCTGTGTAAACTACAGCTATGTTGTTTATTTTGAATGTCATCACTTATAGTTTTATGAAGGCTTTACTGTCATTTTTGAATATGCTATGCTGTCAAGTTTCACCCTTAAATGAGCAATCAATTACATCATCAAAAATATGGCAATCAAAGTAGGGCTTATTCATTTTTGAATAATCTTATTGGGATTATTTTAACAGTATTTCAGATTTGTAAATGCAGTAATTCTTTACATTTTTCTTCTCCCTTGACATTTTTACATAAATCTAGTTTGTTAAGTGAATGAAAGTTCATTTTGAGTGAAAGACTATGCGAGACAGTTAAACTAACTTTCTTAAAGACATCATAACAAAAAGTGGATCCAGAGCAGCTACAAAACAGTAATGAAGAACTAAATAAAATTTTAAAAATGTAAGAAAAGGGAAGAATGTTTAAATCTTTAACTTCTCAGTTAATTGCTACTGTGCTGAAGAAAGCTGCTATATGCAAACAAGTCTCTGACCAATCAGTGTACTTTAAAAAGGGGGCAAATTCAAGTGTTACCGGGTGTTTTGATGAATCAATTAATAAAATCCAGCAGTCTAATCATTTTGACCAAAATAATTACTTTAACCATTACAAAACGCTGAACTACTGAGGGGTCACACTTTTTTCTGTCACAATTTATCTTCTACTTCATTTGTTGTCTATCACATTATTGATTCACCAGTATTTTATTATTATTATTTTATATATTATATATATATATATATATATATATATATATATACATACACACACACACACACACACACACACAAGTCTCATTGCAATCACAAAAAATAGCAACATAATAAAAATCCTACAATTTTGCCCATGTTGTGTATCCCTTGTTAGAGAATGTGTTATTATAATTTTGGTTGTAGTTAAATACTGAAAACCATTATTTAGATATGTTAAAATATGCTCATCCTTGGAACATCGTGGGTTTTAATCCCAGATCAGTAGGTTGCCCTGAGATACCCTTGAGCAAGATACCATCCCCATCACTGCTCCTCGGGTGCAGGATATGTCTGCCCACAGCTGCATGGTGTGCAAAAAAGCAGAAGTTGCATTTTTGTTGTTTCTCATGGTGTGCTATGCTGTGTTTCACAATGACATATAGCCAATTTCACTAAAGCATCTGTGGACATGTGAAGGACATTAATCAATGTATTAAACCAAGTGATTCCACTTAAACCCAGCAAAGATCTCCCAAAAGCAGCTTATTTTTTTTCTCCAAACTTGCAATAATGCAAGCTAACAGTGTTGATGGACTATAATTTAGATTGACACATTGGTGAGGACCCACAGATAAAAGCTAATTAAGCCTTTACATAGGGCTGTTTCTTCTGAGGTAAACATTGCGAGGCAATTATAGCGCAAGGCCTTAGCAATTATACCTTCAAGCGTAATGGCAATTATCTTGTGAAGTGTGATGAAGAATGCTTTCACAATATTAACAAGGTTGTTGCTATATATATATATATATATATATATATATATATATATATATATATATATATATATATATATATATATATATATATATATATATCTCCAAGCTTTGAGGCACTCTGTATTCCGACACCTTTCTATCAAGACCATTTTTAACTTTCTGTTCTTCTAAAGGAATCAGACCAGACGGATAATCCCGCTCCTCCCTACATAATTGAGCTGTGTCATTTGTCCTTCCTTAGACCACTTTGGGTAGGTACCACCAGATATTGAGTATAAAAAAATCACCACACTCTGCTCACCACTCAGTTAACAGATGTGTTTTGGGTGAGATCAAAATGCAGCTTTATGGTTAAAATGAAAAACGTTAGTTTGGGAGAAGAGAAAACATTAACCTTATCTCAGACCTATCCCATAACATGGTGACAGAAGTGCAGTGAAAGTGAAGTGAAAGTGACTGTTCATAATTGTGAAACACAGCACAGTGCACAGTGAAACACAATCAAACATTTTCTGTGTTTATCCCACACACCATGCAACAGTGCCTACTTTATCCAGCAACCATGGAGCAAACTACTGGTCCAGGATTTGAACCCTTGATCTTTTTTTTTTCCCATCATCTGATATTTGTTCGTTTTTAGGGGAAACCAGTTTGTATATCATTGATGCAGAAATTTTGGATTCAAAGAAACCTTAAAAAAAAAAAATAAAAAAAAATCCATTATGATATGAAGTCTACTACCATTAGACAGTTCAACATGTGATCTGCAATTGTGCGGTGTTTAAAATCTCTCACTCCTGTTATGGAAGCTACAATAAAGTGATTTAGATGGATGGCAGACTAGTAGTCCTTCATATCCTTCAACATTCACTTATTTAATATGTGGATTGACTTAAATTATGAGCCTAAAAACCTTATTGGTAGATTTTTGCTCCTGACATGAATTTAGGACATAATTGAACCTTTTATGTCTTCATCTTAAATTTCTTCAGGGCATAGATTTGTTTAATTTGCAGAGATATAAACATCTCCACCAATGTGAAAAACCCTGATTACTTTCTACACATTACTTCACATTAAACTAGTGACTTTTATATCATTAAAAAATAGTTAATCAAATTTGTCTGTTCAAAGCAATTGCTTTGGTGCAATACTAAAGCAAATCTGAATTTTAAGAAATCACAAGGCCCTTGGTTCATCCAAGGTAAAAATTACACATAAGCTTCATCACTTTCAGCTAATTAGAACAGCCATAGAGCTGTAGAGCTATTGTTTGTTTCCTTCTTTGTTCTTCGCTTTCAGCAAAGTCCTTCAAGGCTCTGTTCCAAGGTCAGTGCTAGACTATTAGATGTGGTCTAAATTTAGATGGAGTGCGGTAAAAACTTCATGTCCCATGATACAGCAGCACTAACGGGATAAGCTGACTGGTGGAGGCTGGAGGGGAAGGGGGGGTGAGGCCTGATGGGGTTTGGAGGCTGCACAAGGCTGGATATCTGGCACAATGTCAACATCGACTGGAAAGGGCCATCAGTCAGAAAGGCAAAATCAATGGCAGTGACCATGCGCTCCAGGCAGCCTGGCATTTATAGACAATTCCAACACACCAACAATGCTTCCCTCGTTCACACTCTCACACGCGCGTGCACACACACTTTATGGGTGCTCTGAACCAACAAAACATTCCACTTCTAAAATAAAATCATAAAACTATTAGTAAAATTCTTTGTGGGCAGATGAGACCAAAACTAAATGTTTTAGTTAAAATGAAAACAAACTGCATCCCCACATAAGAATCTTATCCCTTCTGTAAAAAGGTGGTAGTAGCATCATGGCTTAGGCCAGCATTAATGGAAGAATGTATTTGGAATTATACCAGCAAATTGTGTTAGAAGAAACTGAAGTAGTTAGTAGTTAGGAGAGAAAGAAAAATGTTGAAGCTGTTCTTGGAGGAATGGATTTACATTCTTACATGCTTAAACACAGGGAGGTCACCCCAGAAACTAAATCTAAATGTTCAGATAATTTTTGTCTCTTATAGACAAATTAATGGACCATTCTTTTCAGCAAACAAATAGCCAAGTACAGAATACCGGAATGTAGAGTCTTAACAGTAAAATTGGAGGGAGTGGAATATTAGACTAGAGCTGTTTTCCATGTTTTAACCCATTGCTCTCAGTTGCAGTGAAGAGTAATGTTAAATCTACAACACATTTAAAAAAATTTAAACTTTTCAATTTAATAGCAACAGTTTGAGGAAGGCCCTTTCCTAAACTACCAGGACTGTACATAAACAGAGGTCAAAATAAGAACTCCTTCAAAGAGCCCAGATCTCAACCCAGAGTGCCACTGGGATGAACTGTAACTTCTTTTATCAACCAAGAAGGACAGACATTCTATAGACATCTTATGTTTACAAATTTAAATGAAGACTTTTTAACAGGCTGTGATACCAGTATTAAATTAAGCACAAGGTGTACCTCAAGGCTCACTTATAGGCCCAATCAGAAACATTGGTTCTTTAGGAAGTGTTTCAACTTCCTTGCTGGATGTGTAGCACGTGCACCCAGATGTATATGAAGCAGACAGATTAATTTGAAAAGCACTGGAACGTTCCTTTAAAATCAGCAAATAAATATGAAGTATTTACAGCTAAAAACAAAAAGATTGCACAAAAGCAGGCACTTACAGTGTGAGGTGGTTGAACCCAACAGTTCGAAGAGTGAAAGCTCGGGCAAGTAGTCGAACATGTGTGAATAAAACTCCAATAGCTGTCTCGAAGTCTGTAAGTTTCTGCAGTACAGGGGATGATTCTATCAGTTGTCTGTCTGTAAGAGGCTCCTGTACCTAAAAAGCACACAAAATACAAGTGGTGGTTCAGCTGTGCATGAAATTAGCAATATAAAATTCATACCTTTAATAATTGTATGTATATCCAGGACATATATCCACTTTATTTTTTTATATTTTGTATTTAAAAATAATACTTTGTTTGAAATTGTTACTTTACAGTTGCTGAACCAAAAAAAACCCCAAAAAAAACCAAACAAGCAAAAAAAAAAAACTCTTTTGGCAAAGTAATGATTCAATAGCACCGATTTTTGTAACAAAAGAAATTTAGCAAACTTCTTGCACTCGCAATGCCCTACAAGAGTCTGAGCCTCAGCCAGTGCGATTAACTTTATTAAAAAAAAAAAAAAAAAAAGAATTGAAATCACAACTAAATCACAGCATCTTTCCAACTCCCTGAAATGTCATGAGCTCTGTCCCCATTTAGGCAAATGAAAGAATACATTACGGAAAGCCAGAAACAAACTCAGAATCTGGAATCTCAAGAAGAAAGCATAATGTCACCGAAATGACACGTGGTGCTAACAACACTTCAAAGTCAACATTTTAATTGGACTGAGGCTGCCAATGTCATGGTCTCTTTCTCCTGCTTTGCCCACAAAAGCATTTGCCGTCTGCCTCCTCAACGAGGTGCTCTTAATTAACAACGCCGTTCCAAATGCCAGCCGTCACATCGTCATGACTAACGACATTTCCCTTGTCACTGACACAAGGCTCTGGGCTTGCTGGCACAGACAGTCTCAGTTTACCGCTCTTGACAGATGAAATTATGAAGCTGGTGGTCCTTATGAGGTGTTTACCTCAGAAGCAGCCAAGTTTTACTCCTAAGAAGGCAAAGAAGAAAAGGGCCGCCTCGCACCCGTGGCGGAAAATTAGCATGTCACTGTGAAAAATCAGAGAGTCAAATAAACCATATGTAGCAGCATTTGTTCCAGCCAAAGTAAAACAGGATTTGGACTCTAGTCGGCATGTGGGAATGCAAATTTGGGAGATAATGCTGACTATTAAGCTGGGTATTATTACGGTAGTCAAAGAGGGAAAAGAAATTAAAATAAATAAAGGTAAGCATTATGTGCAGTAATTGATCCAGCTGACCTAACTGGGCACAAAGCAGTGGTAGTGTCAAAGCTATACTTATCCTGGATAGGAGGCCTGGCTCTATATTCTTCCTCTTCCTTTGTTTATATTAGTTTCCTTTAATAAAATATGTGACATGAGTATTAATTTAGGAGATGCTCAAAGTGTCCCTCAAGTCTCAATTCTAGGCTGTATGCTGTATTTTGAAATAATGTTGCTTTAAGGAGCGTTTACAGAAAACTTGATGTCTTTGTAGATCTTTATGGGGAGTGGATGAAAATATTAAAACACTGAGGAGATTTTTGTTTTAGGCAGAGTTGCAAATCTCATTTAAAAACACTTGTTAAGAGCTTGGAGTGTGATCTCTGAATCTCACTCACTTTCTCCAATTTTCACTCCTACTACCTTATGATGCTCTCTTGTACCTTTCTCCCCCCTCTGATTTCCACTCGCTATTCTTGTTCCGTCTCTCTCACTCCTTCATTCTCTTTCATTTACATTTGCAGCATAATGCAGAGGTTCTTGTTCAGAGCAAAAATACTTTTCAATAACAGTCACAAGCATTCCATTAATGGAGTCGGTCAGTTTCTTGATCTGTTGACGATCACCTTTTTGTGCAGCAAACAACACAGCCTCCCAGACACTGTTCAGAGATGTGGACTCTTTCCCTTTCCTGTAAATATCTCGTTTAAGAAGGTCCATAGGTTCTCAATAAACTTCAGATGAAGAAAAGGGGCCATGTCATTATTCTTTCATCTATGAGGCCTTTACTGGCAAGCCACAAAGTGAAGAAATTCCATGCATGCGATGGAGCATTGTCCTGCATAAAAATCATGGACTTCTTGAAAGATGCAGTCTTTTTCTGTACCACTGCTTCAAGGAAGTGTCTTCTAAAAACTGCCAGTAGGTTGGTTGGATTGGATGGGTTTTGAGTCCATCTTCATCCCAAAAAGGTCCAACCATCTCATCTTTAATTAATCTCAGCCAATACCCCAGGTCCAACCATCTCATCTTTAATTAATCTCAGCCAATACCCCACCAAGTCCAAGTGGAACTCTGTGTCCGTTACGGATCCATCCACAGGCCCATCCATCTGGTCTATCATGAGTCACTTTGATGTCATTAGTTCATAAAACATTTGAAAAAACTGTTTTGAAGTATTTTATCTGTGTTAAGCCCAGTCTTGACATTTCAAGTGCCTTGTTCAGTGGTGGTCAGCTTTCAGCCTTCCTTACCATGACCATATCTCTGAGCACTAAACATCTTGTACTCCTGGGCACACCAGGTAGGTTCAGTTCTGGGATATGACAGCACTGGAGGATCATGGGTTCCTGGTAGCTTCACATTCGATTTGTCTCAAATATGCTGCATCATAATTTGTGTCAACGAAGGATTGTGATCATGTGAAAGTTTCTGTGATCATGAATTTTTAACTTTTCAGAGTCAGTTATTTCTTTTTTGGCCCATTTTGCCTTGGGAAAAGAACCTGTCTAATAATTCTTCATGCCTTGATAGAGGGTGTTGATCTTAGGCCACACCCTCCCTCATTACACAAATACACATCACCTGATGTGCTTAAATGCAATTAGCATTCAAGTTTATACAGTTGGGAGTTGGAATATATGCATAAAAATGATATGGTCAAAATATACTTGCCTAATTATTGTGCACAGTGTAAAGTCGGGCTTAACAAACAACTTCACAAAACAAACAAAAATGTGCGCAAACACACACACACACACACACACACACACACACACACACACACACACACACACACACTGTTCATGACAGCTGGCTGTGATTGAGAACTTTAAGCTTGCATTCTCTTTGACCTTTTGGAACATCTTTCTCAGCTCTAGCCATAATTAAAGGAAAGTTCAAGACCTGAGAGGGGAAGAAACCCACACACCCACCCACAAAGCGAGGCACTGACAACACAATTCAACAAACAGATACACACACACTCGCAGCAGTCAGCCTTCCCCTGAGTGGTGTGTGACATTCCTCTGTAATCCTGTTACTTAATCTTTGATCTTTGACTCCAAATCCTAATTCAAATATCCCCCCCCCAAAAAAAAATAGTAGAATAAAATAATAGACGGCATAGTAGTTTTTTTCATTTGAAAGAGTGTGAGAGCGAGAGCGAGTGAAAGAGATTACATCACAGTGTTTGAAACGGCATGCCAGCTGAAATGTCTATACATTATTATTTCTTCAGCACTGCAGAAGTGAGAAGTTCACACGCAATGTGTTTAAAATGCAGGACAACTTCCCTATGCTGGCCTTCTGGCTGCACTGACTATAGCGCTTTAGCATTTTAGAAGCCTGTAAATACTGTTCTGAAAGAGCTCTGCATTGGTAATGTGGATAATCCAGAGACTTGTGGAAATCTGTCATGCTGTTACTGGTCTGTGGTACACGAGCAATGGTACATAGGGGACAAGATGGCCAGAGAATTTCTAATGTTACTGCTACTTCAATCTGAGAAAAAAAGTGTACCGACTGGCTTGGCCAATCAAATGGGACCTTGTCAGCTATTCCAAGCTTCGTGACCTTCAGAATCAACAAAAATGTCAGAAAATTAAGAGTGTCTGTCAGTCAGCCATGAGTGCAGACCTAGGGCACGGGATTATATCGAGAAATGGATCTGGTAAGAAAAGAAATTCAGAAGCATTTAGGGTTCTCTAAAGTGCATTATTTTGAGATCAGATTTGAAAATCGCACAACAGTCTTCCAAGGTCTGGCCTACTCAAGCTTAATAACTGGGGTGAAATCATCTTGGACGCTACGGAGGAGATCTAGGTTTTGAGGAAAACCTTACAGAAAGACAACCATTAGGGTTGCACACCACTAATTAGGTCTTTGTATTTAAGTGCCTAGGCGGAAGCCATCTCTCTCTAAAAGGCATGTAACCGCCTGCTGAAAGTTTGCCAAATGACTCTTAGATCATCAAGAAGCAAATTATCATCTGATAAAATTAAAAACTATTTGGCTACAACTGCCAAAGGCGTGTGGAAGACTGAGCACAACCATTGCTACAATCAAACATTGTAGTGGCTTGGACAAAGGTCTAGAATTCAATAAGACATACCAATTCGGCAAAACATAGCAATCAGAAAACATAAGAACTTGTGTGTTTTCTCAAAAAATTCTTAAGTGTACCAGCCGAAGTAATCATAACTAACAAAAATAATTACCAGATACTTTAGTTTGTACCTCATATCTGTCCAGTTAATAGCTAACCGTTTTTGGGCATTCCCGTGCAGTTTAGTTAAACTGCCTTGAACCATCATGCTATTGAAGATGATCAAATATGTTAAACTTAAGGACATCTATGCCCTTAAATATTTGGAGGAGGACGTTGAGGACAAGCAAGAGGAGAAGAGGAGGTTTATGGATGTGGTGAGAGAGGACATGGAGGCGGTGGGTGAAAGAGGAAGATGAAGAGGACTGGTAGAAATGGAGACAGATGATTCTCTCCGGTGACCCCTAAGTGCATCCAAAAGAAAAAGACCTAGAACTTTAGGAACTGTAAAAGAAACCATCAACCATAACTAAAACATTTCAAATGTTAAAAACTGAAGGGAATGGAAAACCTTTTGAACACAATGTAAAAGGCTAATGTGGTTAAAAATAAACTATGCATACGAACACAGAAAGAATAGGTTTCAGTATGAAGTGTAAATGCTAATGTGAACAGAAAAGAGAAATGAATGAGATCTAAAATAAAATGCTAATCTGGGAAAAGATGCATTAGATCATCTGTTGATATAATGCTTCATGACATAAAAACTGCATTTTAAATGTGTGCACACCAGCATGGATTAGGCGCAACACTCAAAGTGTGAAGAAGCACCGACTCCAGAGGCTCCAGACAACCTTCTGAAATAATCAAACCCTTTCAAAAGCAACAGTACAAAGGCAAGGCATTGCTCCAGCCTAATGTGTACTCACCTGTAATGGATGTGGAGGGTAGTTCAGCCAAACCTCCCTGAGGTCCTGCAGAGGAAAAGAAGAAAAGAAGAATAAGCTAATAATTGATGTTACATAAGAAAGGATTCAGCTCTGGAGTGTGAGGCTGCATTAATGAACCATCCTCTGGGCTCTGAAAGTGGAAAGGCAACCAAACTCCATTAAGGCCAAAAAAAAAAAAAAATCAGACGGAGCGTATGGTTCCGCACCTTTAACCTCGGGTGAAAGGTTAGTTAAAACTTAAGAGCCCAACAGTGCTGCTTTAACCCTCTTATTCTTAAGGGAAAGGAAAATAAATTTAGAAAAAAAAAAGAAGAAAACAGGGAAACATAAATAAGAACATAATTAGACACAAGTATAAAAAAAATACATTAAAAATTCTTTTTGCCAGTAGCTGAGCCACTTGTAATTAAATCAGGGCAAATAAAACCCGAACTATTTTTCACCCACAGCAATTGCTAATCTAAAATTCTTGACTTCTTTAAGCATATATATATATATATATATATATATATATAAAGTAAAGGAGCCAACTGGGATACCCTGTCCTTTTAATTGCGGACTAATTTTAAGTAAGAAATAAGGTCCAACTAATGAAAGAAAACAGCATATTTAACTGTTCCAAAATGGATGATTGTATAGATAATACATAAAGAACAAAGTATTCGAAAAAGTGCAGCCTAATTCATTAGCTCCCCTTTGAGCCTGGCCAAGACTTTTGATAAAATCAGCTCCTGATAGTAAAAATTAGGATAGAATGCAAAGAACAGTCTGCAACTATTCCTGTAGACCTACAAAGGGCAGATCATGTACAACTGATATAGAAAAGAATCACCATCTTCAAATCAATGACACTTTATTGCTTTACAGCCTAAAATGGACACATTTATTCTAATTTACTCAAGGAAACAAACACCAAACTGAAAAAAGGAAAAAAAAAAAAAAAAACAACAGTTCAGGAAAATGAACAAACATTATTGACAAAGGACTGTCCACCTTTCAGCATTTTTCGGAACGACCTTTTGCTTCAATTACAACCTTGAGGCTGTTTAGATACTTCTCTCTCTCCCTTTGCTACTCTGAGGAAAATTGACTCCCTCTTCCTAACAGAACTGTTCAAGCTGGTGACCGTTGGTGGACTGCAATCTTCTAGCCATTATGCAGATTTTCAATCGGGTTCCAGAGTGGAACCCTTCAGCCACTGTGTGGGCAATTTAGCTGCATGCTTCAGGTTTTTGTCATGTTGAAAGGTAAGCTTTACTCCAGTCTTCAGCTTTCTGGAAGGGGGCAGCAGTTTATCCACAAGTAATTCACATTGTTTGCCCCGTCAATTTCTACCCTGACATGGTAGAGAAACAATGTCTTTACCCTGCTAAAGAGAAACAGCCCAACAAGAGGAAGTGACCATCTTGGTGCTTTATTGCAGGTATGACATTCTATAATGCTGCATTGGTCAAAGAGGTCAAGAAGAGCTTTATCCACTTGGCTTTAGAATGTGTTCTGGAAAAGCTCAAGGATGACTTTATTGAGGACAAGCCTTTTTCTTGCAATTTCCCTTCTAAGCTAAATTTAGTTATTCTTTGATCTCAATGATCACTCTTTACCATAAAGTCCAGTAACTCCTTCAAAGTTGCAATTGGCCCCTGGAAAGCCTTGTTTTGGGATTTATCTACAACTTTCTACCATAGAAAGTAGAAAACTTTTGAAAGTGCTTTGCCACCCATACCAAGCACTCTAATGCTCTACAAATAGCTGTTTATATGCTAAATTGATCATAGTTATTACAGCTGATCAGAGGTGGCAGCCAATTACCTTGATGTGCACTGGAAGGCGATTAGTTAAGCCTGATTCAAGTTACAATAGTTTGAGAGTGGGGTCTTACATCAATCTTTGTAATTTGTTGTTTTTTTAAATGTATTTTTAATGATTTCAAAGTATTATATCACTTAGACTTTATAAGCTGCATTGAGCAAGAGCGAGAACAAAATCTAATTTCTTAGATTTTTAGTTGGAGTTTTTTTTTTTTTTTTTACTACATTCAACATACGAAATATGTTTGGGTATTTTTGGCTTTTATTGGGAAGCTTTTCACAGGAGATCCGATTTAAAAACTGTCGCCCACATGCGATGGTGTCCGGTTCCCTGATCGTGCCTTTTAAAGCCTGCGTAGGCCTCGAGGCACCACTATTAGTGTCACTGTCATTACTGCTCATGAGCCACTTTACATCTCAAGTCGCTCGCAGTTAACCTCACACTCTGACATTTAAAATCACACAATACATCATTTAGTGGTATTCTGCACTACTGCATTTACGAGCTACACATTTGACAGGAAACAAAAAAAAACACATTCCATCAGCAAGCTAGTCGGCAAGATTAGAAGCAAAGTCTGTTGATACGATTATTTTGGCTGCATAATATCTGATATTGGTGTTGTTTACTGTATTTGCATTTCTATTTTGTTTTCATGTCAAAAAGGGGAATATAACCAGCTTACAAAGCAGAAAAAAAACAAAAACAAAAAACACATAAGCAGCTTTTCAAAATCATAACAGACCAGCTAATTAAAGCAATGCCTTAGTAGCAAACCAGCTGCATTATTCCCACAGGCCATCCTATGCTGTTTTTTGACCACCATGTGTTGACTGAACTCTGAATATCATCTATTATCATTTATGATTAGATGGGCAGCGGTGGCCTAGTGGTTAGGAAGTTGCCCCAGGATCAGAAGGCCATGGGTTTGAATCTCGGAATCTCAAAGTAGGTTGCCCTGAGGTACTCTTGAGCATGGTACCGTCCCCATCACTGCTCCCCGGGCGCTTTCAAAAGCTACCCCCTGCTGCAAGTTTGTGTATGGCTTAAATGCAGAGGCTGCATTTTGTTCACATTTGGTTCACTGTGCGTTGTGCTGTCCATCACAGTAGGTTGTCACTTTCACTTCACTTTCATGGAACTTGCATTGAACGGAATGCTTTGAAACAGTAAAAATATACAGTAACAACTAAATGTGGCACTTAAAAATGATCAGAATTTCTATGTTTTTGGTCTTTTAAAATCTTGGGGAAAAAAAACAAGACTAAAAAAATGCACAAACCTAATTTAATATATTCTAATGTTTCATCTTCAATTAAACAGTAAGTAGGCCTTAAAATGAATTCTAGGCCTTAAAATAATTCTGAAAAGGATGTATACATTTTTTAAAAAACTGATAAAATATGTCCTCTCGCCACAGGCTCCTAAACTTTTGAATATGACTTTGTTTCTGTACACAAGGTTTTGACATTGAGCGTAAATTAACATAATACAGGCAACATTCATACTATACCTTTTCTAAAAATGGGAAAAATGTATAAAGACATTATAAAATGAAATAATTGATTCACTGATAAATGACTCAATATGCTGATATGGTCTGCTTCAATTGAAGGCCAAAATAATCGCAGGCTGTGTAATGTTCACCGAGGCTTTGATTAAGGTTTTGTAATTACGTCCAAATTTGGCACGGGAGCGTGACTTGCTTATGTGTTTTGTGGAGTTAACTTCTAGTATTTCAATTACAGCCATCTCCAAATGCCTGCCATGATTAAGGTTCAATTAAAAAGCTATTTAAGAGAAAGAACTCTGAAAGTGCTCGCAAGATAATTACAGACATCACCACAAGCTGCAGAGATTTATATTATATATACATACATACATACATACATACATACATATACACATACACACACACATATACATACACACACACACACACACACACACACACACATACATATATATACACACACACACAAAAATTATTAAAAAAAAACAAAAAAAAAAAAAAACATTAAACCTTGTGGCAAATCCCCCCAAAACTAATATATACATTTCAGGCTGCAGAGGAAAAAAAATTAAATCTTTAAAAAATATCAAGATTTAACCTTGTGGCCATAAAACCCAAAACAAATTTCAATTCCTAATACTTTAGTAAATTTAAAGTAAAATACTTTAAACAAACTGTTTGTGATAGACTGTACTGCCAAAGCCTAAAGGCAAATGCTGCTGTATGTTTTCATAATTTTTTTAATGCATTTTTAAAAACTGATTAGAGGAATAAGGTAAAAGTAACAAAACAAGCAAAACAAAACCACCCACTGTCTTTCGGAATAAATGAGTGGAAGCAGAAAGCTCTTTGTATTGCCAGACTTCTACTGTACGACAGAAAAATCCTGACAGCGGAACGGAGGGAAGGCTGAATAGAGGGAGAGTGAGTGGGTTGCATTTAGTCATCCACCAGGCTGTTGAGCGAAAATACAAGCCGCATGCTGAAAAGAGCTGAGAGCGGCTCGAGTGGATGACCTTCGGCAACACAAAGAGAAGGAGTTTCCAAAAGTTCTGCCAGAAATATGGCACACAGGATGGGGTCAAAGGTCACGGCCAACGATGGGTCTTATCTGACCATTATGGCTTATAGTGCATTATAGTGCTAATTAAATAAAACAGTGGTAGCCCTAGTCCCTGGCTGTAGTGTCCCTGTCAGAATGATCACACGGCTTATATAATTTTCAAAAGCACTTGTTACACATAACATACACCACACATTTAATTCTAAAACAACTAGAGCTCCAGGTATTCGGTGATTAGTACCAACCAAAAGTGGTCCCAGGAAGAACAAATATCCACCCCTTGAAAGGGGAATAAGCACCCAGTGCCAACATGTGTATGGGGGGTAAAAATAGCTGGACTGTCCCCGTCCCCAGAAGAGCTTACAACATAGAATGGAAATGTGTAAAGAGCACACTCTATATGGACTTTACAACCACACATCAGACACAGTGCCCTTGGTGACCATTGTCCCCAACCAAGAGTACATGTCCTATAATGGACACATAAAAATGTCCTGTTTCCTTCTAGCTGGGGGAGAGGTGCAAACTGGCAGGGTGTTGACCTGGGCAATATCTTGCTGGAAAACATGGGGTACTTGGTTCACATGGAAGTTATGGAAGTTATGAAACTGACCTTTTTCAGCAGGATAATGAAACCTGCCACAAAGCAAATCTTGTTCAGGAATTGTTTGAGGAACGTGGCAGAAAGTTAAAGGTGTTGACTTGGCCTCCAAACTCCCCAGATCGTGCATCCCAGCACGCCTTCAGAAGTCTTGTCGAGTCCAGGCCTTAAGGGGTCACAGCTATTTTTGCAACAGAAGATGGAACTATAAAATATATGGCAGGGGTATTTAAGAGTTATGTGCTTCTCTGTTTGTTATGCTGAGCTATTTCTTGTTCAGTATCCTGTGCGCTATTTATTTTCCCAAATTAAGAGCTGTTGTTCAGTTCATTGCAGCTTTGCCTCACTCATTTATCATCACTATATCATCAAGCTGTCGTTAGAAGCTGAAACACAGTGAAGCCTTGCAAAGCTGTCCAGCAAAAAGTCATCTTAAGCCTTTAGGAGTGTGCAGCAGTGCTTACTCATTTTTCTGTTTACATAAGACAAGATATCTACATATAGAGCACTGGCTTGTCAGTCTGCCAAAATACATGGCTTTGTTCTAAATAAGCATGTTTCATGTACAAAAGAGGGACTACACAACTTAAAGAAAAGGACCCACCAATCTCCTTCCACGTTCCATTGGAAAAATCCAACATTTTGGTTTCAGCTGGACTTTTCAGGTCCCAAAACAATGTCCTTTGGTTGAAATTCTCCAGATTATTTCAAATTTGTTGCCTGAACCAGTACAGAGACAGTTACCAGTTGATGGAAAAGGGCTAAGAGAGGAATAAAGACTATAAAGTAAAAACTCTCAAAGAGCAACCAAGCGTTTCAAACAACATGGTCCAGCTAGAAATGAACAATTGTTGGTTTTTCCCAGTAGAAACCATGGTGCATTGCTCAGCAATATTCTTGTTTATTTCTGTTGTGTAGCCTCTTATCCGTTTCACAGATCTAGATTATGGAATTTCGGCTCCCAAGTGGTTCAAAGAATCCTGAATGGAACTAGATCAAGAGCCAGTTCCCTGTTGGTAGAAAAGGGCTTTGAGAGGATGATCCAAAGCAAAAACTTTAAGAACCTGAGTCATTGAGAAGAACCAGTACTTCAAAGAATACAAAGAACTAGTTTTAAAAATGAGTGGAATGGAAACACTGGGATCACAGATCCAGGAGCTCAACTGGACAGTCAGTTAAAAGTGTCACATATTTGAACTATTGCAGTGTATTTTGGCTTGATTTATATTTTAAACCCAAATGTTACTTTATCCCAATAAACTATTGTTTTTGGCTTCAATGTGAATCCAAGAATGAACACTGCCTTTAGACATAAAACGCTAATGTGTAAAACGGCATCTGCAACAGAGTTAAATGTCAGTGTCACATTAACAGGAACACGTTATGTAAAACTTACAACCAGCACTGACAGTGATTATTATACCCAGAGACTAACGTTGACATTAACAGCCACATTCAAGAGACACACAAGCACCCATACGTGGGACTTAACCAGACAATGAACTTCCAACCTTTACTACCAAAAAAGTCAGGAACTGCTGCTCAAAAGGTTTGGAATCAGTGTTATTTAAATGATAAAACTTCAGCTGCATACAAGTGTATACAGTCATTTGATCCTTGGCAGCTTCACAGGTCAAAAATAAGTAATAGCACACATAAAAGCTGCAAAAACCCCCCACTAAAGTACAGATAATTAATCTGTAATTAAATCAAAATGATTATATTACAATAGTGGAGATAGAATCACGGCAGATGAAAAAAGGGGTTTAAAAAAAAGTAAATTAAACAATATTCAATTTAAAAAAAATGTCAATTCATCAAACAATATCCAATTAATTGATCTAAACATGGCCTGTATGTTCCCATTTCAACTGCTTTTATTCAAATAAAAGCAATGTAGTGCAGCAACTTTTTGAATTCCTTGTTATTGAACTGTAATGTATTAGCAAACAGGCTTTTTGTTGGAAAGCAAAATAAGTGTTGTATAACTATTTAGACAAATGTCACAGCTCTCTGCTGCACCATCACTGACCTGGTTTAACAAGCCAGTCTGAGGTTATTTATACTTCTCCAGATGTGTTGCGTGTGAACAGGTTTGAGCTGATGGTATTCCTTAAAGTGAATGCTATGTTCACAGAAGGAGCTGTATTTTAAAGTTTATTACCCTGCTAATGTTACACTTTGGCAGGACAAGCTTCCTGATGTTCAATCTGTTTTGAAAGTGGTGCCAACTATTACACAACATTAAGTTCTAATGGCACAATGTGACTGAGAATTGTTCAACCTCTTTTTTGGCATTGTTTCGCTCAGTACTGGGTTCTTGCTTCCACACCCCAAGCCCATCAGTAAGCCTTTGGCACCCAGTAACCTGTCTTAAGTTCACTGGTTAACCTTCTTTGGACCACTTTTGGTATCAATCACATGCAGTAAACATTGTGGGACAAGGCTGAGACGCTCTGACCCAGTTAACAAGCCATTACAACTGGCACCTGGGGCAGCGGTGGCCTAGTGGTTAGGGAGTTAGCCCCAGATCGGAAGATTGTGGGTTCGAATCCCTCACCAGGAGGTTGCCCTGAGGTACCCTTGAGCAAGGTACCATCCCCGTCACTGTTCTCCAGTCACATCACTTTATTCATTTAACCTATCAGTGGTTGTAATAATATGGCTGATCAATAAGTATAAGATTTATCACCTATTAGCCTCACGTCAGTGATGAAACAAATCCTGCTTTAGAATATTGAATACATCTTGATGTATCAGTAACTTCTTAAACTCTTCCAAGCACTAAAGTCCAGAAACTGTCACATACTTCAATTTCTAGAAATCAAATACTGACAATTAAGTTGTTCCTTTGTATTTATTTCTATCACTTCCAAGTATTTGAGGGTCAGAGCTCTGTTTAAACTAAAGCATAATGAAAAAAGTTCAATGCTGCATGAATAATAAGCATCTAATTTGGGCTTTATTAAACAAATAAAGTCTTATTAAAACCCCACTATACGTTCATTTATATAAAGTGCTTCTGTTAAAATAGCGAGCGATGTTGGCAAACCTTGCATCTAATGTACACTGGCTTAAAATATGATTTTAGAGAGAGAGAGCAAGAGAGAAAGAAGGCAAAGAGGAAAAGAAAAGTGATAAACGGGGGGAGAAAGACAGATACATGAAGAGGGAGAGCAAGGAAGAGAGAGAAAATATTAAGAGGAAAGCAAAGACAAAGCAGATACTTGGAGGAAGAGAGAAAGAAGGAATGTCAGATGAAAATGAGGGGAAGAGGAAGACAAAGAAAAATGCAGTTATATAAAGGAGGGGGGCGAGAGAGAGAGAACTAACTCATCGATTTCTTACCTTATGCAAAAACAATAAAGGCTAAACCAGCTCAAACTGGCACACAGACGCACTGCACTCGGGATCAATACACATTACACACTTACAGCAAAATAAAGGAACTGCAGCTGGTGATTTAACTAATTACTAAGGATGCTTTTAGCCACCTGACATGATCAGAGTAGCTTAACATTTCTGACCCGAGCACATCATTGTATGTTTGTAGACACATGCTTCAGGTCAGCCGCTTTAGTCCAATTGATGGAGTAAATTCACTCGTATAATATGGCATTAGTCAAATGTGTATCTTAAACCACATTCCTTCATTAAATGACCCTTTGATAGTGTGTCTTATTCTGGTTTATGATAATCTTTCATTGACCCACTTTACAAGTTGCCACTTTATACTTCTGCAGCCACTTAATTTCTTCATTTCTGATGTGTGTACAGTGTTTTATAGGGAATTATAAGTACAGTACAATTATATCCTTAGCATCCTTGTTCATCTCAGCATTGTTTATCAGCATTTTTCAAGCCAGGAATGGATTTTCTACCTGGACCTACAGGCTTGGCGCTAACAGTGATGTCAAATTCCAGTCCTGGATGGTGGGTGCCCAGTACAGTTTGAAAGCTCCCCATTTCAAACCTGGGGTGGTGGTGATCTAGAAGTAGTATACTTGCCAATGAACCAAGTGGTTGCAGGTTCAAATCCCACCTGCAGCACCACCACAGTTTTGTTAGTCTGAGTTGTCCCAGTGAGACTGACCCTGGAATTAGAAATCAGAAGTCAGTCAGGATAAGAGCATCAGCTAAATAATGTAAACGTTACCAAGTGTGTTTTAGGAGGGCAGTCACCAAACTTTCAGGACTGGAGTTTGATTTATAAAGTTGCAAAAAGTAACAAAACCGCAGAAAGGTCTGCATAGGTCTGTAGGTTTATTGCAACTTAATTTGGTAGCACTAATAAAACCACTTACTTTCATTTATTTTTATTATAAATATTGATTTTATCATCAGGGAATTTTTCAAATTTACAGTACTTCTTGAATAATTCTAAAAAGAAAATCATAGTTAGTTTAATTGCATACACACTGTCCAATAAGTGTGGGGTAAAAAAGATGTCATTTTTGAGGAGGACAGGGCCACATATACGGTATTTGTGTTTTGTCCCTCCTTTGCCTCTGGCCGTGTCCCTTCTTGCCTGTCCCGTACTGTAATTACCCCTGATTGTGGGTTATGTATGCCCGCTGTCAGACAGGCTGGCACAGGGCTTCATCACAAACTGCAGCTCTGCTCTGGGTGGCAAACATCCATCTATACATTCTACTGCTGCAAGCAGGTGACCATGACAACATCCATCACCCGGCTGTAACATCAGCACTGAGAAAGATGGTTTTAATCTCAGAACTTAGCACCTCTGTTTATGCATGTGTGTAATATGAGCGTGCAGGCCGTGTGAAATGCTTTTCAGGAAAAAGAATGAACAGGAACAGAATTTGTACTTTAAACCCCAATATTTGTGACATGAGGTTTTCATGTCTAGGCCTAGTGTGGATTACGGTGAACTTAAATAAATAAATAAATCCCCTTAAATTCTAATATACAAAACTGATGAAGCATTGGTTTCCAGGAACTGGAGTATCCCTGCCCCACATTAAATGTTCTCCAGCATGAATTCAGGAAGAGCTGGTTAATTTGCTGATCAGTGTTGGAAAGTAAAAGTGACTCTCTTTGTCATTGTGAAACGCAGCACAGCACAACACAATGAAATTCAACCTCTGCATTTCACCCATACACACAAGTGTAGCAGGGGGCAGCTACTGAAAGCACCCGGGGGGCAGTGTTGGGGATGGTACCTTGCTCGAGGGTACTTCTAGATGACCTACTGGTGAGGGAATCGAACCTACAATCTTCCGATCTGCCGCTGCCCATGCAGTCCTCATATAGAGGGATGTATTAGATATTAAACTGATAAGAACAGATACTACACTTGATCTTAGCCAAAAGGCAGAGGAGCAAGAAGCCATCAAAAAGTTAACTCATAAAAAAGGCTTTTATTACTTTTTTCTAGTTTCTCCCTCTCTTTTGTAGACCTCCCAAACTGCATGTTTTCTCAAAACACATTCCAAAACATTACTACTTATTAAAAGTTCAGAAAATCCAGAAGAGGGAAGTAATGAAGTACATATACTTTGCGACAGTGCTTAAGTAGAGTTTTCATGTATTAGTACATTTTTAGAACAGTCTACTTTCTTTAGTTCTAAAGCATATGAAGGGAATTATCCATCACTTTTATATTTCACCGATCCAAGCCATCCCAACATCAAGGCCTTCATCTTAAGACAATAAGAAAGAAAAGATGATCCACAGTTGTATCCATCAGTGCAAGAGACACCTGGCAGACAAAAGTAGTGAGAGAAGAAAGGGAGATTGGACAGTGGAGGAAAGGCCTACTAAATGTGATATCGGTGACAGGAAAACTAGTAGAGACATGGATGAAAGTTAAGCGGTGAAGTTATTGTTCATTATTTTCAGTAGTTGAGCAGTTTTTACTGGAGATAATATTAATATAGTGTGAGCTTCAGATCACTTTACACACAAAGGTAAAAATGTCTTTCCATTTTTTTTTTAAATATAAAAATTCATGAAAGCAATTTTTACTTTTGTACTTGGAGTTTATATATATTTTTTTTCTTCTTTCAATCAAGAAATCAAAACAGTACTTCTACTTAAGTAAACAATGTGTACTTTTTCTTTTGAGAAATAAAACAATTTTAACTTAAAAATATATGAACCAAAAAAAAAAAAAACAAAAACTACTTCTAATGTTGGTTGATCCTGTTCTGAGTTTAGCCATCATTAATACTGAAAGTTCTGAGCTCAACAGATGGGTCAGACAGCACAGGTTTTGAGCTTGCTATGTTCAGAGGACTTTGTTTGTCTCTGGGAGGGACAGGGGAGAGACCGGAGTTCCAATTTTACAGTGGGCTGTTCTAACACAGCTTTTTTACCTCATTAATGCAACTGATCAACCAGACTGGAAGAGTAATTATATAATCTGTTAAAGAAAGTGTTATAAAATAGCTGCCAATTAATCTGAAATAAAAATCCTTTTAGACTTTACACTTAAAGGACCGTCTGGTATAAAAGGTATACATTTGAGCATTAAGGTATAAAAAGAAAGAAACCTGCAATTGTAAAGTCCTAAAAGTACTAAAAAAAGTACAATTTCATATTACTTAACTGCTTACATGGCCAAAATACCCCGAGCTAGGTTAAAAATCAAATCCAAGTAAAAAAAAAAAACAAAAAAAAACAAAAAAAAACCAAAACAAAACAAAAAACACAGGAATTGTGATCAAAACCATAATTTTTGCTAAAAATGTCGGAGTAATGATACATCCCACATTCTTTGAAGCCACAGCAAAAAACAGTGTAACCTTCAATTTTTATTTTAATGAAAAAAGGAAGATTCTCTTAAATGCAAAGTAAAACTTGATTTTAAAAATAAGAATTCTTAACTTATCAGGATTAAATAGCATCCCACTTGTAAAACCACTCATAGACTATTTCGCTTTTTCTAACAACATTTTAAAAAATTAAGTGTAGTTTGGGCTTAGAGTCTGTGCTGCACTCGACTGAGAAGATTTCATATTGTTGCTTTGCGCCGTTGTTTTATTCCTGGAGGACGTTCAATACAGGAGCATGTCTAATGCCCAAAAGCAAGGGTTTATAATCCTGTACAGCTTTAAAATCTTATTCCAAAGCCAAACAAAAGGCAGTCTTGCAGAGACATTATGATCTACTTTCATGTCACCCGGCACCTTTAAAAGGAACATATCTGCTTATAAATATATACATAAATAAAGAACTAAACAACTGGTATCCTCCTTCCCTTAAGCAAAGAAGAAAAAACAATTGCCCTGCTTTTAACTCCATGAACTGTGTGGAGGGTTCAGGGCTGCAAGGCAGGAGTCGAGTTTAATCTCACTCTCACACACACACACACACACACACACACACACACACACACACACACACACTCACACACACACACACACACACTACCTCACTGTTGAACAGCAACCTCCCGAAGAGCTGCTTGGCTTCCTCCAACCCACCTTCCAAGTAAACTGCCCCTGGAGCAAGTGATTGAGGAAAGAGAAGAATGAGGGATGGGGGGGTGGGGAGGATGAAGAGATACAGTTATAAACAGGGAATTCAGGGTTGAGCTCCTATCAGATATGTGCTAATCTTCATGTAAGTATAACAGTGTTCTCCGGGGACACATACACACACACTCCCTCCAAAAAGTAGGATTATGTAAAAAAGGACTTTGAGCATAAAACAAGAATATTAATCCTCTCCTGAGGTGAATTTACATTAATGAATTAATTTACCTGAAGACAGCTGAGACACGCTCGCACTCTCAAGGGGGAGTCGAATTTAGCATAACAAACACCACATTACAACTCTTGTGATCGCATGCTCCTTTCTCCTGGCTGGAAACTTTCAGAAATTGAATTGCACTCAAAATGAGCCATAATTGCTTCATTAGTGTCCAAAAGTGAATCCTTAAAAATGCTTTCTGATGAAGTGACCCTAGGGTGCACTCTCTGTGGCGGAGAATGGGCCCCACCCTCCCGAAACAGCAGCACAGGTAAGTACAGAGTGAGAAATCAAAAGTCTAAGAAATCAAGTGTTTCAACACATGCTCAGTACAACCTCTCTCAGGTCATTTCTCTCCAGTCCTGGAGGGCCGGAGTCCAGCACATTTTGGTGATGAAACACACCCGGTTTACCCACAGTGGTGAGTGTGAAGGAGGGAAATCACTAAAATGTGCTGGACTCCGGCTCTCCAGGACTGGAGTTCAACACCCCTGGTCTAGTGGTTAGTGATCAAAGGGTCATGGGTTCAAATCCAAGAGCGGTAGGTTGTCTGGAGATACTCTTGAGCAAGGTACCGTCCCCACCACTGCTCCACAGGTGCTGGATAGGGCTGCCTATTGCTGCACATTGTGTATGAGTTCACTGTGAATGAGGCATATCTTTAGTCCCCCCCCCCCCAACCTTTTTAGTCAACAGGGCCTTAAACACAAAAAAACAAACAAAAAATAACCTTCAGGAGTATAATTGCACAGGTTCAGAAGCAAAACCCACTGTAAATCTGGAGAATTCTGATCTTGGATCTGTTAAAATTGTGTGATTGCACATATACACTAACACTGAATCTCTGCATTTAATCCAACTTAGACGGGCAGCAAACACATGCCAGGAGCATTCATATCCCCACCTGTGGTTAATTTTAGGGTTAAGAGCCTCACCCTGTGGCAATTCAGCTGTGGATGTGAGTCTACCTTTGCCTTGTCCACAAGTGTTCTGTTGGTCATGGGGATTGAATCTAGCAATGCTACAGCTACAGAACCTTCTTGGAGCAGCCCTGATTTGGCCTTGAACTGCTCTCAGTATTAGTAAAGCTCATTTTCTGAAGCTTGCAGCTTCCAAGGCTAGCTTACAGTATTGGGGCGGTTTCCACTTCCAAATGTTAGGGTCACCAATGAAGTGATGACCACCCACCCCCTCATCCCTGAGCACATCATGCTTATTTTCTCCTAGGCCTGTTTGTTTTATTAGCTGAAATACAGAAACAATTTGCAGCGGTTTGGCCCAGAGTACTTATGCCTGTCTATTCCGTTGTGAAATCAATAAGCGGCGTGCAAATTGAGCACAGTGTTGAATTCAGCCCTTTTATTTCTGCTAATGGGCCGTTTTGCTCCGGGGGGCGCCAACACTGGTCTGTCTGAATGGAAGGCGAGGTGAGGCTTTTATTGACACTCTCTGATGTAGCAGAGATTTTATGCTAGCAGAGCAGAGGACTCCAAGACTGGTTCAACAGAGCCTACAAAAGGCCATGCTGACCTACATGGGGAATGATGAACATGAAATCTTACTCGATTGTGGTTATCTATGTATGTATATTAGACATGCATAAGCAAATTATATTCATTTGCTGTTATAAAACATCATATCTAAAGGGATGTAGATACCTAGCAGATAAAGACAGTGGTGGCATCCTCTGCAAGTAATGGATGGAGGCAGAAATGTTTTGGTTCAGTGGCTCTCAAATGGGTCCTCAGGGATCCCAAAGACAGTGCCCATTTTTGCTGGGTCCCAACTCACAGAGAAAGAGCAAAAAAATAAAGACCATTAGGGGACCCTGAGGACTGATTTGGGAAGCAGTTGTGTTGATGAAGTAGACAAAGGTAGAAAGGTGTTTTCTCTTTGGGCACTCTTTATTGAAATGAAGAAGCAGCTGGAACTGGAAAAGGGTTTTTGTATGTGAACCCAGTCAGGAATTCAAAACATTTTGAATGTCTTAACAGTGTTGAGGCTACAGGTTTTGCGTTTCACTAGGCTGCCACCCTGTACCCTGTACACTGTCAGTTCCTTCAGTCTGGGAACATAATTCCAGCACAACTAAAGTTACAGACTCAGTCCATGTTAAAAATGTATGTCCCATGCTGATGTCAAGCTTTGTGTTTTTTTGGGTTTTTTTTGCTCTACTTAAAACATAGAAAGTACAAATCACGAACAGCATGGAACATGTTCTACACCTGAAGGTACATTTACACTGTTTGGACCTTCATGAGCCAAAATTTCCCTGCAGTACCCTTTTCTGATCTTTCCCAGAAAGAATTAAAAAAAAAAAAAAAAAACTCTTGAACTCTATAAACTCTTCACCAGTCACCAAAATGCACATTACAATCAATCAACCCTTTCTCTCTTTGTACCACAGAGGCAAAAAGACATTCACTCTCACTGGAAAGCTTTCAATTAGCTAGAAGTAGGGAGAAGACCAGGTCAATGAGGAGAATCAGGGCGAGTCCTACCAGGATGTTCAGCTTCAACCACCTCTGGGGGAAAAAAATTTTTTTTTTTAAACTGGATGGCACCTTAAAAACAAGAGATGTGCACTAGCTTCTAGCTCTTTCTTCCAAGGCTTTCCATTTCAAACTTGTCCATTTTCTGTGATAGTTTAACAAAAAAGCAGTTTGTTTACCCCAAGGGTGCACCCTGTGAATACACTTTTTCGGCAGTGCACAGGTGTGCCCTACAGTTTCCCGTCAGGATTCCAGCTGGCCCATGTGTGCTCTGTGCCTAAGGATACAGCTGGCTGTGTTTTCATTGGGTAGAGGGAAGGGTATGGCCCCTCTTTCCCTCCAAGGCAATAGATTGAAAGCAAGCTTATAAATGCACACTGGAGATATCTGCACATGCTCTCACAGTCAGAACAGAAATGCATTTACATATTTTGGCAAAAAGTTAGAGCGTCTAATGACTAGCATCAAATGATCTTTTAGGAAGAAGCGAGGGGTCATCTATATAAAGGCCCTCCCACAGAGAATATTCACCATATGGTGCAAGGAGAGGTCATCGTGGCATGTGGGTTTGTCTGGAAGAAGCTTTGAGTACAAAAGCCATAAATGTGGTGAGATCAACCAGATTCACTTCCCTTACTGCTTGTATTTCTTTTCCAGATTGTTTATTTCTGCAGACTAATGATCATTGCTCCCAACTGGGTATGGTTTTGGATATATATCTCTCTATCGAGACACAGAGAGGCCATAACTGGAAGAAATGTAGGTTTGTTTACTCAAAAATCCCTTAAAGTCACAAAGTGATGAGATAACTGTGATAACTTTGACATTAACATAATTACTAGATACAAAAGCTTTAAGTCCCAGGATATATTCTTAAACTGACACAAACACTACATGTGCTGGAGTCCTAGCTCTCACGGGGCAAAAATCGGGAAAACACCCTGGACAGGTTACCAGTCCATCGCAAGGCAGACACACAGACAGAAAATACACTCACAGCCCTACAGGCTAACTGAAGATCTTCAATCCACCTGACATGCATTTCTTTGGACTGTGGGAGGAAATCAGAGTGCTTGGAGGAGAAACACGCAGACAAAGGGAGAACATATCCACTCCACAGAGAAAGGACCTGGACCGCCCGGCCTAGGAATCGAAAAAAGGACCTTCTCACTGTGAGGCACCACTGTGCTGCTGCTGGCAAATTAATAGCAGCTCATTTCAGTGTCTTAACAACTTCACACACACACACACACACACACACAAAATCAAATTTTTTTGTGTGTATCAAACAATTCCCAATACCCAAACCCAGCTGACTTCGGAGCTCCTCAGCAACTGGAAACTTGCAGAAGTATCAGTTGGCTCCCTGTTCTCACTCGAACACACCGGCTCATTCATCTAGAGACAGCCACGATTAATTAGTACAGAGCAAGCAAGCGCTTGCATGTGACTGCAAAACAGTGTAGTTAGCTCAATATAGAGAACCTCATCCTCATTCAATGGACCATCACGTTCAATTACCTTGGCACTCGCTAGTGTCCTGCACATCATGAGTCAGCAGAAATTTCTTGCTAGCTCGCTGTGTTTTCTTAAGGTCGATGAGTCTTTAATTCAGTCAGATCAGAGCTGGCTAGTGAGGCCACGAGACCTATTAACATCAACTCCCATCAAATCCATTATAGGCAAAAATGCTAACTGTTGGCTCAAAGTTAACTTTCCGAAGGGGATAAAAAGAGCGGTGAGCTTGAGGCTCAGCTCCCAGTCGGGGCTGTTTTAGCAATCTCTCAAAGTGTCCACCGCTCTTATTTCCAATCTGTGCAGCATTTGGGATTAATTGGCGAATGAATGGGTGTTTGACACTTTAATATTTGGTGTTTTGACACTTTCATAAATACACAAAAAAGAATCCTTTCAAACTGATTAGCCTTTAATCCATCCAATACATTTGAAGGCATATTAAAATCCAAGCAAATGCCAAGGGACCAAAAAAGGCTCCAAAAACAAACAAACGAATACAGTATCCGAGTATCCGTGATTTAATTCCAACTTTAAGATGTTATAGCTGAGAGAAAAATATGAAGAATTGAAGGGGGGGGGGGGCATATCCTTCTTTTCCCTCCATCAGGGTGGCAGCAATTAACAAAAGATCCATGCTGTAGCACAATAACCACAGTAAGCACATTGTAAAAAAGCAAAGATATTCAATGAATCAAAGCTAATCCTTTCTCTCTTTGGCTTTTAATAGGAGAAGCTTTAAGCGACTTCACAAAGCCTCCCCATCTGTCTGCTTCTGGCTGTGCTAATCCACACATCGACTGCACGCGGAAATTAGGGCCATCAAACAGTCCTCTCTCTCTCACGCTTCTTGCTGCCTTTTTTTCTTTCCTCTTTCCTCCCACTGCCTCACTCTTTCTTTGTAGAGTCCCCGGAAAAAAAGATATGGAAAAATAAAGCCTATACAGCTCCATGTGAAAAGGTGATGTTGGCTCAAGGGAACAGCAATGTGGCCTTCACAATTACAGTGGGCAACAGGTATTTCATGTTGAGAGCCAATGGGAAAAGGCATGCCTTGGATCATCATGGGCCTGAAGACTGATGAATAAAGGTTAAAAAAAAGTTTTGTATTTTCATTCAACACTTTGAATAATTCAGGGCTGTAGGCGTTCATTTGCATTGCAGATTGGCCTTACCCCACACACCCCCCTCCACACTACTGCACTGTTCCTCTGTTCTGTTCTTTTTCGTTTCCACCGCCTTCAGGTTAACGGATGTAGATGCACCATATATATTATATATAAATTATATATATATATATATATATATATATCCTTTTTTGGGGGGGGGGGCATAGGGTCAAAGCATACTAAATGTGGAATGCTCTATGGCTAGAAAGAGTTCTTAAATAAAGGTGAAGTTTAAAAAGGTCAAACTGGCCTCTGAGATCTGCTTTCCACTTTGGCTGTGTGTAAGAACTCAGCACAGCCTGGATGAAGATGTTTATTCCAAGTTCCTACAAGTACCATATGGAAGTAGAGGTCTTATGCAAGAAAGGGGGAAAGAAAGGAAAAAAAAAAAAAAAAAAGAATAGTATACTTAAAACTGTGCTCACTAACAGCAGACAGTGTTCATGGATGTAGCTCCGTAGGAGTGTGATGACTTGTTTTAGAAGAACAGAAGCAGGACTGGGTTACGAATGACAGGAAGGGTCATGGAAAAAAAAAAGCACAACCCAAGATATTGCGTGAGCACTCATCTTGCCAAAAATTGCTGACAAGTGCACAGAGATGTGCTGTCTTTTCAGATGACAGACATGCTGTCTCTCTCACTCTCAGCCCTTTTCCTCTGCCACTCTCAGCCTGAGAATGTAGTGGTTTAATAAGGAAAGTGGGCAGGAACGAGACAGGAGGTGCGCAGTTAAGTTGAAAAGGTAGGGAAAGGATAGATGGCAGTAAAAGAAAAGGAATGAGAATATCAAGCATTCTTCTGAAAATGAAAAATTATCAGAGGCAGGTGTTACTCTATGGTATCAATGCTGATTCTTTCACAGGGGTCCCAAATGTCTTAAAACCTGAACGTGTAAAAGTAGTTTTAGATCAAAACATGTTCTCATTTAAATGCAACTTTTTGAAGTTGCCGGAGTGAGAGACCCTCAACAGGTTGCTCAGTTTGCTTCCAAACAAACACCGGCTCATTTGAAATGTAAATGTACCAAAGAGACGCAATATGCAATTGTACTTCTTTGGGATGTGCAAATAAGTTAAAAGGGTTTTAAAGCCAATGCATAGTGGTAAGGGAGACAGCCGGAAAGCTACTGGGTGTGACATCTGGAAGGAAGGAGGAGGATAAGGAAACCTGATGGTAGAATGCAGAAGTTCAGGAAAATATACAGAAGAAGAGGTAGGCGAAGAAGTGGGATAAGTCAGAAAGTAGACAGGAGTACAAGGAGATGAAGCACATGGTGAAGAAAGCAGTGGCAAAGGCTTAAGATTAGGTGTGTGGTGAATTGTATGAGAGGTTGGACAGTAAGGCAGGAGAAAAGGACCTATACAGATTAGCTAGACAGAGAGACAGAGCTCGGAAAGATGTGCAGCAGGTCAGGAGAGAAATGGATACATACTCACAAATGAACAGAACATGTTCATGGCCATCAGACTCTTGAACTCTGAAACCACCAATATCTTGAACTCTTAAACCCAGTCCACTTTTCATCCTGTATTTATTTATTTATTTATCTCGTGTTGCACTCTTGCACTTTAAATTCAGTAACACCACTCCACCACACTGCTACACCATAATGTACCTGGGCTGCTTTGTTTCACAACACTGCAGCCCTCTACGGATGAATGTACTGTCTGTCGTGCCGTCTGTTGTTGTCTGTCTTGTCTGCACTTGTTGCCCCGTGTTGTGTCTTGTGTTGTCTTGTGTGTAGCACCAGGGTCCTGGAGGAACGTTATTTCGTTTCACTGTGTACTGTGTATATGGCTGAAATGACAAAATCCTACTTGACTTGACTTGATGTTAGGCAAATGGAAAGGATACACTAAGGGGCTGATGAATGAAAAAAATGAGAGAGAGAGAGAAGATTGGATGAAGTGCAAGGAATAAGAAAATAAGTAAGCAAAGTAAGGGCAGCGATGAAGAGGAAGAAGAATCGAAAGGCTGTTGGTCCAGATGGAAGCATGAAGGTGTTTAGGAGAAATGGCATTTGAGTTTCTGACCAGATTGTTTAACACAATCTTGGAAAGTGAGAGGATGCCTGAGGAATGGGAGATTAAGTGTACTGGTACCGATTTTCAAGAATAAGGGTGATGCACAGAGCCGTAGTAACTAAAGAGGGATAAAGTTGATCAGCATGAAGTATGGGAAAGAGTAGTGGAAGCTAGGTTAAGAAAAAAGTGAACAGCAGTATGGTTTCATGCCGAGAAAGACCACTACAGATGCAATGTTTGCTCTGAGGGTGTTGATGGAGAAGTACAGAGAAGGTCAGAAGGAGTTGCATTGTGCCTTTGTAGAGAAAGCATATGACAGGGTGTCTAGAGAGGAGTTTTGGTCTTGATTGAGGAAGTCAGGTGTTACAGAGAACTATGTGAGAGTAGTTCAGGATATGTATAACGGTGTGACCATGGTGAGTTCTGCAATAGAAGTGACAGATACATTTAAAAGTAGAGGTGGAATTACATCAAGGATCAGCACTGAGCCCATTCTTGTTTGCAACAGTAATGGACAGGTTGACAGATGAGGTCAGACTACTGAGTCTAAGTGACTAAGACTGCACAATGTTTTATCTGTTTATTGTTATGTGAATAACCCCTAGAGGTTGGGAGAACAGTGACAAGCAGGACACTTACAACCAAAAATGATTTCAGTCAAAATAAGCTTAAAACCGCTATACAGAGATCCAAAAATAAATTTAACTTTTTAAAAAATTTGCCAAGATGGACTGACCAGTTATTGCACTGGAAAAATGGGCGACCTCACAAGTGGACCATACAAATGGCAACAACAAGGACCCAGTTATAAATATGTTATTATATATGTTTTTTTAAAAAATAAATGTTTCTATAATATAGATAATGCATATTACTTTGGAGGAATAATTTAGAATAGATGTCAAATTACTAAGGAAACAAATTTTTATAACTGAAAATCAAGTCATGTTTATGTTAAGTACCATTACAGCCCTGCCTTGTGGCAGTTCCTACCCTGGATTCTAGATCGATTTGGACGATGACAAGGCAGCTATATAATGGAATGCTACAGTGAGGGTACTTGTCTTTAATGAGACCGTCACTCGTAGTGCTACCCTAAGCATCATAGGCACTATCAGCACTTTTTAATCTCCCCAACAGCCACTTCCACCGGATAACTAGCGATGAGAAACTTGCTGACTTTGCGCTCCTCCATCTCCGATACTACCTCTATCATTTCCCTCATGCTATGGATCTCTATGATGAACCTCTTCCTCCTTCTCTTTGAAAGCAAAGACTTCAAAAGGAGTAAAAATCATGAATACCAGCAAGAGAAGCCCTATAGGAAATACTATGGCAGTCCATATGAGAGCAATACTGGGGAAACCACCCGGTGGAACAACACACACCATATACCAGCATGCATTTCAAAAGCAATATTTTAGATATTTATCAGCATGCATTCTTTATAAAAAAAAAACAAAAACCTGGTGGTCTTGAAAAGATAACCAACCAGCAGGAATCCATGACAAAACACAGAGGAAAATAAAAGAATTTGTGAAAAATGAAAACTATTTCAGATATTCTTTAACATTTTTGCAGTTATTCTTTAACAATTTTTTGGCCACTATAAGATTTAAAAAAATGTTTTTAAATTTTTAAAAAAAAAACAAATCACGATGAAGGGGTTGGAGATTAGCCAATAATGGCCTACCAACCTATTATTATAATATATTTAGTAGTTTGCATTTTTGTGGCAAATGGCTAAAACCATTTTTTTAACCATTTTATTTTATTTTTATTTGTCAGGTGTGAATGTGTTTGGCCAGGGAAATCGCCAAACTAAGCTGGATACCGGCTCTCCAGGATTGGAACTAATGACGAGTAGACTATTGATGGCTTGCAGTAAACACTGCAGATTTGCTGAAGATTCTCAGCTGAATCACTAACTCCTATAGATTTACCGGCGATAGTTATCCTTTTTACTACTGTAAGCGTTTTTCTGCAGCCTATAGTGGCTGGAAGACACTAGTGAGGCAAACAGAGACAAATGTATGCTCATATGTTTAAACTTCCATCAAAAGTAACAGGGAAATTAACTCTTAAATAGAGTAATAAAACCACTAAACATTTTAAAGGTTTTTCCTGTTTTAACGACCAGAAGCCAACAATTCCTAGAACAACAGTAAAGTTCTCACTCCGAACTTTGTAACTCTGAGCAAGCAAGTGTTTCCTTTATCTAAAATAAATCCTTTAATATCTTTTAAAACTCCATTCTGAATAGCTGTCCATGCTCCAGAAACTATCGCACTGCAGCAGGCTGAGGCAACGCTAAGTTCCTTTTTTTATATAACCAAAAACTTTAATCTAGCCTGAAGTGAAACTCAGAAGTTGAACTGTTGTCACCAAAAAGCAAACGGAAAATCAGGGGTAGGTAAAAAGAAAGGACTATAGCTTGGCTCCATGCAACTCAGGCAGATCCTTAATTCTGAGGTGTAAGGTTTACGTTTTTTTGTTCAATTTCAGGCTGTTTACAAAGCTACAAAGACATACTGATGCTAACTGCACACTAAAAAACCCCACATATTTCAAAAGCTTCCCTTTACAGCCGTTCTGTGCAATGCTTTAATGAGTTGCTGGGAAACAACTGTGTATCCATTGAAATGCTAGCAGTAATTCCTACACAGCATTAAGCCTTTCAGAAATAGTTGACTGAAAAATGTTATTCTACTTTCAGTCTGTGAAGAATCAAGTTTTGGTTATTTTAAATGTGATTAGTGGCCTTAATCAGAGTCCTTTATGATAATTCAGGCTGTTTAGAAAACCTACATGACTTGGTATTGAGGACTATATCAACCCAACTTGCAACTGAGTTGGATTCATCCTGTGAAGTAGTTTGGAGCTTAACAGAAAGGCTAGTTTCACAACTTTCCTTCTGGGTATACACTGCTGTTTAATCTGAGTCACTGGCCATGAATAGACGACTGCTGCCCACAGCATGGACTTGTAGATTTATGAGGGCTAGCCTATGCAAACCAAAGCCTGAAGATATGCAATGTAGGGCATGATATTTTTATTAATACCATTTTGGGGGTATTACTATATATATATATATATATATATATATATATATATATATATATATATATATATGTGTATGTATGTATGTATGTATCTATGTATGTATCTATGTATGTATCTATGTATGTATCTATCTATCTATCTATCTATCTGCTATAACCACCAGACTTCTAAAAGGACAACACAGGGGCAGCAGAAGGTCATGGGTTTGAATCCTGGACCAGTAGGTTGCCCTAAGGTACCCTAGAGCAAGGTACATCCCCATACCTGCTCCCTGGCCACTGTATATAACTGGTTGTCATTGTGAAATACAATGAAATGCAACCTCTTCTTTTAAGCCATACACACCATTCAACGGGGGCAGCTATTTAAAGCACCCCGGGATCAGTGAAGGGTATGGTACCTCGCTAAAGGGTATCTCAGGGCAACCAACTTCTCTGAGATTTGAACCCACAACCTTCAGATCCTGAGGCCTATTCCTTAACCCCTAGGCCACAAAATTGTCCTTTTTGTATTCTGGTAGACACAAAGCACATAGTGGACATTGTAGACCCTTCAAGACCCTTTATTTAGAAAAATACTAAGCACCCATTAGCTTATAGCACACAATAATTCATTTTACATATTTTACAAATTGTACTGACTTCAAATAATATTTTTATTTATTTTTTATTAGTTTAGTGTAAGCAAAAAATTGTCATTGTGAATTGCAGCACAGCAAGACAACGCTTCCACTACATTTCGTTACACCCATGCATACACATGCAGCATGGGGCAGCTATTTAAAGCACCTGGGGAGCAATGATGGGGACTGTACCTTGCATGTAAATGTTGGAGCAACTGTTTTCAATCTTAGTAAACCTAGCTGCAAATATAGTAACAGAACTGTAATGTGAGACATTGTCCATATTGTGAAAATCCTGGTTAATTTACTATAAAGGCGCTTATTCTTATGCTACAAGAGACTACAAAGAGGTGGAAAGCAGCTGAACTGATCACATGAGGGGGGGACCCACATGAGAGGAAAAGAGGAAAGGTGGAGACATCTGACAAACCCTGCCCTCCCTTCTGATTCATGTGGGCAACAGCTATCATGTTCCCCAACTGGACTAGCACATGGTGGTGCAGAGATTTGCCAAGGCTTGCTGGCAAAGGTGCACAAAGATCGAGGACCAAAGACATCATCTGAGCCCACCTGTCACCGATGCCCCGATGCTGTCCACTTGCCACGAGTGATTATAAGCGATATGCCCATCGTTATCACATCTCTGTGACAAGGATCCACACTCATCACGAGGCTGGAAAGCCTGTGCTTTAATTTTGTTGAAACCAAGGTGCCAGGATGGTCACGTGCCAGGGGATTGTGAGAACACTGTGGTGAATTGGCGTCCAGATGGACGGCCTGTAATCCAAACCTGGACTGGTGACAACTTTTGGAGTCCCAGAGGGACAACCGGAAGGATGGCAACTAGCATGGCCAAAAATTTGACAGAAGGATGTCAAGTAAAAAAAAAAAAAAAAAAAAAAAGTGCTTTACATGATAGTAATGATAACTACTGGGTGCCTTATTTGTGTCTGAAGGTCAGAGAGATTTTCACTACTCCCTTCTCTTTCCCTCTAATTAGTCTGTGTACAGAGGAAAGTAGGTAGAGAACAAAGTGCAGGGAACTGGCAAGAAATTGCGCCTGGTGTGAACTAGCAGGCCAGACTAATGGGGAGACTTGGGTCGACTTGTGGTGAAAGGTGAGCAAAGTAGCATGCATTGCAAGGTGTTTATGCAGTAATTGTAAAATACCAGGTTTTAGATATTCTCAAAAATCAAGAAAAGGCCTGACCACAGATGGTAAGCAGGTAGGAACTGGAGAGAGTAATGACAAAATAGCCACCAAAACAGATCCAAAAGAACTGCACAACAATAAGTTACAATACAACTACAAAAAGAGACAATATGACTGACCTTATAGCGCCAGAAACTACAAATAGCTAAAACATTGTTTTGTTTGTTTTGAGTTTCTTAAACTACTAGTAAAGAGATGTTTAAATGTTTAAAGCTCTTTGAACTTTAAATTGAAAGTGAAAAGGATGTGAAACAGATTGTTGGTTAATTAATAGTTTAACGTGCTCAAAATGTGTTTAAAAAAAAAAAAAACCCCACACTAAAATTTAACTTCGTCAGTCCGGATTACAAACCGTTAAGTTCATAATGCTTTGTCTAACACCTTCAACAATAAATGAGAGCTTAATCAGACCAGAGATGATGCATGGAGGTCAGAGATTTATCTCTGAAGAATTGACCACCAAGAATACCATGAAGAATTGACATGGAAAGGATCGCAAGGACAGTATATTAAGTGAAAGTGACTATTTGTCTTTGTGAAACATAGCACGCACAAGTGTTCCACAAAGTGAAACAACAAAACCCATTCTCTGCTTTTATCACACAGTGGGAAGCCATATCCAGTGTCCAGGGAGCAGTGATGGGGACAGTACCTTGCTCAAGGATACCTCAGGGCAACATACTGGTCTGGGGACCAACAACCTTTTGATTATGGGGCCTAGTCCTGAACCACTAGACCACCGCTACCCCAGCGATAGTGACATTCAGGAAAACAAATGAATTTAAGGGAGGAAACAATATGGTAAAAGAAGCAGGACAATAAACATCAAAATACTGCTTATATTTCCTATAACATTTAATTAGTCTTTACTTCCTTTGATCAACCAATGGAACACTAAAATATACCCCACTTGTTTTCCATTATTTCATCCGAGGGTGGTACTATCTTGACCCAAAGTTCAAGCACAGCAGGTGAGTTTCTCCTGATCTTACAGTGAAAGCAGGATGAAAAGTGGGGGGTCTGTGATGGAGAACCAATTTCCAACTGTGCTAAGAAATCTCCTTTAATGACCTGCTTTCTTATTATGTGGAAACCGTGGATAAAGGCAGAAAGCAGTCAATTAAGAAAGACAATCTATTTCAAAAGCCAATTTGGAGTCTTTGCTAGGAACTGTTGCCAATGTTTAATATATATTCAATCTCCAATATTTAACCAATTTTATGCTTAAAATAGGATCCAGGACCAAGTCTCCATAACCATTAGAGGAAAAGATGTGAACTGAATACATGGATTACTGTGTGATGTAAATACGAATATACCATTACAGTCATGTGTGAACGGTCTTTATTTGGCAGAACTATTGTATTGGGGTTTTGTGGACTGTGGAGTCTCATATTTCCAGAGGATTCAGAAGGAATCTGTTCAATTTCTGAGTTTGTTATGTGATGAACTCCAGGTTGATGGCTACACAGCATGTTTTAGGATGCCTTCTATTTTGTGGGACTCAATGTGAGTGAGGAGACCAAGCAGCTGGGTTGTGCTCGGGTAACTTGTGGGGAGGTTCACACTACATTTTATAGGATTCAGAAATAAAGGACCCAGCCACTAGGTATGCACAATCAAATGTATTTCTTGGTGTGATGTCTGGAAATAAGAAGGAGAATAAGAAAAGCTGGCGGTGAAACCCAGATGTCCAGGAGTGCATACAGAAAAAGAGGCAGGTGAAGAAGTAGAGCTTGAGTAGAAGCTGGAGAGATGGAGACATGTTCTAGAGAGGAGAGGAATGAAAGTGATTAGGACAAAGACAGAATACAAGAGTATGAATGAAAGGGAGGAAAGTGGAGTGGTTATGAAGCAGGGATCAGAGATGACAAAAGGTAATCAAATCAACAGTTCAGAGTAACGGGGAGTGTAGGAGTGGTGAAGAATGACTGACCGGAGAGATCCAGTGACAGACAGGTACTGGTGAGAGTATATTAGAGGGACAGCTCAGGTTAGATATTTTGGAGATAAAGTTAGAGAAAGAAGACTGTGTTGATTTGGACATGTCCAGAGAAAAGGATTACATTGGGAGAATGATGCTGAGCTGGAGCCAGGAAAGAGGAAGACAAAAGAGGAGGTTTATGGATGTGGTAAGAGAAGACTTGCAGGTGGTCAGTTTTGAATGAGGAAGATGCAGACGACCGTAAGAAATGTTTAAATAAATGAAAATACACACACACACACACATATATAATGTGTGTGTGTGTACACACACACACACACACACACACACACACACACACACACACACACACACACACACACACACACACACACATATATATATATATAAAAAACACACACACACACAGACAGAGCATCATAAAGTGTGTCTGGGATTACATGAAGAGACAGAAGGATGTGAGAAAGCCCACAAGTGTACCTAGAAGAATTGATGCTGTTTTGAAGGCAAAGGGTGGTCACACCAAATATTGATTTGATTTAGATTTCTCTTTTGTTCATTCACTGTATTTTGTTGATTGATGAAAATAAAAGATTAACACTTCCATTTTTGAAAGCATTCTTTGTTTACAGTATTTTTTCCACATTTTTTGGGGATCTTTCACACCTGCCTAAAACTTTTGCACAATACTGTGTGTATGTACATACACATACAGTATTGTGCAAATTTTAAGGCAGGTGGGGGGGGGGGGTTAAAAAATAAAAAAAAGGTGTCCATATCCTTATAGAAAGATCCCAGCCCACACGATACTGCCACCACCATGTTTGAGCGATGCCTCAGTGCCTGCTTTCCTTCACACATGCCACTGGTAATTACGACCAAATCTTCATTTCATCAGACAAGTGAATTTTTCCTTCTTGATCTGAGAGCTATGTAGGTGCTTTCTGAAAAATTCCCAGCAGGCTGTCATGTGCCTTTTAGTGAGGAACGGCTTTGATCTTTGCACTACACCATGAAGAGGAATTGTCCTGATTGGTGGAGTGCTTACACTTGCAACTCATTCAGACTGGGTTCTAGGTTATGACCAAGGCTCTGTATCACGAGTCACTCAGTTTGTGTTGTTTCCGATTCTATTCTATTCTATATCTGAGAATGATGGAGGCTACCATGCCCTTGAACACGTGATGCAGTAAGTCTCTTGCACCCTTCCCCAGAAATGTTTATTAACAGAATCCTGCCTTGCAGTTCTACGGAAAGTTCCTATGCCCTAGTTTTAATTCTGACACGCACAAACAGGTGTGTGCCTTTCCGTTTTATGTCTAATGAATTGAGCACAGGTTGACTTCAAGTTCAGAAAGTGACTTTCAAAGTCTCTCAAGGACCACTGATAGAAGAATGCACCAGAGCTAAGGTGGAAATGTCAAAGGATCTGCATACTTAGATAAGAGTGTTTTCAGTATTTAAAATCCATTCGTCATTGCATTGCATGTAGACTAAAAAAAAATCTATCAATCTATCTATCTCACACAAGCACTGCTCAAAAAAAATTAAAGGAACACTCTGAAAACAAAAACAAAAACAAAAAAAAAAGTCATGCTGGACATCCATACTGATATGGAATGGCTAATGTGTTATGAACAAAAGGATGCCACATCATTTAATGAAAATGATCAACCTAGTCCAATTTGTCACTGCAGCAACTCAAAAATGGTACTCAGTAGTTTGTATGGCCCCCACATGCTTGTTGGCATGCCTGACTACATCCTGGGGTAACTCCTCCCAGATCCTGACCAGGGCATCACTGAGCCCCTGGACAGTCTGTGGTGCAACCTGGTGGCGTCGGATGGACCTAAACATGATGTCCCAGAGATGTTCTATTGGATTCAGCTCAGGCGAGCATGGAGGCCAGTCAATGGTATCAATTCCTTCATCCTCCAGGATCTGCCCGCATGAGGCCGGGCATTATTATGCACCAGGAGGAATCTAGGACCCACTGCACCAGTGAAGGGTCCAACAATGGGTGCTCTCATCTGTGAAAAGCACAGGGCACCAGTGCCAGACCTGCCAATTCTGGTGTTCACTGGCAAATGCTAGTCGAGCTCAACAGTGCTGGGTGGTGAGCACAGGGCCCACTAGAGGACACTGGGTCCTCAGGCCACCCTCATGAAGTCTATTTCTAGTGGTTTGATCAGAGACATTCACGCCATTGGCCCGCTGGAGGTCACTTTGCAAGGCTTTGGCAGTGCTTATCCTGTTCATCAGTGCACAATGGAGCAAATACTGGTCCTGCTGATGGGTTAAAGACCTCCGACGGCCCTGTCCCGCTCTCCTAGAGTAACTGCTTGTCTCTCCTGGAATCTCCTCCATGCTCCTGAGATGGGAGACACAGCAAACCTTATGGCAATGACCCAATGAAAATCTTCATACATTTTCGCACCACATTTTTCTGTTGTCTGTGTCTACGCTGCAACCAAATAATACACCAGTTTAAAAAATTGGTTGTTTTTGGTTAAAATTCTGTAGATGAAACAGGTGGATATGCAAGTTCCATTGCAGGCAATTTAGTGTCCATATTAAATTCTGTGAACGTCTGAGGAGGAACAGATATGAGGTTTGTGTCTCCATATTGACAGCAGTGATGGAGACTAACTATGGATGAAACCTCTGGGTGTTATCACAGATGTTCAGTGTGATGGATGTGGAGTTCACACTTAAACAAATGCATATTCAGAGCATCTGATTTAGGCTTGGACAAACGTGCAGAAACCAAGCTGTGCAGTCAGAGACAGTGAACAACAAGCTGTGAAACTACACTCAGTGAAAACAGACGGGACGTGAGGAAACGGCTCGGAGGAAGCAGAACACTGCGAACTTTCTAATGATCAAAAACTGCAGACAAAACAAGATGCTGATCACTGCTGAGGATTGTCCATTTGAGAAAATGGTGAATATTTTGAGTTAGAAATGTTAATGGGGCAGTGGTGGCCTAGTGGTTAGGGAGTTGTCCCCGCATCAGAAGATTGTGGGATAAGGGTGGTGGTGGTCTACTGGTAGGGTACTTGCTCACGTACCTATGGATAAAAAGGTTGCAGGTTCAAATCCCACCTAATCTAGCATTACAACCACTGGGTTCTTAAGCAAGACCCTTAACCCGTAAATGCTCCAGGGTGACTGTCCCTGTAATTAGGACATGGACTTTGCTCTGGATAAGAGTATCTACTAAATGCCGCAAATGTCAATGTAGATAAAGAATGGAAACAAACCCTGCCCAGTTCAGAATGGCTATATGAAGCTGTGCTTCACTTTAGGTCCAAAGCCACACAGCATCAACATGGTCATGCATTTTGAGCAATCAAGGCAATTAAACAGATCAGAGAAGCTGCAAATATATACAGTGCAGCTCCACTGTAGTAATACGGTGGTACTTGGCAGCACAATCAGGCCACTTGTAAATGGCAGATTCAGATTTTGCATCCATCCCACACAATGTGGTTTAAAAGTAAAAGGCAATGATTATGCAGCAAGTCAGTCACTGTGAAAGTGAAACACGTTCAGTGTTTTTATTTTTTGATTGCCTAAAAAGCATGTATTGTAGTACGAGGCTTAATGACTGATAAGTAGTTTAACAACACTGTGACTCTGATGTAAAAGATTATTAAAGGTCTAGATGATAAAATTTTAGCAAACCGTGATTTACAAGATTTTGAATGGTAGGTTGCAGAGCACTGATACCACTGGTGATGGTACTGTATGGCATCTGCATAAAAATAAAGCCAAAAAAAAAGTGATATAATAATTAGTTCTGGGCCTTTGTAGGTTTGAGAAGCCTGTCTGAGGATATCAGCAAAGCATCCTCTCAAGCTTTTTTTACTCAAAGCATCTGGAAAACATACCTCTTTCCAACACCTGAGGGCTACATAGCCAGTTTTGGCCCTTTGGCACCAAGGGCCATTGTCCGCTCTTAATCCTGAAATTCACTCCTTGTGTGGGACAGCCACTTTACAATGACTCCCAACCTAGAACAAGATCCAGACCAAACCTGGCTCTTTCCAAGATAAGTTCAAAACACTGTTCCTTCTTCTAGTGAAAAAAAGTGCTTCAGAGGTAAGAGGATGGGATTTAGTGCTATCAGTCAAATCTTTTATCCAGAATCCATGCTGAATCCCTACCATCAGATTTACTGCAGTCAGTTCCAGTGAAAAGGTCATCAAATCCCATGGCTTTGCAGTAGAAGTGTAATGGCACAGTTCCACTTGGTCTATGATGCAGTTTTTTTCCTGTTCTCTAGAAAATCACCCAAGCATGAAGTGTAGCGATTAGTCTTGATTTAGCAGACTAGCTTATTTCCCTCAATGTTATTTCCCATCTGTCATGATAGGCCACAAGTTACTCTAGATAAGAGTATCCGTTTAAAAGCTGTAAATAGTTAATTGGTAGCTATTTTGTCCAGTTGAACTGTTTGTTGTTTTCACTTGCTCGGTCATTTCACTTGCTGAGTCCAGTTATTAACAGCAAGTCCAGGTATTGATGCATTTTTGACAAGGTTTGCTTCAAAATTAGATCAACTTCAGCAAAGCAAACTCCTGGATGCTTCTGAGTCTATAGCTGTCGCACTGATTCTTTAGTAAGATTCTTTATGAAATTATTCAATATATCAGGACAGTTCAATTCCTTAATTTCTTAACTTTAAAATATCAAAACTGTTTCAATCCACCATGTCACCTGAAACTTCAGCATAATGAAGCTAATTTAAAAAGGATTAAAGAAGGAATCTTGGATTTCACAACAATAAGGTATAATCACTTTGATGCATGATTCAGAATTACTTTTTAAAATGCATAAAATACAATGTTATAACTGGTGAAACTATTAAAATAGTAGCAGCAAAGATATTGTTTCCTTAATCCTTAGGATGAAAAACTGTATAAAGCCCAATCTTTTTTGGCATAAAAACCAGTGCATTTCAATTAACACTGCTAAAATATATCTTGAGCAAGACATCCAAAAACAGGTGAAGGTGAATCGCCAACAATGATACACTTATAACAACCACTGCAGAGAAAGAAAAAAAAAAAAGATATGTTTAACAAAAAATCCTTCAGAAACATTTGTGGCATTAATATTTAAATTGCTGGCCTATGCAAATGTGAAAGTGGAAAAAAAAAAAAAAAAAGTGAAATGTTTGTAACTGATCAAGATTGAACTAATCTCCAAATGAATTCCAGTAGAATTAGTTTTAAGCTCACAAATGTATAACACAAGCAACATTTCTGTAAACTCAAATGAGCATTGTGGAGAAAATAAAGATTTTTTTCAGTAGACCAGAATTATATTTAAACTATTCTGTAGATCTGGATTAGCATTATGGAGATGTAACATTTCTGTAGACCTGGATTAGCATTATGGAGAAGCAACATTTATTCATGCAGGCATGAATAAATATTATGTAGATGTAACATTTATTTTGGTAGAGTTGGATAATCACTACGGAAATGTAGCATTTATATAATGTAAAAAAATGCATTCATTTTCTTGAGAAAATTATCACTTTTTTCTGCAAACCTGGATTAGCACTATGGAGAAATTGAATACTTACTTTTGTAGGCCTGGACTAGCATTATGGAACAATGTAACATTTATGTAGACGTGATCTTGCGACAAATTTGACCATCAAAAATTCTCTTCTCAAAAAATCTCTTAAAAATTCAGCGAAAGAGCAAAGTGTCAAGGTGGGGAAAAAGGGAAGTGTTAATCATTTATTTTCATTCAACAAAATGCAGTGAATGAACAAAAGAGAAATCGAAATCGAATCAATGTGACCACCCTTTGCCTTCAAAACAGCATCAATTATTCTAGGTACACTTGCACACAGTTTTTGAAGGAACTCAGCTGGTAGGTTGTTCCAAACATGACTGTGTTTCAACCTCCGTGTGACATTGATGATCATCAGCACCTGTCTGGTAAAATTGGTTGATCACACACTGACTATAATCTTACAAAATCCCTGACTTTGTGCAAGAGTGCCTATAAGAATTGATGCTGGTTTGAAGGCAAAAGGAAGTAACACTAAATATTGATTTGATTTAGATTTTTCTTTCGTTCACTCACTTTGCATTTTGTAAATTGATAAAAATAAACAATCATTATTTATATTTCTGAAAGCATTCTTTGTTTACAGCATTTTTTCACACCTGCCTAAAACGTTTGCACAGTACTGTATATCAAAGTTTGAAATATTGGTCAAATGTAAATATTCATCCCATTCCAAAGATTTTTTGTTGTAAGCTGTCAGCAGACATGAATTATTTACAGTTAAGAAAACCGATTAAAGCTAAAATTTATTATATACAAAACTGCCAAAAAAAAAAAAAAAGTGTCATTAAAACATAAGACAATCAACAATAATATTCAAAATTACAAGATGCATTTTTAGACTCATTTTTGCAGGTTCAGCCAGCCATCCCAAGCAAACCTTTTTTCTAACACATCATTCTGTTGGTTTTGGACACTGAATATATAACGATTGGCCTCTTCTATGCTTTGAGCAAGTGAGACATTGCCAGATTGCACAACAACCCCTTAAAGCATCATTTGCCCTCAAGTCGTCATGGTGCCTTGGCTGCAAAAATGTCAAAATAAGCATTCGTGTCTAGAAGCACAATTCCTGCCACTTTTCTACGTGTCATACAGCCAAATAAGCCGTCAGCCATCGTGGGGCACAGCTAGTCGATTATCATATCTTCATTTTACACAAATAAAGGCAATTCGCAAAGCCATTACAGGCTCGCCGTCTCATCATGCCGTCCACTAATGAGGAAAGCTGGCTGGTTCACTGCTAACAGAACAGAAATGGAGTAGTGGGTTGGAGGGGGGGGAGCCTAGACTTGACCTGTTTGTGCTACACAAATGCTAAATGTTCACAATACTTATGCACTGCCAAGCACACGCATGGACAATTGTTTTATAGGAGTGGATCTGAAAAGGCTCATTTCATCATGCAGAGAGAGGGGGGAGAAGGGGGGAAAAAAAACAGGCTTTCCATCAGCACAGAACACAACAGCTTATGAATTTCTTATTCCTCAGGCCTGGCTTGTTTTAGCTCGCAGTATGTGATGTTTGTGAAAATTGCAGCTGTGGCTCAGTGCAAAAAGAAAAAAAAAAATAAATGCAGCACAACACTTGAACAACTGTCTACCCTGAAGCATGGCAAAGAACATTCAGGATCGAGGAGGCAGTCATTCACAGGCAGAGTAGGAGGGAAGCTGGAGGTTGTACAACACTGAAGCACCAAGAAAACACAGGTTCTTAAAGAGGACCTGATGTACTCTTTCAAAGCCAACTTCGAAGAGCATTTACCCTTCAAGCAGGACAGCATGGGCAATGCAGCTCTACAGTAAAAGTGCTAAACATGAAGTAAAGATGTTGTTACCTGGACAAAAATACATGCCCAAATTTTTAACAATGTTGAAATGCCAGCTGGCCAGTGAAAATATATATATAAAAAAGGCCAAGAAGTAAAGTAATAAAATGCTTTGCATTGCAAAATGAAATGGGAACCGGATCTGTAACAGGGAATACCTGATTGAAAGAAATCTCAGCATCAGACAGATGCATATATTTAACCAATATCTCAAAATGAAAATTCATTTGTCTGGAAGAGCAAAATGTCCATTAGGCTAAAGTGCTTTTGTTTTTATCATTTCACTGAATTTTTTTGTTAACAAAGTAAGAGCACAGCTTCATTACCAGGTGGCTAGTGGTGCTCTGCAGATGATCCAGCCTGCAGTGACATTAGAGAAGCTGGAAAGTTCCTCACCGCTGGACTTAATTTACATTTCAGGCATCATATGTCATCACAGGGGTAATGTGACATGAAAATCAGTCCAAATGCAGGATTTTCATGTACAAATCAGCAATAATGATGCATTGCTGCGTGCAGTGCTCTGAAGAGGAGAACGTGTCTGTTTAGGCAAAAATGCTTGTATTTTGCATTTTAAGTTATTTTAAAGCTAATAGCAAGAGATAAATTATCTGTAAGTTATATTTTTCTAATAGCAAGATGGGAGTCCCAATTTGTGCTTTTTTGAGAACTGTATTGTGTTGGTCTTGGTAAATAACACTAAAAATTGACATAACTGTCATTTGAAAAACAAATTCATGTGATATAATTAAAAGGGCCAGACACATGCACTTGCTTCTAAACACTAAGAGGGGGGAAGGAAGGAAGGAAGGCAGGCAGACAGAGTGCCCCACGTTGCATAAGAACTGTAATTGGACAATGTGCTTGGGGGGGGGGGGAACAAAAAAAAACTGGAGGACAGTTGGAAAAAATCATGGGGAAACCAAACTCAAATCTGCATTTCACACTGTTAAAGTTAAAAAATGTAACCATGTTCACTCCCCAGTCCATACAATGAAAGCAAAGTCCAAAAACAGTCTAGCTGGCCTGACTGTTACCCACCTATTCGACCAACAGCTGTTTACTACCAACCTTTCAGGCAGAATGGTTTCAATCTGCTCTATTTTGGGAATGCAAAGCGGATCCGTATGGAGGTCATTACACATAAGTCTTAAAGGTACAGTGACAAACAATCTGTTCAATTACAAACACGGTTAAAAATGAACATAAAAATTATTAAGAATCAGAACCAGAGTAGACCAGAAGCATATAGAATATTGCTTTTTCATTGAAAGTAGGGATTTTGGGATTATATTTATTTGTGCATAACCACTCCAATAACTATGACCTGCAGGTATCGCCCAGTACCTGTCTCACAGGCTGACTTAGCTAGCTCTAGGTGTGCTGCTGATGGAAATATACAAATCCATGCAATGGCTGTCAGCACTGAAACCCAATGCTGGAAAAAAGAAAAAAAAAAAGATTAAAACAACTTGCTTAATGAGTCTAATATTGCACTGTGTAAACAACGTAAAGATGTGGAACATTTCCTGCACATTTTAGTGCAAAGTTGATTTGATTATATAGAAAATAAAACAAAAATATTACTCACAAGCCACATTTTCTTTCCACTTTTTTCCTAATGGTAATTTTAGCAAATCACTAAGTGTGCATTAAAAGGTCAAGGGTTTGCAGAGGATGTGAACAGGTTTTTAAAGTGTGCATAAAAATGCAGCTGTGAGGTCACATTTTGGGGATTAGACTGTATAAATGTGTGTGCCATGGAGGCTTTAGTACATGTTGGAGCCACTCTGGGGATTCTGCTTTTGGCTGGAGGTCAGACCACAGAAATCAATACTACTGATGAATGTCTGTCTCTCTCAAACACACTAACACACACGCACCCACACCCCCTAATAGAGGAACATTACAACGCTTACATCCTTCCCTAACATTCATAGCAACACAAAAAAGGAGGTAAAACAGGAGCTGCTGACACTGAAACACTAATTAACAAATAATGGGACACTCATGCATTTAAGTTTTAGGCCCATCTATCTTGCATTTACACTCATTTATAACCTCCACTTATCCAGGTATTTTCTGTAGTGTGCAATTAGACTGTAGTCTATCTGTCTATGTACATCATTTCTTAGCCCCCTTAATGATCAGGACCCCCCACCAAACCAAGATGTCCAGCTCACACATCCAAAAAATGACCTACAGGATTACAAACAGTGAAGCAAGAGAAGACCCATCATCAATAATTTAATAACACCGGCAATGTGGGCCAACAGGTCGGATGTGACATGGCTAACATGTCAGTGTCACTACTCTGCTTGGAAGGCTCCAACACTCTGATAGGTGGTCCTGTGAGGGCCACTGATGAATGGGATAAAGGGAGCTAACAAATGGCTGAGAGAAAGACCTCTACATAGAGGCCCAGTCACATTTCTTATTTTTAACCTGAGCATTGTGAAAGACAGCAAAGCAGACAGTGAGACACAACAAAATTAGACTTCTGCATTTTACCCATACGTTCAAACACATGAAGTAGGGGGCAGCTGTTAAAAGCACCCAGGTAGCAGTGATGGGGACGATACCTTGCTCAAGGGTACCTCAGGGCAACCTACTGGTCTGGGATTCAAACCAACAACCTTCTGATCCTGGGGCCAACTCCCTAACCACTAGGCCACCACTTCCCCTACATACTGTAGCTTAAACAGCTGTTTAAAAACAAAATCAGAGAGGAACTGTAATCATCAGGACCTAACCTCAAAAATATACCCCACCCCAACCAGGGAAAATTGTTACAGCAACCAATTTGAGCTAATGTACAAACTGCTGCTGGTCACTTGTAACTTGAAATCCCAACACACAAACTTAAAAATCAGTTACCCTGCAGTGGAAACCTAAGAAGCATACTTCAGACACCCAATGCATGAAAAGGCCTTTGATTATGTATCTGAGCACCTACCTATTAAAGCTTCGAAGCAGTTGGCCATGGCATGCCTGAGGTCAGACTCTCTGCACAAGTCAGGGCCATGAGCATACAGCATGAATCGGTCCAGCTCCAGTTTCTGGGAGGAAAAAAGAAGAAATCATAATGATCAGCACACAGAAAGACTAGCAGTGATAGTTACACGTGATGTCACGACCAGTCTTTTTTCAGCAGGATTGCACAGGTACCAGCATGAGTTGGTGGAAAATGGATGTGCGTATAATAAACTAATTTCAGTAATAAAATAATTTTAATAATAAAATAAAGTAATAAACAAAAACTGTAGATGCCAGATGAACATTCACTGGTAGTGTTTAGGATGGTTTGGAGACAAGGAGAAGCAAGACTGTTGGTTTGGACAGGTCAAGAGGAGAGACGAGGATTATATCTGGAGAAGGATGTTGAGGATTGAGCTGCCACAAAGAGGAAAAGGGGAGGGACAAGGAGGAGGTTTATGGATGCGGTGAGAGTACAAGTGGATGCTTTAATATCTTTATCAATGTGTGATTTAAAGCTTGAAGTGGAATTAAACATTGAACCATAGATTTCTGATTTCTTTTTCAGATTGTAAAGGTAGTTTTGCCAATTCATTTAAAACTTGTGTTTTCTTTATTTTTAATTGAGAATTTCCGTTTATTTTTCATTTGAACACAAACACACATTATTTTCTATAACTGAAAGAGCAAAAGCAAATATGAAAAAGGTTTACTTTTAAGAAGGTGATGTACAGAATTTTCAAGTTTGAAAGAGAATAATTTGCTTAATTATATAGCCACATTTCAGCAATTGTTGAAAAATCATCTCACACCTGGATCAAAACCTGGTTTCAGCTTTTCTCTTTAGCTGAGTCTCTCTCTCATATTCTCTCTCTCTTTTTCCCCTGAAACTCTCATTTTTCTTTCTCACTTGCTATGTAAATGACAGATGTTCCCATGTGCTGCCCAGCTGTGTCACACAGTCATGTGTCTCCCTGATCAGAGGGGGCGGAGGTGTTTAAGAAGAAGAAGAAGAAGAAGAAGAAGAAGGAGGAGGGGGGGGGGGGGGGGTGAACCCCCCCAGAGAGAGTAGATGAGCCAATAATCCGTTGTGACCTGATTGGCTGCAGTGTCTAAACTATATACTTCGAAAATTACAATCAAAATAATCTGATTATGATGAATTCACTTACATTCGAACAACTACAATTTTATTTAGTTAGGTTATTTAACCATATGTAAACATTTGGGTTGTCTTCAATTTCTTTTTAGTTAATTAATTTAAACATAAAAAATTTAACCTAAGTGACTATTGTACTCAAAAGATACATTTATTTGTTTGCTGTTCTGGCAAAATATATACATATATATAGACATATTAAACATAAAAAATTAGGCAGTCATGTCAGTTAGTCAATTTCTGGACCACTTGTCCTAATTAGGGTCGCAGGGGGATGCTGGAGTCCGTCCCAGCTCACACAGGGTGAAGGATGGGGACACACCCTAGACATCTCGCCAGCCTATCGCAGGGAGGAACGAGGTGACGGGGACAGCACCTTGCTCAGGGCAACCCACCGGTAATGGGTTTGAACCCACAACCTTCCGTTCCGGGGACAACTCCCTAACCACTAGGCCACCGCAGCCCCTAGTGGTTATTTTTATATATAATAAATAAAAATAATAGTGTATGTGTTTACCATATGTAAACATTTGGGTTGTCCAATTTCTTTTTAGTTACGTTCAATTTACAAAATGCAAAGTGAGCGAACAAAAAAAAATCTAAATCAAATCAATATTTGTTGTTACTACCTTTTGCCTTCAAACCAGCATCAATAGGTACACTTGCACAAAGCCAGGGATTTTGTAGGATTATAGTCGGTGTATGATCAACCAATTTTACCAAACAGGTGCTGATGATCATCGATGTCACACGTAGGTTGAAACCCAGTCATGTTTGGAACAACCTACTAGCAGAGTTCCTTCAAAAATTGTGTGCAAGTGTACCTAAAAGAATTGATGCTGTTTTGAAGGCAAAGGGTGGTCACACCAAATATTGATTTGATTTAGATTTCTCTTTTGTTCATTCACTGCATTTTGTTGATTGATGAAAATAAATGATTAACACTTCCATTTTTGAAAGCATTCTTTGTTTACAGCATTGAACTGTATTATATATATATTTTTGTAAATATATTATATCTTTTCATGTGACAACACTGAAGATGACACTTTGATACAGTGTAGTCAGTGTACAGCTTGTATAACAGTGTAAATTTGCTGTCCCCTCAAAATAACTCAACAAACAGCCATTAATGTCTAAACTACTGGTAACAAAAGTGAGTACACCCCTAAGTGAAAAATGTCAATATTGTGCCCAAAGTGTCAATATTTTGTGTGGCCACCATTATTTTCCAGCACTGCCTTATCTCGCTTGGGCATGGAGTTCACTAGAGCTTCACAGGTTGCCACTTGAATCCTATTCCTCTCCTCCTTGATGACATCACAGAGCTGGTGGATGTTCGAGACCTTGTGCTCTTCCACCTTTCGTTTGAGGATTCTTCACAGATGCTCAATAGGGTTTTGATCTGGAGACATGCTTGGCCAGTCCAGCACCTTTACCCCTAGTTTCTTTAGCGAAGCAGTGGTCGTCTTGGAGGTGTGTTTTGGGGTCATTATCATGTTTGAATACTACCCTGCAGCCCAGGTTCTGAAGGGAGGGGATCATGCTCTGCTTCAGTATGTCACAGTACATGTTGGCATTCATGGTTCCCTCAATGAACTGTAGCTCCCCAGTGCCAGCAACACTTATAGAGCCCCAAACTAGGACACACCCACCATGCTTGACTGTAGGCAAGACACATTTTTCTTTGTACTCCTCACCTAGTTGCCACCACACACAATTAATACCATCTGAACCAAATAAGTTCATCTTAGTCTCATCAGACCACAGGACATGGTTCCAGTAATCCATGTCCTTTGTCTGCTTGTCTTCAGCAAAGGTTGTTTGCAGGCTTTCTTGTGGATCATCTTTAGAAGAGGCTTCCTTCTGGGACGACAGACATGCAGACCAATTTGATGCAGTGTGGGGCCAATGGCCAATGCAACCTTGTAACACTAACAAGTCACATGCCAATGTGGACATTTTTCACTCTGATGTACTCCCTTTTGTTGCCAGTGGTTCAGACATTAATGGCTGTGTGTTGAGTTATTTTGAGGGAACAGCAAATTTACACTGTTATACAAGCTGTACACTTCAGTGTTGTCCAATGAAAAGATATGATAAAACATTTACAGAAATGTGAGGGGTGTACTCACTTTTGAGAGCTACTGTGTACACACACAATGATATGATTGTGATCATCACTAAAAAACGTTTTTAATTCAAAGGAATGGCAAATTATTTAATTAAAAGTTATTAGTACACTTACAAGTTGTAATATGAAGATATTTGTAGCAGGGTTATTACAGTTTTAAAAAAATCCAATTCCGATATTTAATTTTTAGTTCGTCTTTTATTGCATTGATTTTTTTAAATAGGGTTTTTAACTCCGGTTGTTTTCAGCAGTAACAGGGTTGCAATTTCAAGCTGAACACATTGAATTCCCTTTGATAAGAAATGCTAAACTAGCAAAACAGCAGGCCACATTTAGCTAGATTGCTCAAAGGCATTGCTAAAGAGTTTTATTTAAAAGCTTGCACATCCCTGTGAAAGTGGATTCTAAGTGTGTAAAGAAGTTAATACAACATCTGCATAGACCAAACTAAACTGTTGCAAAAGCATAATCATTTCCGAGCTTATCCTGATTCATAAGAGCTACAGAGTAAACTTTCTGACCTGTAGTTCCCAGAATCAAGGCCCAAAAGGGCCTAAGTGACAGCTTAAAGAAAAAGATGAGCAAGAGTCAACTACCCTGGAAGCTTTACTTCAGTAACAAAAAAAATGAGGCCTTGCCCTCTCCTGAGGGCAGGATTTCTCATCCTCCAGATCATCCTAAAAAGCATCCAAAGTGATCTGCTTTATATCCACTCCAGGGACATTTGCAGGCCAACACACTCGACCTGCCAAATGATCTTAGAGCAACACTTGAGACAGACACCCCTTCCACAGAGTGTCACCTCTTTCTTGAGAAATGCTTAGAGATTCATCCAAGCATTTGTAATGCACTGCTTCACAGCATTCAGTGGAGAACGCACACAAATCAGTGATTCACAATAAGATGTCAAATGGAAAAGTGGTGAAGGTGTCAAATAGGAACTTACATGAACCCTTGAGGCGTTCTATATTTTGTGCTGAAATTATATAAATGGGCAGTTCGTTCTTTTTCCTGAATTGTTTGTGAAACACAAAACAGACTGTTTTAACTTATCTAATCTAATGTAAAATAATGCTTAATACACTGGGACCATTTTCATTCATCCTACGATCATTATTGAGACTGAATATATAGTTTATGATGCCAGTAGTGAAAGTCTGGAACATCAAACACTTCCAATGAAATAATAACCAATCAGAATAGAGAACCAGATGAGCCTTTTAGGTTCAAGTTTCTTTTTTGAATTTCCCAGGCTTTTCCCTAATTTAGTCCTGTAAGGACTTCCATATTTCCATTGCTGGGAGGTTGAAGGCTTCCTCTGAGTCACATGAAGCATCACTGCAATATTTCTCATTTTTACTCTACATACTTCTGAACCCTAACGGCATATAATTCTATCCCAGCAGAACCAATGCCAATTCTATGATACTACTTCTTAGACCATCATTCCCCTTGGGGATCTACTAATTTCCAATCAACTTCTAGAATGGATCTTTGGTTTGAACCCTCTGGCAGATGCCACCAAGAGCTCCACAAGACTGGCACTTGTTATAATAAGTGAACACTTGCGAACTCCTGGATTTTTAAAGTGCTCTGGTGTAAATTCAAGGAAACTTGCCAAAGTAAGAAGGAAAAAAAAAAAAAAAAAAAAAGTACCTTTTTTCCTTAATAGTATTCACATGATGTCTCTTGAAATTCTATGAAACTAGAGAACGCTAACTGGTGTGTAGGCATGTTTGTTGTTATTGCCCTTGTCTTTTCTTTTTATATAAATCCTGCTTTAACCTTGACATCGGACCCATTATTTTATTAAACTCTGGGAATGTTTAGCTGTGTGTATACACAAACTCTTGTCAAAAATAAGAGTACCAACAACTAAGAAAAGTACATCTCCAAATCTGAGATCACAAAAACCTAAGATACTGCTAGTGTTGTCCATTAAGGGTACATTTTTGGACAGTATTTCTTTCCTTCTGTTCACCCGGGGGTGGGGGGTGAATGTTTGCTTTCAAAACACACCTACAGTAATTAACCAATCAGCTTTAAAACCACACCTGTGCAGTCAATTGGCTTCCTAACAACACCTGCAGTCAATTGGCTTCCTAACACCATTCAATCAGCATAAAAAGACTCCAAGGAACTCGAACACATGAGAAGGACTACTGTTACTCACCATGCCAAAGACAAAGGAAATCAGTCTGGAGCTTAGAAAGAAGATAGTAGAGGCTCACGATAAGGGGGAAGGCTACAATGCCATTTCCAAGCAATTCACAGTGTCTAGATCTGCTGTACATTGCATCATTGCCAAGTACAAGGAGACAAATTCTGTAAGAAATAAACCTGGCTGTGGCCATAAGCGCAAGATTTCAAGAACTCTGGAGAGGAAAATAGAGATGTCAGCAAGGAGCCCCAGACATCTGCCAAGATGATTGTTGCTGACCTGGCCTCTTCTGGAGTTGATGTTTCAAGGAACACAGTTGTGAGGGCTCTCCATCGTCCCAGAAGAACCCCTTTACTCAAAGAGCGGCACATCACAGCCTGACTGAGGTTTGCCCGTGAACATTTGAAATGTAAAGATGAGTTTTGGAAGTCTGTGCTTTGGTCTGATAAGACTAAACTGGAACTGTTTGGGCAAATGGCTATTGCTCATGTTTGGCGAAGAAAGGCAGAGGCCTTCAACCCTAGGAACACAGTTCCCACAGTTAAACATGGTGATGGGAGCATCACGCTGTGGGGCTGTTTTGCAATGAAAATTATGTTGACATTTTGAGGGAGAATATGCAGAAATCTGCTCATAGTCTAGGCTGAGGTCATTGCTGGGTCTTCCAACAAGACAATGACCCAAAGCATACATCGAAATAAGTCCAACAGTTCCTCAAGGATACCAAAACCAAGATCCTGGAGTGGCCCGCACAGAGCCCAGACCTCAATCCTATTGAGTCTGTGGCGGGTGCTCAAAGTGAATGTCCATGCTTGGAAACAATGCAATTTGGACCAGCTAGAACAATTTTCAATGGAAAAATGGGCCAAAATCCCTCAGGAGACCTTTGCCAACCTAGTAAAGAGATTGCTGTCAGATGTGGCTCAGAAAGGGTACACTATTAACTATTAATGTCCAGGGGGCTAATAATTTTGGATGTCTCATTTTTGCCCTTTCAACTCGGTGTATCAATAAAATATCCTAATTAAACTTAGTGGACATTGTTTTTTATACTGCATTTGTTTCCAAAATAAACTTGCTGTTAATGGTCATTTTCATGGAGAAATCAAGAGTGTTGCCTCATTTTGGCCTCAACTGTACACGGTTGCAAAATGTGTTCGTTGTTATAGATTAAGGCCTGTGGAGTTCATATCTGCCCAGTGAGGAGTTGGGCCTACAGTCAGTGTTTAAAGACAGAGGGAATCAGAAGTTCTGATGGTAAGCTAAAGTTTGCTCCACCAACAAGGTACTTGAAGATTCTAATCTTCTGCTTTTTGAGGAGAGGAACAACGACCTAGGCCAAATTGGATGCTTGAAGAGCATATTTAGACTTCATGCAGGTTTTGCAGCTTTATTCACATTGATTCTCTAAATTTAAAAAGTTAATATAAGAGTTGTTAAAAAAATGTTTTCATTTAAGACTGTCCTTCATACACTAAACAGATAAAATTTCAAATGAGAGATGTTTTCAACAATATGGTGCAGTTTTTGTTCTTTCAATTTGTCAATTTCCTGATTTAGGAACAGTTTGTTCTTACTTTTATAAACTGCTCACGGAGAGCTTGGTTTCAGAAATAGTTTTAGAAGGAACAGGTTTGAATTTATCTACATGTTAAGTTAAATTGCTCTGTACAAGCCACACTTGCTAAAAACTAGTCCCAGTACTTGCAATATTTCTAGACTACACCACCACCCTCTTTGTTCGCATTGAGCACGGCTGGTGTGTACTTCCACGCTGTCGTTTGATCTCAGCAAACTACTTTGATGCTTTGTGTGATTTCAGAGGCAAGAGATTTATCACTGTTCAATTAAAAACTTTCAAGCAACGGGACGGGAGCATGTTTGTTAAATCAGCAAAAGCCAACAGACATTAAATCACCCAAATCAAACCTTGTTCTTGCATGCAAAATTAAAACAAAACAACGCCACAACAACAACAACAGGAGGGGGAGAAAAAGAAAAGAAAAAAAAAAAAAAAAAAAAGAAATTAAAACCAATGGGGAACGGTCCTTGCAAGAGTTTTATAGGGCCTAGCAGTGAAGTGGCGGATTACAGGCTCGTCTTATGCGGATAGTTTTTTGAGAGATAATTACAAGTGTGGAGGGGCTTAGAGAGAGAGAGAGAGAGAGAGAGAGAGAGAGAGAGAGAGAGAGAGAGAGAGAGAGTAAACAACTCTTGTGAACACACTCATTGTATCTTTTTTTTCTTCTCTCCTGCCGGCGAGCAAATTGAAACAAGGCAAAAACAGCGAGCCGCAACTCATACAAATGCAGGGCAGCAGCGGGCTGGTATTCTGGGGGGAATGACATGAAAGATTAAAGTTTTAATTGCTTTTCTCTACATTGCCACATGATTATTGTAGTGCTGTGAAACTACAGAGGCTTTCGAAGAGGAAGGGAGAAATGGAGCAAGGTTTTCAAAGCTGCAGTGGCAGCGAGGGGGCGTGGCTTCTTCCTCATGGGAAAATTCTATACCAAAAAAAGAGGAAAAAAGAGGAGGGGGAGGGGAAAAAAAACAAAACAAACCCAAAAAAAAACATTTTTTTAAATAACCTTTTAGCTTTAATTACAAAAGGCAGAGAGGAAACACATGGGGGTGTCAAGGCAAGCAGAGGGAGAGAGTGGGAGAAAGATTGGGGTAAAGAAAAGAAGGTGAGACAGTTTTCCTTCTGAAGTTTGTATATAATAAAGAAGTGCTAACAATAAAGCAGAAAAGATAAAAACAAAAGATCCTTGGAACATTTCTTACTTGAAAGAAGCTGCAGTCGCTATCTCACCCCCCTTAAGCCCGTCTGCAGCAATAACTTTCCATGAAGTTATTCATTCACAGATGACAAAACAAAACTTTATGCAGAAGAAACTTTCCATAAAGTCCAAATTCAAGCTTTAGAAGAGTGTTACTATTAACTTCTACCTTAAAATGACACCTTTTTTTTTTTATATAGAAACCTGTGCACTTCCACTCACAGCCCCACTTTCCTTACACCTGATACTAACATAATTCTTTGTTTTTTACCTTCCCTCATACAAAACATTTTTAGAAGCCCCTAGGTAATATGACCATATTTATTGTCAGCATGATAAAAATATATAAAAAAAAAAAGAATAAAAAAAGTTAAATATCATGACAGTCAGTGAAAAGGAATAACTAGCATAACTAGTTCTGCTTAACTGAATTAATTATCCGTGTGTGAAATGTTCACATTGTTTGTGGCACTGCTAGTTGTTTCTACTTCATTCAACTTCTCTGATGTCAGAAAAAAAAAAAGCCATATTGTGTATTGTGAACATTTCTTCCAAGTATCAAGCTATTTTTGCCATATCGCCACTGGCCACTTTATTAGAAACCCCCTACCTTCTAATTCCACTCACTGGCCACTTTATTAGAAACCTCATGCATCCATTTCCATTCACTGGCTACGCAAGCCAGGTGCAGTTGTTTAGATCCTCAATAAACCTGTATAATTACAGAATGAAATCCATCTAATGATCAGCCCTCTCTGTATTTCCAACCACAGGACCAATGCTGTCCAGATCTTATTTGAATAATGGACTATTCGCTTAACTTACACTGGTAGTCTGGGGGGGGCTTGGACAAGTATATGAAGCACTGTGGTGCTTCATATACTCCATCCTGCAACTTTACTTTCTATAAACTATGAAAGGTTCTCAACACAGTGCTGTTGCTTCATTGAGAGCGGACACTGACCTAGCTTAGAATGCGTTTTTAAATATTGAATTATTGCAATTTTAGGGTTAAAATTCTTATTATCCTACATTATCCAGTATTGACAAGTTCAATCATAAAATCTACTGATACCATGCTTATGAATGTGCAGATTAAACATTACATTTTGTATTCTTCTTCTGGTTGAACTTTTTAAATGTAGAATTGTGTTCTCTGCATTTATTCCATCCTGCCAAGTGGAGCAGTGGGCAACCATACATCTGCCCAGAGGGCAGTGATAAGGACGGTACCCTGTTCAAGGATACTTCAGAGTAAACTACCGGTCTGAGGCTCAAACCTACGATGACCCTTCAATCATTGGGTCACGAACCTAACCACTTGACCACCACTGTTCTTTTACCCCTGAATTTTTTGCAACAAATTAGTTTTTACAGTCAAGTGGTTGGGTATAGAAATAAAAACACAACATCAAGCCCACAACACTGACCGCAGTCCTCAGTCCAGCTTGTGCTTTAACAGGGGACCAAGCTCCACACCAGAAACAGCCTGTTCTTCCCCCCAAGGGCCTGGCAGTACTGAGCATCTGATCAAAACACTGACTACAAGGCTCCAAAACAGCTATTATCTGCAGGCAGTGTGCTCTAGAAACAGCTAATAACAACTGTCCTTTAATCCCAGGGACTTTATTAGATGCAGTCACACTGATGAATATTATACATTCATCATTGCACTCAGCTGCTGTTTCACTAATCAAATAATCAAACATACAAAATTAGATCATGATGGGCTCCTGAGGAGGTGATTGGTTATGTCTTGTGGGCACATACTGTGCCTGTAGCGAGCTCTTAGCTTACTTTTTTTTTTCCCCCCAGGTGCTGAAAAACACAAGCAAGCTGTAAGTGGGACTGGGTTTGGATCTTCAATACCAATACCAACTGAAATAAAATCTAGAGTAACTTCTTCCAGTGCGTTTAAAATGACAAACAGATTGAATATGCAGCGTAAGAGTTTAACGCTCAATTAGCAGCCTATATAATTGGCTCAGATACAGTCAGGTCCGTGACAAAACTGATTATCGATAGCCAGCAGCATCCTGGTATGGACGAAGGCTAAGGCTTGCAAAAAATCAAAACTTTATTGTGAATGTGCATAAGTTTGTCCACTGTAGAGAATGTAAGACTCTATTCTAAAACAGAAAACGATTGCGTGGTGGCCTGCAGAAACCCTTTAAAAAAAAAAATTCCACTTTGTGCAACTTTTGAGTGACTAAAATGTGTTACTTAAAAGATACCTCAATCAGAAATCATGTGACATATTAGAGTTGAGCACCTCTAAAAGGTAAACCCAAGAAAAATGAATGGAAAAATGTGCTTGATGGTAGATTGCTTTTCATTTACCACATCAGAAGAAGAACCAACATGGATGGAAATAAGCTCTGGCAATGAGCAGAACTTTCACTAGCTGTATATTAAAAAGTGGGAAAAGTCAAGCTTTCAAGAAAATTATTATATAAAATATTTAACAATTTTAAATCAGTCAGTAATTGCAAATAACTACAACTTTGTGACTAATTAATTTATCCAGGAGATTCCAGGAATCTTATAGCAATCAGTATTTAAATTGAAAGCTACATCATGTTAGTGTATGCTTACATAGACCTATAAGGTAGACCAATAAAATAAAGTGAGCACTGAGTGGAAGTATGAGGAAGGAACCATCAATTCAGTTTGTAGTAAAAAGGAACAGTGAATATATATCTGATGTGAATTCCAGTTGAAGGTTGCCTTGAGATGGAAACACAAATCCTTCACAATCATTTTATGAAAGAGAGCTGTGTCCAATTCAATGACTGTAAGAGAACAACCAGTTTTATGAAAAGCTTTGGTCCAATATACGCTCTGAAAGCGAACGTGTTTTCTTCTCAAAGCAATTTGGTGCAGAGTAACAATAGCATGGTTGACATGTACAACAGGAAAACTACTTCATCCAGCAGTGTCAACACACAAAAAATCTTCCTAGAATAACCATTGTTAGTTTTTGTTCATTCTTCCTTTTTTACCTGACTAGCACGCCAGATGTCCCAAATGTGAAAAACTGGAAGATTGTGTGTAGGGAATTTTGAGGAACAGTCTGGTTGGTTGATGTCACTGCTAATAAAATAAGGGAATAAAATATAGCAAAACATTTCATTCGTTTTCAATTGTGTCTCCAACAATAGTCCATGTTCATTTGTGTATAATAGCCTGTAAGCCACACCCCTTCACAATGATGTTAAGAGTGTTTCCTTATGGCGTTCTTTGTGAATGAGGGTACTCTGATCAAACAGTAGTGTTAATATACACAAATCATTCTTAAATGGTGCAAAAATTTATTCTAAAGGATAGAGTAGAGGGACATCCATCCAGCTTATCCCTACCAGGGAGGTGCAGTAGCCAATCCCAGTGCTCAGAGGGTTAAAGGCAAAGAAACAGGGAGGAAACAGTTAAAATTACATTTTAGGCAGGGAAAAATAAAATACAAAGTTGTCTCTTTGCTGTCTCTGTGCTTCTCTCTATAACCCACCACACACCAGAGCAGTCGGCAGCCTGGAAAGTAGTGTTGGGGCAGTACCATGCTCAGTGGTAGCTAAGGGTAACCTACTGGTCCCACAACCTTCCAATTACAGGGCTTAATTCCAAACCTATTGAACAGCACCGCAATAACTCAACTTTCTCCACATAACAGATATTTAATGTAAAATCTCAGAGTAAAAGCATCTCTCCTACATGTAACTTTATGTCAATTGTATCCAGACCTTAGATTCAGGACATTCCCCTTGTGGATTAAACATCAATTCCACCTATTAAGAAGGTAATCTGAGGCTGACAGAGCGCTTGCAAGATTTAAACATTTATGCAAAGTGACAGGCTGTGCATGACTCAACTGTGCGTCAGCCGCAGGTATGCATGGTATTAGAGCAATACACTTAGACATGCGATAATTTATACAGCACTAAATGCAAATGATAATTTGCTTGTGGCAGATCTGCACAAATGGGATGTGGAACCTTTTCCTTTTTTCCGAAAAACTTTAATTGTTTTGGAATTAAAGACTGTTAAAATGCAATATGTGATGCAAATCCATCAAAGTGCAAGAAGAGGACTGACAATTGTTCAAATATTTCATCCCCTTGGAATGAAGTTCTATTTGACATTTTGTCAAAACATGTTCTTATTTTATAATCTCACATTACATGAAGTGTTTATCCATTTGTGTATCTATCTTTATTTAGAAAAACATGACAATTCAGTTTAGCTTTTAACCTTTTAAAAGACTTAAGCTTTTTTTCTATCGTACAGTTAATTAAACAGTAAGCAATTAGCAACTGATAAAGGACAGGTCTTATTAAATCTAACAAGGCAGCTCAAATACTTAATTTTATCCCCCCCCAAAAGACATAAGGTCTTTCAAACAAGAATTTGGAGTGGGATTTCAGTCTTTCCAATAAAGAGGTATGCATTGAAGAAGCTTTTTAGTTTATCCAACTATTAAATCAAGCCTCAGTTTAGGGGGTTCCAGCAGCTTCAGTGGACACTTTGCTGGTGGTTTTATCTTGTGGGCTCAAGTTCTGGGTTAGCTTCCCTGATTTTGAGAGCCAATCTGTGATTTACTCAATTTGATCAGCAATCACTAAAACAACAGAGAAAAGTAAAGTTTTTATAGTTATATTTAATATAGTTTTATATAGTTTTAAAGCAGAAAGTTATGGCAGAAAAAACATGTCTGATCACTGCATTGCCATAACTGGAAGTCCAATGTGATGTTTAATTTCATGTAAATAAATGTATACATGCTTACGCACTCCTGGAGCTTTTATTAAAAGAAAAACAAGGATCCTCCAAAGTCAAAAGCTGTTCTGTGCATTTAATGACGGGCTCATTAAAGACCATGTATAAACAAGAAGCTGAAATCTATGCCTAAAATCTATTTGAAAAACCAGGAGAGTACCAATAGCGTCAATGAAGGAAGAATCAGTTTGAATCATTATTTTAAACCGGGCAGTAGCATTAGAGGTGTTTTCCCCCAAGTTTTATGAGAGAACATTTAGACCAATAGCAATGAGTTACCTGTTTAACCAATCACAAGCATTATAGCTATCATAACCTATGGTGCCTATGGTGCCTTTGAGAAAAGTCACAAGGGCACTTGAACGCTAATCCATTGTTTTAAAAGCAGAAATGTTCAGAATAGACACTGTGAGGGCCTAAAAATTTTGATCACTCTAAAGAACAGATCATGGCACTTGAATACAAGACAGGCTCATTAAAGTCCATGAATAATAAGAGCTTTTCACTTGTTTTTAATTTAAAAAAATAAAAAATAAAAAGGGTGCTTTGAAAAAACAGTCAAAATAGGTTTGTTTCTATTGCTACATCCCAGTGATACTACAACCACTACAACAGACTCTTTCTGGTTGGCCCTCCCTCTCTGCCCATCATTTAAGACTGAAATAAGAAACTCTTCACACAAATTCTTCTAGAACAGTGGTTGGTAAAAGCTTAAAGTAAGAAACAGGCATTGGATTCTCTGCATACAGTTGCACTCTGCAATGGCAAAATCCCATTTCAAACATTACATTCTGTCCATGAAAAGTCTCACCTTGGCTAGCATGGCCAGATGCTGATTCTGAACGATGGCCGTGCGATAAGTTGCTAACCCTCCCTCCTCCAAACTTGGGAACAGGTAGTAGAGATGAACACTGCAAAAGAGAAGATGTCTTATTCCATATCATATACTTACTGCACAGTTCAAAGGGAAAACACTCATTTATTTAAAACAAACAGTGGGACTGATAAAAGAAAGGTGGAGCAAGAGGTCTCCAAGATACTGAAAATTTTGTTCGGTATGAAGAGGATGGACAAGATTAGAAAGGAGTATATTAGATGAACAGCTAGAGTAGCAAGAATGTTTTGTACAGAGGAAAGGTGTAGAGGAGAGATGAAGATTATATTGGGAGTAGGATGTTGAAGATAGAGCTGTCAGGAAAGGAAAAGAGGAAGATCAAAAGAGGAGGTTTATGGGTGTCGTGAGACAGAGAGGACATGCAAGTGGTTGGGTGAAAAAGGAAGATGCAGAGGACCAGACGACCCACTGTGGCTACCCCAAAACAGGAGGAAGAGATGGTGTCCACTCTTCGATGTATTTGACAGGATGGGTGTGTGAATGTCTAAATGGGGGCTCATCCAGGATGGATTGATGGCTAGAGATTCATTAATTGCTCCTTTCACCCATGGAAAAGTTCTTCAGTACACCAAAAGTGTTTATTTTTTTTGGTTGGTTGTTTGTTTTTTTGGCACTGCTCCAAATGAGCCCTTTGGGATTTTTCATATTCAAGCTTTTAGTTGGATCAGGTAAGTAGATAAACACCAAAATGGAAAGCACAGTGGAGGCATTCCTGCAGCCTGACAATGCAATATGATCATCTTATTTTGGTGCAAAAAACATGAATGTCTCGTCCAAAACTCCTGGGGAATAAAAACCCTCCAAATTACTGACTACATGAAATTGTAATAAAACTGCATATCAGAGTTTAGCTTTAGGCTAAGTAGTAAAAACATGCCCATCAGAAGTCTGAAAACAGTTTTTAGAAAGTGTTTTTTTTTTATTAAAAAAGAACAAAAATATTTCTATTCAATCCAGAGAAAGACACTGGAGCTCATCCAACCATATTGATCCATTTCCTACATGGCATTATTCTAAAGTCCACTTCTATTAAACTTAGAGATCAAAAATGGTTTATTCATGGTTTTCTACAACCCTTTTCAGTCTGAACAGGTAGTTCTTATTCCAACCTAAACTAGATTTATACTGCAAACAATAGAAACCGAAGTATACAGAGAGCAAGATGAAGATTTTGCGAATTAAACAGGCCATATATTTGTTGAACTACCATGTGGTAACAGATTTCACTTGCAAAATTACTGCAGCTGGATTTTAAGTGTTCAAGCTAAACCCATTAACTGCCATATTTTTTTTTTCCTGAAGTTTTAATTATTTTTTTTATTATTTATTTTTTTTTTTTTTTTAAACTTTAGTCCAATCCCCAAATGGGAATCATGTTTTTTAAAGAGTTAAGATAGTAAACATGCATTACTAGGACCCTATGCTGGAAATAAGCTGATTAATTATATCTGCTCTAAGGCCTCAGAAACAAAAACAGCCTGTTTACCCTAGAATAAAGAGAGGTGGGGGAAAGTCAGCATGTAAAAAATGAACAAAACCTACTTTTGGTAAATAAACCCATACCTGGGTGGACCTAGAGTACCTTTTCCTCAATCATTTTAATCCTAGAAGAAAATCAACCTCTGCACAGTTTAAAAAAAGAATTACAGAATAATTTGCTTTACAGGCAGCAAAAATGCACTACTGGGTTAAGCCTGTGTTTGATCAGAGCTACGATATTCACAAATTAAAAACAAAATTTAGAAGAAAAAAAAAAATCATTTCATGGTAAATGTGAAATTATGAATTATTTATTTGATTATTCATCCATTTTCATTTTGCTAATTAGAAGCAAAAAGTAAATTGAATATTAAACAATGTATTTTAATATTTTATATCAGTGTCCAGCTCAACAGAAGTCCAGACATGTCTATTAAATTATTAATGCATTAAAGCATGATCGATCTGGTACACAACCCCACAGAAAGACAAAAGTACAAAGTTAAAGTTTGTTGTAAATTCATTAAAAAAAAAAAAAAAAAAAAAAACTAAAAATGCATATTCTGCATATTTCTTGTATTTTTGTCTGTTTCTCTGTTTTCTCAATTTTACAAACCTATCACATAAATCACATACAACATAAGCAGAGAATTCAAAGTGGTTTGATGTGAGAAGGTTCAGTTCAGTTCTTTAATTTCCACTAAAGAGGTAGGAATGGGGTTGAGGAGTCCGGCCTAAAACTAGAATATAGCTATTTTACTGCAAATTATATTGCAAACAATAATAATAATGGCAAATATGTATTAAAAAAGGTTTCTGGAGACCATTTGCTTCACTAGATATACACGTACCATTTTAAGCCAGAACCATTGTCTCAGGCATCACGCGCATCAGTAACCAATCACCATGAGGCATTTTTTTAAAGCAATTAATCATAGGAAAACTGGCTCCCACCAGCACTACTGTGAACAGTTCTAAACAAATGGGAAAATTTCTCTTAAATAGTGCATTTAAAAGCAAATCTTTCTTGAGGAAAAGGTTTTGCATGAGAAAAAGCAAATGCCACCTAAACATAATAGCTGGTTGTACCACCTTTAATAGCAACAATTGCAGTTTTCCACATCTCTGTGGGGGGATTTTGGCCCACTCTTATTCATAGAATTGCTTTAATTTGGTCACACTGGTGGGCTTTCAAGCCTACTTAGGTCCTGCCAAAGCATCTCAATAGGAGTTAAGATTTGGCCAATCCAAAACCTTAATTCTGTTTTTTTTTTTCCTTTAGTCATTAAGAGGTAGACTTACTCCTGTGCTTCTGATTGTTGTCTTGCTGAGAAACAATTGTACTTCAGCTTCAGCTCTTGGACTCATGACCAGATGTTGTTCTGCAGCAATTTCTGATAGAGCTCAGGATTCAAGGTTCAGGCAATTAAACCAGGTTACCAAAGGCAACTAAAGAAATAAAGAATCCCCAAATTATCACACTGCCAACACCATGTTTAACACTTGGTATGATGCACAATGTTGTGTTAACTGATGTAACAGAACCTGTCTTGTAAATAAAGTCCACAGAACATTAATCTGAAAGGCTTTGGGAGTGTTTGTCATTTGACAAACAGTCCCAAAGCCTTTCAGATTAATGTTCTGTGGACAAGCCTATTACAAACTTCTTGATTAGCTTTGGTGTTGCTATGCATCTCTGAGGGATTTCACCCAGATTCCAGTAATGAATATTAACATGTAGGTCAGCGAAACACCCGCAGTTACTCAGACGTCCGTCAGTGTTTATATAAGCGCTCATGGATGAGTCAAAAAACTCCCTTTGAGAAAATTTGGTATGCTGGCAACTTCTGAAAAGGCTTATTGATGTTCCAGGTTTTCTCATGGCTTTCAACAGTTTTTTTGTTTTTTTTTTTTTTTGTTTAAATTTTACTCAAGTAATCTAATAATTCTAAAGTGTAACAGAACACACCAAGTTCAACACATCTGAAGGGTAGTGTCATAATACAAGCTAGTCATATGCGCTCACACACAGTTCTTTGGAAGGTTTATTTTTAGATTTTAGTGACATTAAGCCGTTTTTGGCTCTGCAAAATTCTTGTTTCTCCATAGCCTTAGACTAGAGCCAAATCCCATTTCCACTACTTTTCTCTAGCACTTCCCCTGTGCCATGGGATAAAGTGGTGAATGAAGTGTTGGGACTCCGATGTCCTCCAAACAGAGATTTTTTATTATTTTTTTTAAAATAGCGGTTTACAGGTTCATGGAACGTCCCATTTTACAGAGTATGTTTTCCAAAAATTAACCCTCTTCCAAAGGGGAAAAAAAAAACAGGGTTAGTGGCAAAATAAAAGAATGGGATTGTGTCTACATTTCTTCTGATGTTTGTCACAAGGAGCTTTGAAAAATGCTAAACAACATCATGAAAGGTTTACTCATTCTGTCTCACCTTCTCATCCCATGGAAATATCAGCCTCCTCCTGTTCTTGTATCTGCAAGTTGGCTTCTCCATTACAGACAACCAGTACTGATGGCTCTGTAACTTCACTAAGATGATTTGAGGTGAAGCAGTGTGTGGGGTTTGGCAAAACTATTTCCCAATTTCACACAGATGAAGCAAGTAGCATTTCTTTTTATTCTGGTAAAGTTAATATGACCTATTAGAAGTCGTTAAGGATAGAGTAGCTGTCTACTTTTACAGCTGCTGAACAGCAGAGCCATTAGTTCTACATGTGGGAGATCCTGCTCAGCAAGAACTGTACTGCTCCAGTATACAGTATTCTAACTACTTCAATACCACTCTTCAGATTAAGCAGAAAACTCAGTGAATATAATTACTGGGTGAAACATCATTAATGTTTTCCATAAAAACATCCTAAAATTATCCAGTGGGCGCGCAGAGAGAGAGAGATTGATTAAGGTAAGGACAAGGCTAAAGAGACACAGCAGAAAAAAGATGCAGCAAAAGAGAGAAGGACAGAAAGAAAGAGGGTGGACAGATTGAGAGTGATGGAGCGAGAGATGCTAAAGAATGAAAGAATGCCAGAATGACCTCTTATATAGCTGGCTAAATTAAAACAACCTCACTGTCACTCACAAAGAGACTCACACATGTCATTTCCTTTATTTGATGAATCACTGTCAGTCTTCTACACCAGGCTGGTGGGTGGGTGTGTGTGTGTGTGTGTGTGGTTGGCCTTTCATTCATCACAGCAACAGAACAAACTTGTATAAATAGTTAAATATAAAGAAAAAGAAAAGAGTGGTGAAGGCCAAAGTGAGGGACCTTGGCAGTGAAAGAAGAATGAATGGCAGTCGTAGTGACATTTTAGTGTCAATGTAGAGCCCTGACACACTGCGAATTCAGGAAAAAGGCTCAGCAGTGCAGATAAAACTCTAATATTTTTTTAGGATTTACATCAGTTTAACTGAAAAACGCAGGAACTGGAAAAATCACTAACGGGGAATCCTAGACGGGATTTGTGTAGAGTTAACAGTACAGTGAACTCATCATTTAAAAGTCATGTGTCCAAGCCTTTATATGATCTGTATGGGTTTATGTAGCTTAACTAAAAATGATCCTAATAATAATAATAATAATCACAATGACATTGAATTCTTATAAATGACTTGTATGGACTTTTTTCTTTTTATGTCTTTCTCTAAACAGTGCAAAAGAAATGCAGGTTTTCCATTAAATGCCCTCTTTTAAAGGCCAATCACCAGTCAGACAACTGCAATCTTGTTGAACTTTGAAGTAGCTGGAAAATAGGAGGGCACTGTGATGCAAAAATACAAAAGAAAAAGTAATTCTGCTTGGTCTCAGACTGCAGAAAAAAACTGAGAACAGTTAGAGAGGCTGGACTGATCACAATAAGATTCTGAAAAAGTAGTATAAAAAAAAAATTTCCAAAAGACTGAAGCCTTCTAACACAAAAAACATAATTGTTATTCTTGAATGTATGTATATGGCATAAATCTTTCATGAAAAATTACAAACAGCAGCAAGTATCATTCTAATGTACTGACAGTTCATATCACATGAATTTCAGGCAATGACATTAAAATGTTACAGTATCTGCTATGGAAACATGACAAAATTAAAAGACTCAATAAATACTATAATCTCTTTCAAAGTAAAGTCTTTCCAGATGTCTTTGTCTTGTGTGTCTCTTTGTGACAATAAATATTGCAAAAGGCCTGCATGAATATGTTGCAGAAACCCTGTGATTGCTGCAAACTGTTTGAGAAACCCAGTGTTGCAAAACATTCATCTGGATCTCATCTAAATACCACATAAACCTTCACCAGTGCCAATACCATGAGGAGCAATGGGCTAATTCGTTTCACAGCTCAGAGAAAGTGGCCTCTCAGTAGATTAATCCAGCTGTTGAGGGGCATGTTGGACATGCTAACTGGACAAGATGGTTATGTATTATTCACAAGCTTGGGGAGGGCAGCTAGCGCACAGGCTGGACAAGTCCAGCTGAATAGCTCTGTCAGGTGACACCACTATCCCCAGACTGAAATAACCTGTCAGGGAACGTTTTTTTTTTTTTTTTTTTTTTTTTTAAACTCATTTCACAAAGTTTTACAGCCAATCACAATCCAATTTATTAGAAACCTCTACTATATCCAATAATTTACTGATCATCTTTTTTCCCCAGAAATTCATACTTTTATACTAAAGCTAGTTTTTATGAAATCATACATTTCTAATCAATTGGGGGGGGGGGGGGGGGGCTTTTATTTCCTTCCCACCTGGCTACTTTTTTTTTTTTTTTTTTTTTTTTTTTTTAAAACCCCTCCAAGATACTCCCACTCACTGACCAATTCATAAGAAAGCCCTTATACTTCCACTCACTGGCCACCCCCACCTCCACTCGCCGGCCATTTTATTAGAAACCTCCAGCCGCTGGCCTCTTCAGTTGCATAATTTAATCAGCCCCCACTAGGCACCTCATTTACCACTGAGCAGTTTTTAAACCACTGAATGGCATTTCACCAAACTTTTTTTCGGTTTTGGACCATTCTAATCTAGCTGGCATGTTTGGTGCTGGTATACCAAACGAACCAATGCTGATTTTTACACATCACTCTGAGGTTGGACCGATGAAGGCTAACATAAATTGTGCATCAATAGATGCTGCAGTACATTAGTGATGCAGGGAAAAGAAACAAGGGTTGCAAATTGAGTGGAAGAAGAGACGATTTCCTTACTAGCCATGTAGTCCTTAAGTACACAAAATCTACTTTTCTGGCTATTGAACCTAAAATTTGAGAAAAAACTGAAAGGAAGACTTTCTACAGCCTTTCAACAGCGGTTGAGGAGCGTCTGTGTTATCTCTGTCGGAACAGCAGTTTATACCACAACATTGCCCCTCCATCTGCCCCCACCATTCGTTTTTCAGGATAATGAGGTCTGCGCTCAGCCACTCAGCAGGAGCTCTGTCCCCATATGGCTTCGACATATTTAACACCACTTTATACGAGCTGAGGGACATAACCTACACCACTTTTAACTTACAGATAAAATGAAAGTAAGCTAAAGTACTAACAGAATGTAAAAGGAAGACCCTGGAATAAAAGGTGACCTACCACCTCATGAGTGCCTTTTGCAGCCACAGTGTCCATTCAGGGCTTCTACATTTTCCTAACATTTTATTTGTGTTCCTTAAAGTCTACTTATGTGGTTTTATGCAGCAAAAACAGCTGTACATTTTAACAGACACAAAATTGCACAATCTTCCACTACAATAATGTCAGTACTTAATAACTGTAAATACTCATTTCCCGTCAATGCGTGGGGTTCATAAATAACAAACGCTGTTGAAATTGTGTTTAAATTGTACAAACTTGACCTAAAAATAAAAAAAAAACTTCTCTTAACCTGTTCATTTTCAACTTCTAATTTATTAAAATAAAATCTTACACTTGCAAAGACCAGAAAGGAACATTAGTCTCAGCTTTTACCTTTATATCCTTTTGTTTGATTAAATTTACATAAAATAAGACATTCGTTTTACTCAGCCAAGAACATTTTGACGTGACCTGAACAGCTTAAAGCTGGGCATTTATTTAATAATAAAAATAAATAAATTCTTTAAAAAGCTACAAATGGTACTAACACTTTTCCTGAATAAAAATACTTTTTTTTTTTTTTAATTATCAATAAAGACTGTCCATCTCCCTGGGTTTTCTCTAACCTTCCATTCAGCTAATGAACAGATGAAGGCTGGAGTCTTGCTCTTTCTCACCGTTTGTGTGTGTGGCTGGGCCTTCACACTCGTTTAATAATAGCTATATGTAATTAGCGTAGCGGCAGGCCATGCACTCAGAGGCATGGGGAGCTTTCACCTATGAGTCAATACCTCTGGCAGCATCCAGCCAGCTAATTACCAGTTGTCGTGGAGAATTTCAGTTTTTAAATGAGGGAATGGGGAAAATGTGGCAGGAGGAAAGAAAATATCAGAATACCAATTACCAATAAATCAGGGTGCTAAAAGACTGGAAAGGGGAGTAGAGAGAGAAACAAGAAAGACATGGTGCAAGAAACAGATGCAAGATAGAGAGAGGTGTTTTGATGAACAGTGAATGCTCGGACTGAGATTTCTGACCTGGTGAGGAATTCTACCACAGCATCGCCAAGAAACTCCAACCGTTCATTGTGATTAATCCTGTCAGAAAGAAAGACAGAGGCAGTCTTCACTAACACATAAAGAGTCACACACACAGATCAGCCATAGCATTTAAACCTGCCTATATCCGTAACTCCTCCTAATGCCACCTTACAGTTAGATATAGCTAGAACAAATTGGCAGGAACCAGGAAGACTCAAAGGGGAAACCCCATCTTCCTCTAATTGATACGGGATAATCAAGGAAGAAAATTTATAAGTGATTACATTTACTGATGAGTTTCACTAAAGTATGAGTTACTATAAAAAGAGGTCAAACTATAAGAAACAAGCTGCAATGATCCATGTGCTCCTTTCTCTCATAGCAAGAATAAACATTTTCTTAACTCTTCTATGGGACAGGAGGAGTCGGGATCCTCATCAGCTATTCTGCCTTGGAACACTTAGAAGTATTTAAGAAGCTTTGCCGTAGCAGCTAGTTCATTTTTCCTGCTTCAGAACTTCAAAAACTGAGAGTTTGCTTGACAGGAGCTATTGCATTGAGATAATCAAATGTTATTCAAGTCAGTTGGTTTTAAAGATAAAAGTGTTGTTGCTGTAGTCTGTTAGCATTCAGAATGTCACTTTTGAACACCCAAAGTGTCCCTCTCTCCAGATCTCAACTGATCTCTGAAGTTATGCAGGGGTATGCTTGATTAGTACCTGGAAGGGAGACTAGCTGGGAATACCTGGTGCTCAAAGTTTTCTTGTTGGTCACAAAAAAAATGGGAAGGAATGTGTGATAATGAAACGAGGGAGGGAAAGGAAAACACACACACACACAAAAATACACTTAAATAACCAGCATTCACCTGGAGGGTGTGGGGTCATCCTGGCCCAGTCGTGACATGATGTTAATCAGAGTGTTAATTCCTGGAAGGAACACAAAAAAAAGGTGAATAAATACAACTTAATGTTTAACCCATCAACAGCAAATTCTATTAGCAATATTATATGCTTAGATTTTTAAACTTTAAACTGACGTTTTGTTAAAAAAAACTTTATGTAAAACGAGTCATCATTAAGCTCTGAAAATTGTAGTCTATTTTTTAACTACTACTATTACTACTAATTGGACAACTAAATGCCTTCATCAGTAGTACAGTTATAAGGAAATGGTTTGGAGGGTTTGGGCAGGAGTTAGTTTGACTTTTTAAACTAGTATGACCAGTGGACAGTGATGGCCTAATGTTTACGGAATAGGCCCCCTGGATCCAAAAAGTCGTGGATTCAAATCCCAGATAAGTAGGTTGCCCTGAGGTACCCATGAGCAAGGTACCATCCCAGTCACTCTCCGGGCGCTGGATATAACTGCCCCCTGCTGCACGGCACGCATTTCGCACATTTCATTGTGTACTATGCTTCACAATGACCAATAGTCCCTTTCACATGAAACTACTACATCACTACTAGCTAGTTACATGCAACTAGCCAGTTAGCCAAGTTAAATCCAGTTTATTAAACCAACATATCTAATCTGCAAGGCACCAAGTTAGCTACATTAAATACTTCTGAATCAACATTTTCAACAGAATCAATCATTTCCCCAGATCAGAATGGATTTTCAGATGTTTGATTTTCTTTTATTTCAGAACTTTATAGCCTGAAAATTTTTTTTCAGCTTTTAGAAAACCATGGCTTTTATTTATTTACTTTTAAGACTGATGCATTTTGGCAAAACTATAAGGTGATGTACTATTCATAAAGCTGCATGAATTCTACATTACCCTTTTATTACAAATTAAGCTGAAAGGCTTAAAGTAAGCCTTCATAATAAACCTTTGTGAAATGTTAAAGAAGGTTTAATTCTCTGAGTCTTCAAATATTAAGAAAGCTTCAGCATATTCCCTGTTTATCATACTTTTATTAGGAAATAACTTTGTAAGAAAATTAATTTTATACGTTTTTCTAGCTTATAGCGCAGTCCTTTACAGCATAGCAGACCCACACAGGACAGCTTACCTTTCTTCCTCATGTACATGTGATGAACTTTCCTATCTCCATATTTGGGCTGCCGGATGCCACAGTTGGACAAAGAGTTACGGGCGTGGTCAGGGTTCATCCCAAAATTCAAGTGGTGACTAGGGTGGGTCATGGCCAACTGAAGAGAGAATAAAAAGGGATGTAATGAAGGACAAATGTTAGCAAGAAAGAAAAACAAAGCTTAAAACTGAAGCCTTATGTATTTATTCTGAATATAGTTAATGTCTTTTTATCCCAGATCTATGACACTGTATGGTTAAAAAAAATAAAAGCAAAAGAATAAAAGAAACAAACCACACAAAGTCCAAGATTGTCTTTGATAAGGCTCCTTATCCAGGAATGTCCAAATGCAGTCCGAAGTGTTAGGACTGGAGCCAATATTGGCTTTATTTTAAAGGGACTTATTGGATTTTTGTCAATTTTGTTAAATTTTTTGCTTTTTACTTAAGCCCCTGTTTTAGAGGACATTTAAGATAGATTTAAAAAAAAAAAAAAAAAACGCTGGCAGGGTGATCTTTTGACACCGTTATCCTCTTCTGATACTAACAAGTACATTTAAACATTTAGCACATTTTATCCAAGTAACTTTCATAATATGCATGCAATATAAATAAAGAATTTGATTGTAGTATTAATAGGCAGATATATTCACTTATACTGGTGTATTTTATTACGAAAAGACAGGGCAAAAATCTAAATTTCCATGGTCTGTTTAACTTTGATGGGAAATGTGTCAATATTTTGCTGCATTCCGGCTCTGAACCAGTGAAGGAAAAGAACATTTCTTTAAATGAATCAGGAGCACTTAGACCCAATGGAATAATGCAATATTTCTCTTCTCTTAGCATTTTTTTTTTTGTGAATGTTTTCATTAGAAAATTACATATCAAGCAAACTTGAAAATTCTGAAAATATGGTTCAAGTTGAACCGTAAACAGGATTGCATGGTATTTAGCTTTTTTTTTTTTTTTTTTTTTATTCCATAAAAAGCTATTTAGGTCACTAATAATGCAAATCATTCAATTCAACATGAACATCTCTGATTGGGCCCCAGTATGCCACACACAGGCTGTTGCTAAGACAAGCTAGTTTGGAAGTTAAATTACAATGCCTCTTTCCATAAAACCACACAACAATCAACTGTGGATTTGAGAGGCAAAGCAAACCCCCAGTGGTATGACATGGGTCTGCAATTTACACTTACGGCATTTAGCAGACGCTCTTATCCAGAGCGACTTACATGTCCTAATTACAGGGACAGTCCCCCTGGAGCAACTCAGGGTTAAGGGTCTTGCTCAGGAACCCACTGGTGGTAGTGCTAGAGGTGGGATTCGAACCGGGGACCTCTTGATCCAGAGGTCCATAGGTAAGTACCCTACCACTAGACCACCGCCACCCTGTGATGATGCAATAAAATATTCTTGACCCCAAATGATCCTAAAGGCCACTAAAATCAAGATTTCAGAAGCACGGGAAATATCCGTGTTCAGGGTGTGCTTGTGGGTTGTAATTCCCGATGCAGGTCAGGTCACTTCTCCAGAGGTAATGAAATATAATAAAACTTCAACAGCATTTCAACACGCTCTCTGTAGCTCTGTTTCACAATTGCAGTCTCTGAATTCTGAAAGTGATGGACACACTTTCAGTTTGAGTTTATATTAAAAAAAAAAAAAAAAAAATTCCCCCTCTGCTGCTGCACACCTTCCCACAAAACTGTTCTTTTTCTTGGACACTGTACACTAAAATCAGTTCCAAGCCCCAGTGAAATATTAATTTTAGTGTCTGCATTCCATACTAAAATTATGCAAGTGAATTTTTCATACATGTGTGATGACCTCCTGACAGTATGAGACCAATCTGAGGGTTCAACACTTTTTGGACTATAAATGATGCACACTTTTTAACTTTTTAGTTCCATTTCATTTCTAATGCAGAGCAAACTGGAGACCTCCTTTCTGCAAGAGACATTTTTTGCAGTGCTGAAAAAGTACTTGCCCCTTTCTGATTTCTTCTATATTTGTTTACTTAATAAATTGTTTAAATAAATTAATAAAAAAGGCACCTAAGTGAACAATACAGTTATCAAATGATTTAGACCTCAGACACCTACATCACCATATGAAAAATAAATGCCACTATAGCTGCTGAACCAACCAATGATGCAAACTTAACGCAGGTATAAGCTAGTCAAGCTCAGGATTGATTGCTGACACCCCTTTTGACTCTAGACATCCCTTGAATACAACCTTTGCTGAGAACACGCTCACATAGGAAAGGGTTGCTAATCAATCTCCGGAGACTTCATTGAACCATCATGAGTATATGGAAGAGTGGTCAATCAGAGAAATCCCTGAAGAGCATCTCTGGAGCTGAATGCCTCTTTCAGCTCCCTTAATGTTTGTGTTAAAGACAGCATCATTAGAAAACACCTTGATTACCCCAAAACAAAAGTATAACATTTGGAAGATGTGTGTCACGTCATACCTGGCATAGAGTTAATACAGCTTTCTATAATAGGGACATTCATGCCCATAGTCAAACATGGTTGTGGTAACATGTCGCTGTGGGGATGATTTGTTGCATTAGTGCCTGTTGGTCATCAGCTTGTGATGTTCAACGGGGTTATAAAGCAGGACAACAATCAATAGTGTAAAATCAAGTCCACCTGAATGGCTCTCAAACACCACAATTAACTAACATTCTGGAGAGGGGAATGTGTGGCAAAACTATAAATCGCACAGTGATGAGTACAGGGGATGCATAGCTGCAAAGCAGTCACAGTGCCCATGCTAACCCCTGTCTATTACAAAGAGTATGCAGTGACCACTGGGACTCCATCCTAGAGCAATAAACAAAGGGTGCCTTGTCATAAAAGCCAGTTTTCTTTAACCACATGATCAGCTGGTTTACCTGGATAAGTGACTGCATAAGAATCGACATTCTCCTTGTAAATACAATGCTGTTGGAACTAACACCCTAATTTCTGCTGTCCCTTCCTGCAGGAAAAGGCAGCACATTGTTTGTGCGAGGGATAAGAAGAGTGTAAGTTGTTGGCTTGGCCTCCTAATTCCTCAAATAGCAATCCAGTAGAGTAGCTGTGGCAATGTACTGGAACAAGTTAAATCTACAGCAGCTCCACCTCACAAAATACAAGAGATAAAGGATCTATTACAAACATCTTGATGCCAGGTACCACAGCACACTTCAAGTCTTGATTCCACAGCTATTTTGGCAGCATGTATAGGACCAACAGCATATTAGGGAGGTGGGCAGAGTTTTGGCATATGTGCATGGGGAAAAGAGTGCTGAATATAAATTAGCTTGTTCATTTTGGCTTGCACCAATATGCACTTGTAAATAGTATAGGATGGGATGGGTTAGAGCAGCTGAACACAAGCTTAAAGTCTCCATTGCCAATATCATTGACAATGACGCCCAACGATGTTCTGTGGAACAGTGGAATTCCATTTTTGTGGAGTGATGGACTACAGCCCAGTACTTTTGAGATGACTGTGATCCAGAACTAAATCAAGCAACACAACCTGGCCTGGGACAGGACTTCATTAATGCTTTTATAGCTTCTGAGGTTGTGTGGTCACCGTGATCAAAGAAAAGACAAATTCATGAGACAGGATTCAAATGTACACAAGTTCTTTTACACTGTCAGACGCTCCAAGACATGAAAGAGCAAACATCAAAAAACACCACAGGTAATCAGAACAGAGGAAAAGACAAGTATACCTCCAAACATTGTGAGAGTTGAGCTTTTTCTAATTTCGTCATATTAGTTGCCATTTGAAAAGATGCAGTGGCTGGCGTGGGAAGAAAATTTAAGAGCTGTGCATAAAAATGACAGTCAAGGCATTTTGTATGCCGGCACTGAGAAAGCTGAAAAACTTCACCCCGCTTTTCATACTACACTCAACAAGAATTTTGAGTTAAGCTCACTGTAGACACTCGCTGCACTTTCCAGCCATGGCATTCTCTCACCCATCACAGTGAATAACTTTTTAATCTCTATCAAAAAGATAAATATGTACAGATTAAGTCAATAAATACATCAAAACGTGTAGTCACTGCATGGCTTTTCTTACAGGAAGCTTTATCGCATTTTTGCACAAATACACACAGGTGTCAAGAGTATCAGTACTCCAAAGTCAAGCTGACAAAATTTTGTAATTCTGTCTTTTCCGTGGTGGTGGTGGCGGCAGTACTGTGTTAAATTCGCAGCACAATCTTGTCTAACTCATTGCAAGTAAAGAATGACACGCCAGCAGCGCACTTCAAACGAAAAAGATAAGAGCTAGATGTCAGTTTACTGCCTGTTCTAGCTCCCCTCACAGAAAAGGATATAAACTAGTTATGAATATATTGCCTGACTGTCCTATACATTGTTTTAGGATACTCTTGAAAAGTCTTTTCGCAAAACATACATTTTAAAGGCCATTCTTAGTGAGGTAGAGGCTGTGGTGAAAAATAAGCACCAAAAAAAAAAAAAAAAAAAGAAAAAAAGGTAAACGCCAGTTCCAATCAGCACCATAAAAAAATTCAAATTTTGCATTTAAAGACTGACAAATTTATGGAGATCTCCTGAAGTCTCATGTTGAGTGGGGCTTGGTTTATTTGAGCACCTGTCTAATAGAACAAAGGCTTTGAGAGCTGCTACTTTACAGATGATTTTGGCCTTCAGAAATGCTTCATCCATGCTAACGAACATAATTTTAAACCAAAAATGATGGCACTGAATATTAGTTATGAATTGTCGTTCATGCCCAGGCGCTGACTGCAATCAAATCCTCGTAGCTTTCAACATCTGGTATGAAGCCTTCCTAGAAGAGTACAGGCTGTAACTACAGCAAAAGGACAACAGCTCCTTTTAACAGCATTGATTAATGAACACGATAATCACATTTTAATCACAAAAAGTTTTTGCACATAAAGAAAATTCAATTTTCAACTTGAAAATAGATTTTTTTTTATTCCACATAAAATTAGATTCTCTCAATAGGCTAATTGGCTCTGAAATGCAAAGCTACCATTTACAAAATTGTAGTTTTGGATATGATCATGACAATCTTGGGATGAACAGCTCAAAATGAACACTACAATCTGATCCTCGCCCTTATTAAATGTCTCCAGAACATGACCTTTACAGATGATTGGTCAGTAATGATGAAAATAGTATTTTTCCCCAGATGGTGCAAAGGACATTTTCCTGAATAACTCATTTATATCTCGATCAGTGTGAAGTAGTTGTTGATGGAGATCCAGTGAGCATATGAATAAGGGTAGCAGAGGGACAAAGTTTACAGTATTAGCAGCTGGTGGGGGTTGTGTAAGAGGCCTTAGCTGGAGTCATGATAAAGCAGCCTACTCAGGAGGGAGGGAGAGGGTTGCACTGACACTACAGAAATTAAGCCAGAGTTATTGCATCAGCTGTTTGGAGTCCTTCCACTGAAGCATGATTCCCACAAAGGACAACTGCCTGATTATGAGATTTAATGAAGCACTGTTTGCAACTCAACCTCTTTCTTCTTTTTTAATGTTTCATAATTTTGGCCAGAGCCAGGATGCCTCAAAGAACTTGTTAGGTTGAACTACAAATAAGAAATAAAGCCAACTCCGAATCAACTGTAACAGATTAAAAAAAATAATAATAATAAATAATAATAATAATAATAGATAAATAAATAAAATAAAAGCCTTCAACACTTTAGCCCCACCTATCCACAAAGAGGCAATAAAGAGTGCTTGATCTCAGATTGCTTTTTGCATGAAGTACAGCTGTGGCGAAAAGTTTTGAGAATGAAATGAATATTCCTTTTCACAAAGTTTGCTGCCTCAGTTATTATGATGGCAATTACAATTATTTATGTATTAAGTCCCTCTTTGTAATGAAAATGAACTTAATCCCCAAAAACCCATTTCCACTAAATTTCAGCAGCACTACAAAACGACCTACTGACAACACTTCAGTGAGCCTCTCATTAACACAGGTGTTGAGGAGGACAAGGCTGGAGATCATCATGTTGAGTTAGAAAAGCAGACTGGATGCTTTTAAAGGAGGGTGCTGCTTGAAATCATTGTTCTTTCTCTGTTAACCATGGTTACTAGCAAGGAAACACGTGCAGTCATCACTGGTTAGCACTAATGGCTAACTAAGTTAATAACTACCTAAGGGCTTCACAGGCAAAGATATTGCTGCTGGCAAAATTGCACCCAAATCATCCATTTATTGGATCATCAAGAACTTCATGGAGAGAGGTTCAGTTGTGGGTGTCCAAGAAAGTCTAGTGAGCAGCAGGACCATCTCCTAAAGCTGATTCAACTGCAGGATCGGAGCACCACCAGTGCAGAACTTGCTCAGGAATGGCAGCAGGCAGGTGTGAGTGGAAAAACCATCAGGGACAGATTGATATTCTACAAAAGGTACAGGGATTGGACTGCTGAGGATTTTCCAGAGAAGAAAAGGTAAGTCTTACCATCACTCCTGAGTTATGCCAACAGTAAAGCATCCTGAGACCATGTGTGGTTGCTTCTCAGCCAAGGGAGTGAGCTCACTTTCAATTTTCTGATAACACAGCCATGGAAAAAAGGTTCCAAAGAAAGAACTGTTTGGTGAGGAACAATGTCTGTTCCAGCATAATGGAGCACTGTACCCTATTTAAAAAAAATGTAAAAAAAAAAAAAAAAAAAAAAAGGGGGGGGGGCACAACTCTCAACTCTCCAGACTTTAATCCTATTGAGAACTTTGTCAGTCCTCAAGAGGCAGGTGGAAAAAAACAAACCAACAAATTGACAAAATATAAGCATTGATTATGCAAACATGGGCTCCATCTGTCAGGATTTGGCCAAGACGTTGATCGACAGCATGCCAGGGCGAATCGCAGAAGTCTTGAAAAAGAGAGGCCAACACTGCAGATATTGACTCTTTGCAGAAACTTAATGTAAATCGCCAATAAAAGCCTTTCAAACTTATGAAACACTTGTAATTATACTTCAGCTACCACAGAAACATCCGACAAAGAGCTTTAAAAAAAAACAAAAAAAAAACACTGAAACAACAAAATTTGTGAAACCAATACTTGTCACTCAAAACTTTTGGCCATGGCTGTACATTAGATATCCAAATAGATCAGAGGTCTTTTACATCTATTGGTCTTATCATAAATAGCAAGAGTTACAGTTCACCTTCGTAAGCAAAGTTCATTAAACAGAACCATACTAATTTGGCAGTATTTATATTCATAGTTATGTTCTACAGTCATTAATGTTCACTGGCAAGGCTTTGGTACAACAGTAGGACCCCATTATTCCATCAATTTATAGCATTTTAAGGCAAAATGCACTTTTCTATGAAAATTGTGTCAAAACAGGGGAAGAAAAAAAAAAAATTGCCTTTACTTTTGCACAGATGACATTGACCCTTTACTTTATGGTTTATTTTCTAATTACACACTGTATTAAAAATCCCCAAAAAAGTCCCAAAATGTTTGCCTATGATTGCAACATTCTTTGACATCTTGTCCATTTGGTATGTGTTTTGTGAGGACGACCTTAAGTTCACGAATTGCAGCAGCAGTGCAGACAAGCTTAATTGGCTTACTGTTGCTAAAGACTGCATCACGGTCACAACTCATAAGTGAAGCGTAAGCTGATTGGTAGTGACCGATTAGCTTGTTAGCATCCTATTCATCACTCACATTCATTTCAATGAATATGAAAGACCACCACTCAGTGTTCTTAATGAACAGATGCAGCAGCAGTAGTAGAATTAAACTTTTTTTTTGAATATTCAGTTTTCCTCATGGGTGGTTTTGAAAATAAGTGCAAGAAGTGTCAAGCATGGTGTGACGCCGCAAGATTACACCTAATTCCGTGAGTCTAACAACCAGAGTGTGAGAGTTGGCAGCATGGAAAGTGCATGCCTGAAACATCATACACTTGCTCGGGGCAGCAGGATTTTGAAGTAGAGACAAAACTGAGTTTTACTTAGTTTAAATTAAAGATTAAACAAGTTTGATGAGGCATGTGTAATTTTAGTTAGGGATTTAACATTTTAAAAGTCATGATGGTACAGGGATGAACATTTTTTTGTTTTTATATTGAAATCAATTTGACATTTTCAGTTCATAAGGTTGGAATTTTATTTATGTCCTATAAATGTCCCTAATTGATATGTTCTGGAGCTGTTGAATGATCATTAATTCTAAAACTGCAAAATATGTGAAATGGCAGTTTGGCAAACTATAATTAGGTTTTAAGACCTTTTAGTGACAAATCCTACATGGGAAAATAAATACAAATGGAATGGTAATGATGTTATATGTGAAAGTGAAAAAAGTGAAAGTGACAACCCTTGTCATTGCGAGGTCACAGCACAGCACACGTGAACCACAACGAAATTGGACCTGTGCATTTAACCCATGCACACAAACACCATGCAGCAATAGGCAGCTATTGAAAGCTGCCCAGGGAGCAGTGATGGGGACGGTACCTTGCTCAAGGGTACCTCAGGGTAACCTACTGGTGAGGGAATCAAACCCACAATATTTCCGATGTGGGGGCAACTCCCTAACCACTAGGCCACCGCTGCCCCAAATATGTGTGATGGGATATTGACTTTTCATGAAATCCTAGTCAAAATAGACCTACATAATCAAACCATTTTTAAATTTTCTAGTATCGAGTTTCCAATAAGCAACCGAAACAGCCGCAAGATTTCTACACAATGTTTCAATTTAAATTCCCAGTACAGGGTTAGTATATTGTCTCACTCAACCCACTCTTTGGTCTTTGGTTCCTCTCTACAAACAAACCATGAACTACACGCTAAATAAGCTAAATAAGTTAAGGCCAACTAATCAGAAAACATCAGATTAACCAATCAGCCTTTTTAATTCTAAGGTAAAGTGTGGTTTGAAAATTATCATGTAAAAATTAATCACTTAATTTTAAAATTAAATGTCACAGGACATTTTGGCCACACAAAAGAGCTTAAATAGTAAATACTATGTGCAAGAACACCAATTCACAATCTCGCTATTATTAGTTTCTTAGTATTAGTTTCTATTTAATATGAAGTGCAACATAAAATATCTCCCTTTCAAACTGAAATTTTGACATAACTTGTGTGATTTGTCAACTCTGCTAGGATTTGCCTTTTATGTTGGATACATTTTGCTTCAGACATGCACACTCCCCCAGCCGTGCTATCCTCTAAGAATATTTGCAAACCAGTATCGTACTTGCAGAACCAAATTATTCAGGCTCTGTGGGGTGAAGTGGAGCATGGGCGTTTCACGTCTTCCATCGTCACTAAAACTCTAAGCAGGATTTTTGCTTTTTGGTGCAGAGAGTGGAGATCCATTGATGCAGGGAGCACATGTGTGTATGTGCTTCCAGACAATTGAGCCAGCCTGAGAGTGTGTGCGCGTGTGTAATCTCTAGGAAGGTACCGTTTTTAAGAGGTAAGAGAAGGTGATAAATACAGATTAAGATGGTAATCTGTCAACAGCCTCCCCCCCACCCCACCCCACATTCTGGGGTGAATCAGCTGCATTGATTTTTCAGCTATCAGGCCACGACAGGCTCTTCAGGCCTCAGGCTCAACATACACACATGCGCACACACACTCCCCCACCTTTATCTGAACCTTCTCTCCTTTACCCCTGTCTCTCCTCATGCATTTTCAACTGCACAACTTCTATAAGTCAAAACTACTGCTGATTCATCCAAAAACCACAATACCAAATGACTGGGCTCATCAACTAGTCCTAAATATCATTCAAAACTCCTTCATGCTGAGGGTCTGATAGTATATGGGCTGATGTATGTCCTATTGTTTCATTTAAGTGTATTATTGGTCTATAACTATTATACTTTGGTGAGCACCAAAACCAGTCATGGGTTAGAATTCCAGACCAGTAGGTTGCTTTGAGGTACCCTTCAGCAAAGTATAAGTACAGGTTGCATTTCACTGTGTTTCCATTGCGTGCTGATAAACGACAAAAAGTCACTTTCACTTCATATGAGCCTATGCAGCCACAGAATGGTCAGAGTGCCCATGCTATGCTGTCTATCACCTAAAGTACCTGCAATGGTTATATGAGCATCAGATGAAAACAAAGAGCAATGGAAGATGGCAGCCTAATTTGAAGAACCACATTTTAGAATTCACAACAAGTGACGGGCTGGAAGTTTCAAAAGTAACTTGGTGAAGAAATGGCACAAATATACACTAGGGGAAGGTGGCTTGTTGACAGAGGCATTGTTCTGCTAAGAAAGCTTTGATACTGGCACTCATGATACTGGCAGTGGTGGCCTAGTGGTTAGGGAGTTGGCCCCGCATTGGAAGATTGTGGGTTTGATTCCCTCACAAGTAGGTTGTCCTGAGGTACCCCTGAGCAAGGTACCGTCCCAATCACTGCTCCCCAGGCACTTTCAATAGCTGCCCACTGCTGCATGGTGTTTGTGTGCATGGGTTAAAAGCAGAGGTCCAATTTCGTTGTGGTTCATGCTTACTGTGACCTCACAATGACAAGGGTTGTCACTTTTGGTCATGTGACAGATAGGAACCACCTACCTAAACAAGTTCACCACTTTATGGCAATAGTATTCCGCACATTGAGGGAAAATGTACCCTGGCAGGCTGCAAACAGTGTCTAGGGATTGTTTCAGGAACACGACAATAAGCACAACGTCTGAACATCATCTTCCAATTACCTATATATCTCAAACTGATCAGGAATCTGTTTAACGTGTTGGACAAACTAGTCCGTCCCATGGAGGACCAGCCTTATAGAACTTAAAGTACGTGCTGCTATCTTGGTGCAGACACCATAGCACACCTACAGAGGTTTTAGAGTCCATGCCTTGGTGTTTTCAGAGCTGTTTTTGGTGGCAAAAAGGGGACGTACACAGCATTAAGGGTTTACTGTTAGGGCTGATTTACACTTTCTCTATTAAAAAAAACTTCTACATGAATATAAAACTACAAAGCCAACAAATACTTAATCATAGAAAGGGTGAAAAAGTAGCTCCTTCAAGTTTCAGTACAGCACAACTGGGGTTAAAGAAAAAAAATTTAAATTCAGGAGGCAGAGTTTTTTTTTCTGAAGCTTCGAATGCAGTTCAAGCCCACCTGTCTTTCGTGTTCAGAGGAAAGGTGACTCATGTTATTAGCACTGGCTTTTGAAGGCTTTAATGTGATGGATCTTGATAAAAGTCTCTTCGAAAAGTGATTTATGCAAGCAGAGCTGAGGCTGGAACAGCTGTGCTCACTCGTATTGTGATCATTTCCAATACGGCACCATCAGGCCGCACATCTGTCCAGCTCTACCTCGAGTGAAAACACAGCTGGCTCTCATATCTGACTCTCTTGCCATCCACCTGCCTGTAGGTAGTGTCTATTTTTAACTAATCTGCACATTTTACATAACGTGATTAAGAAAAACTTTGCTGTTTGAATCTTTTTTTTTTTTTCCTGTCAAACTTATTTCCACATATATTTTTCTAGACTGAATTCCAACCATGATCTGAACTCTTTAGGGCCATAGACTAAATTCAAAGTACAAAACCAAATAATCAGTACTGGGATTAATGTGAGGTAAAGCATTGAATTACAGAAACGTAGAGTTTGATAATTATTACACATTAGAATAAAGCAGTAAACTTAAAATGGAAAATATAAATGTGGTAAGGAGGTCAGACTGTCCTTTTCCTTTTGTCCTTTTTTTACCTGTAGCAGGCAGCGCTCCTTGAAGGTATATCCAATGAGTTTATCCAGGTGCATCAGACACTGGTGGTAACGGATGTGGTGTGTGAGGACTGGAAGCATCATTGCATGCTAGAGAGACACACACACAGAAAAAAATACTGAGTTACTGAACAGACAAATTGCGACAACCCCTGAAGACCAAGGCGGAACCAAAAGCATGCGAAAGCCGCAGAGGCAGAAATCAATCAGCTCATTATTATTTATTAAGAGCAGTTTTGACGGCGAGAAAGATCAAAGTGTGAAACACACAATCTGGGTGTCATCAGCAATGAAGGGAGAAAAAGAGGGGGGGAAAGAAAAAAAAAAAAAAAAACCAACCACCCCACACACACACACACACACACACACACACACACACACGGATTGTGACCCGGGGGGGGTGGCGCGGATGGAGAGACAAATTTCTCTCACAATCTTGTTTATAAGGCAGGCTCAACTTTAATAGGGGGAAGAAAAAAAAAACCCCACCTGAAACAGTATGTATTCTGGCATATTTAGAATGAGTATAAAATCTAGATTTCAAGGTAGCCAGGTTTCTATGAGCTGATAATGTGCTTGTTTTTGTACACAAGAGAAAGGCAGGTCTAACCCACAATAATGGCTTAATTTAAAACCAAATAGGTAAATTGAGAGGTTAATTTTAGGGCTTGGTTTAAGGTCAGGCTTGACATTAAATGAAATGACATTACAGGATGACAACTGTAGGATGTCTGCTTATATACGATAAAGAAAAACTACTGTAAAGTACTATCAATACATTTCTAAATATCGCAATGCCTTTCAACACATGAAGTCTCAATTTCAGAAAAGTGAATTGTACTTTAAAGTTTTAAGAAATATATTCAAAACCAACACCTATGGATGCATCATATTCAGCCTATCTTTATTCTTATTGTCATTTAGCCCTGTGCATTCAAGTTAATGCTTTAATGCATTAAAGTTTAATTTACTGGGGCACCGGTGACCTAGTGGTTAGGGAGTTAGCCCCGGATTGGAAGATTGTTCGATTCCCTCACCAGCAGGTTGCCCTGAGGTACCCTTGAGCAAGGTACCGTCCCAGTCACTGCTCCCCGGGCACTTTCAATAGCTGCCCCCTGCTGCATGTGTGTGTATGGATGAAATGCAGAGGCTGAATTTCGTGGTGTTGTGCTGTGCTGCGTTTCACTTCACAATGACAAGGGTAGTCACTTTCACATTCAAATAGGAAGAGGGGGTGAACATGGCTGTTATCCTTACCTAACCAGGTTTGGCTTAAACAATCCTGGATAAATAAATATTCCAAAAGAAACGTGAAACAATTTGATGGAAAGACTGTATGTATTTGATTTGATGCAACTTTTGATATTCTGTATGCCTAAAATATCTACAAAAAGGACCTCTAACTGCAATTTCATTTGAATTAGCTCAGATGTATAAAAACACTCCAGAAAAAGTCCCTTCAGTTTCTGCCATGATCAACTCAAACAAAATAACCCCTGAAAAAAAAAAGGCTAGAACTTAAAGTCCAGGCATTCAAGCATGTGTTCGCACTGCATAAGCCCCCTCTCAGGCTATTTTGCTTTAATAGGATGCATAGGTTTCGTCTTTGACAGTGGTTTCCAGAGACACTTGGGGCACACAGTTTCGAATGCTTATTTTAATACTTTTACAGTATGAATTAATCGTCAAAAAAATAGAAGAAGAGGGACATGCATATGTATTACCATGTCTTGGCAAGATATAAAAATAGTGTGTGTTTACCTGGCACACATCAGAACGGATCCCAGTCTTCCAGAAGCCTTGGCTGCTGAGCTCCACAGTAACCTCTCTCCTCATGGAGTTCTTCTGCCTAATCTTCTGCAGAGCCTCCTGCAAATTACATTACGGGTCATTAAAATGCACAGCACACACATACACACTACTGCACTGCTGTGCTGGTGGGTTCAAGTCCATCTAACTTTAATCTTTTACTGATATATGTGCTGATCATGGGTGTCCATGGTGTGCAGCACTGTGCTCTACCCAACCCAGCTCTGTATCAGCTACATTAAGCTGTTTGTTCATTGAGGCGACGTCTACATTACAGGCCTTATTGCGCAATTCTGCTTTTTTACAGGCTCACATTAAAGTCTGAGAGCAAGCCACACCTGTTGAAGAGCCACATCTTTACCAGCTGCATTTGAATGGTAGGGTTGAAAAATATATACCTGAGAACTGTCCAAAGGAATTAACAGGAAAATATAGGAATAAACTAGAAATTAGCAAAATTGCAGGACAACTTATAAAAGAGAACGTAAATGCAGTATAAAATCATGAAGTATAATCAAGGTTCAAAATCTGACTTGATGCAAATTCAGCTACATTTCTTCCCTGCAGTGCGGATATGAACACTGCACACTATTGCTATATCATAACTTTTTTATGATAACCCATTTCTATTCATATATCCAGCTTCAATAATAGATTTTAGAGATCATTCCAACTGTTTAATAAATATCATGCACTGGTATTCACAGCATTTGCTAATGTTTTAACAAGCTTGTGTTCCCCTCATGTCATTCTACAGAACAATGCCATGTGCACTTCATTTTTTGAATGGCCTGTTTTTTTTGTTGTTTTTTTCCTTTTAGGAGGGATCAAAAGGATATATTTAATGTATATCAACATATTAAAAAATTTTATTTTTTGTTGTTCAGTGTATCGAATTGATCTCACATACATGACTGTCCTTGGGGGAGCAACATTTGATCATTTGTGTTACAGTTACTATAAATAATCCAAAACCTCCATACATTCCAGTGCAAAGTTTCAAGCTCGGAATAGTATGAACATTTTCTGGATAAACATCCAATTGGAAGCTTTTAAAAGCTTCTGGATGAACCCAAGTCATGAACAGAACAGACTACCACAGACAAAGTAACTAGCAGCTCATATCAAAGTTGGGCAATATGGCTCTATTTATTGATATTAAATATGTACCATTATTAAATATTGTTATTAATAAATTACAATATTCTTTTCTGAGCATTGGGATAGTCATTAAACTGACCAACTGTGTAAAATTTTGAGAAGCATCAGGATTTTCTATTCTTCCCATTATCCCACACCCCAAGCTCAAGCCTTTAATGAGATGAGACTGTGCGCTCTTATAAACTCTCAGCTGTTCATTATTAAAAAAAAAAAAAAGGTGAAAAAAAAAAAAAAGGGCAGAGGCTTTAAAGCTTTTTTTTCCCATGCAGGAACACCAGTGACAACACCAGAAGCCCACTATTTCTGTATATACACTCCCAAATTTCTCTCAACCCAGTCAAGTGAGGAAGGCTTGGTGTGGTTTTAAAAAGATGGTATGTTTTGTCTTTAAAAACACCTTTCTATACACCCTCACATTTTACTGCTGGAATGTAGAGCCCCGTAATGAATATCAATACCAGCAGTTGGACTTGTTTAGAGAGGGACGAAGGCGATAGAAGGAAGATGTAACAGAGATAAGCCCTTTAAAGCTTGAGCCCATTTGTCACTGAGACAGTCCTGCCAAACAAAGCCTCACCGATTGAATCCAATTGCAACAATAAGCAACAGCAGAAAAGGTTGTGATGGAAACAGAGCGATAGACAAGAAACAGCAGGGCCTATAAAGCAGCTAATTGGACGATTGTGATGGCACCAGGCTGCCAGCATGGTGGTTGATTGGTTTAGATGTTACAGAGGACGACCAATTGGGACAAACGTGTGCACAAGCGGGTGTCTGTCTATTAGGAGTTAAGATAGACAGGCTGTCACCATCAAGCCGTGAGGAATTAAGACTGTGTGTGCAAGTATGTGTGTGTGGGTAGGTATGACTCAGTGTGTCATTTTATTCCCTTTCTTTTAAAAAGTAAGGCTCTGTCCTCTGCGTTCTCCTCATCACCTCTTCACTTTCTCTTGCTTTGCTAAAAGTTTAATCCCCCCCACCTGATTGTGAGCTGAAGGTACAGCTCATATATTCATAGCTAATGTTGGTAATATCTAGCAGAACCAAAATCCTACTTGTGAATTTGAAGATTGACACTTGACCCGAAACTTGAAACTTACCACTTTCGATTTACCACTTTAAGTTTGCATTAGATTTTTTTTTTTTAAACTTAAACAACTATTAGACTTGAATTCACATTCAGGGGGGAAAAAAAACATTACATTTACATACTTCTATCAATATTGAGTGCTGCCATTAAGAACTTGTCAGTATTGGAGAGCATGGAAGGGAATTCAAACTGCAATTTGAAAACTTAACTGCAATCACAATTAACGGGGAAGGTTCGATACCCATTACATTTACATTTACATTAACGACATTTAGCAGACGCTCTTCTCCAGAGCGACTTCCATGTCCTAATTACAGGGACAGTCCCCCCTGGAGTAACTCAGGGTTAAGGGTCTTGCTCAGAGTAGCCTCTAGAACAAGTAGCCTCTAGAATAAGTTTGTTCCAATTTACTGACTACATTTTAGTCCTTATTGATGTAGGTTGTAAATAATATAAAATAAGGAAATGCCAAAGAAAGCCAAACATTTCCTGCCAAAAAAGCTGAATACCCTATTGCGTTTTTATACAGTACTGTGCAAAAGTTTGTAGAAAAAATGCTGTAAAACAAAGAATGCTTTCAAAAATGGAAGTGTTAATCATTTATTTTCATCAAATCAACAAAATGCAGTGAATGAACAAAAGAAATCTAAATCAAATCAATATTTGGTGTGACCACCCTTTGCCTCAAAACAGCATCAATTCTTCTAGGTACACTTGCACACAGTTTTTGAAGGAATTTGGCTGGTAGGCTGTTCCAAACATCATGGAAAACTAATCACAGATCTGTGAATGTAGGTTTCCTCACATCCTTCTGTCTCTTCATGTAATCCCAGACACACTCAATGATGCTGAGATCAGGGCTCTGTGGGGGCCATAAGAATTGATGCTGGTTTGAAGGCAAAAAAGGTAGTAACACCAAATATTGATTTGATTTAGATTTTTCTTTTGTTCGCTCACTTTGCATTTAAAGTGAAAGTGACGACCCTTGTCATTGCGAGGTCACAGCACAGCACAGCACACGTGAACCACAACAAAATTGGACCTCTGCATTTAACCCATGCAAACACCATGCAGCAGTGGGCAGCTATTGAAAGCTGCCTGGGGAGCAGTGACAGGGACGGTACCTTGCTCAAGGGTACCTCAGGGCAACCTACTTGTGAGGGAACTGAACCCACAATCTTCCGATGCGGGGGCAACTCCCTAACCACTAGGCCACCACTGCCCCAATGTGTATTTTGTAAATTGATAAAAAATAAACAAACATCCATCCATTATCTGCCACTTGTCCCAAACGGGGTCGCAAAAAAAAAAAAAAAAAAACAAACAAACGATCATTTATATTTCTGAAAGCATTCTTTGTTTACAGAATTTTTTCCCCACACCTGCCTAAAACTTTTGCACAGTACTGTATTGTTGGCAATTGCCTTCAATTTATTAAAAGAAACCACACAGATTACGCAAAAAACACTTGAAAAGGACAACACATGAAAAGGATCATTTATTCGGCTGTGTAGATCTTCTCTGCTTTTAGCTTCTTTCAGATTAAAGAATTTTAAAAACTGTCGATTTCAGGCTCAGTAACAATAGAACTGCTGATTTTCTTTATCATGAAGAAAGAATAAGACTTAAAGTACCATTAGTGTGCTTGTATTTATTAGCTCACGAATAAGTGTCTACACAAGCAATCAGGACAGACACTCCTGGGAGTCCCAATGGTTGTATGATTTATTTTCATTTAGCCTTGTAATAAGAACACTGTATTCCTACTCTACAGAAAACAGCACAACACAAACAACATCAATCACTAGTTTTTAAGACTGGAGTGATGCTTTGAAGGGGATACGAGTTTTATGCAAATCTAAGTTCTGTAATTTCTCTAGATTTTTTTTTATAAATTGGGTTAAATTGTAGAAAATTTGAATGTGGAAAACACAGTGGAAACTGTAAGAAGCTGGGAAAACATGATTTGGATACATTCATAAGAAGATTCTAAGAAACACAATGGCTAATGCTTTTGAGTCAGTAAAAAGGTAGCAAGTATAAAAGATTAAATGTAGTGTACCTTGTTAAGTAAACGGTTGAATTACGTGGCCACTAAGAGATCTTAAACACAACTAATGTGTTAAGTAGGGGTGTTTTTGCTTGCTCATGTTTTGTAGTCTGTAAATAGTGACCAGCCATGAGTGATGATCTAACCATTGATCTAACTGTAATCGATCTAAATATGACAAGAAAACTTCAGCTTGTTGATCTGACAAACCACCAGTACACCTGCCTCAAAGACCTTCTCCTCCACACACGTTTTGTAAACAAGAACTAAGATCACTGCTAATCAGAGGCGGCTCTGGTTTCCGTCTGCTAGCCAGCAGGGAAGAACTGCTTGAAACTTGAGAGACAATATATGAAAGACATGCTTTGTTTGTTTGTTCACTTCAGATAATTCATTGCTTCATCCAGGAGCAAATATGAACCCTCTTGCCTGGATTTTTTCTTTTTCTGGATTTTTTCTTTTTCTTTTTTTTTTGTTTCATTCAATTCAAAAATTACCTTGGCTAAGTTCAATGTAAATGAACTGTAAGGTAATTGTTCATGTAAACAAATGTAGTTTTACAACAAACCTCATGGCGGCATATTGCACACTATGATAAAATGGCTCTACCTCAAAAATGAAAGATTTTAACTCAGGCTTACTTAATCTAGAAACCACCTGGGCAGTGGTAGCCTAGAGTTTAGGGAAGAACTTGATTCCTGTTTGGATTCCCATTGAAGCTAAGTCCCTGGATAGAAAGGGTCTTGTGGGTTTGTATCCCAGACCTGCAGGCTGCCTTGAGATACCCATGAGCAAGGTACAGTCCCCATCACTGCTCCCCAAGTGCTGGATATGGCTGCCCCCCCCCCCCTACACATGTGTGAGCAAACACTAAACTTTGATCTGGCCATCTATGTTTGGAGTCAGGGGAATGCAAATGTGATCACATGTTAAAGTAGGCAGTTATGTAACACTTTATTGGGCAATTTTCTAACCTTACACTTCTCAGACTTCTTTACTGTGTACAGTTTCGCCTCTCTCTCTAGGTCTTTTTTTTTGTGAAACCCTTCTGTGCTCTCCTTTCCATCTTCTCTTCCCTTCTCTCCCTGAATTCTCAATTTCATTTCTTTCTCCCCCTCAGAGAGATGTGTCAGTCTTGGGCTGGCGCAAAAAAGTCGGAGGGGTCTAAATTACCCATGAGCGGCAGCAGTGTGACACAGCAAGGAAATAAGAACAACAAAGGCATGAATAAATAACGCTGTCCCACTTTGAACTGCGCATCAAAGGGAAGCATCACAGAGAGGCGCGAGGGCTCTGGAGACGAACCTGTAACCAGTGCGCATCTGCAGAGCTTCAGCGAACAGGAGTCTCCGAAATGAGTACAAGCTCAAGACCCGGCACACTCCCAGTAGGAAGCTGAAGGGAGGAACGGTGGGAGGAACAAAGGGGTTGAAGTGAAATGCAAGGCGTGCACCTGGTGCAGGAACTTCCCGACTGGGGGGTGGGGCCACAATCTAATGTGACATTTGTCCCACTTTGCATATTGGTTTTGTAGCATGTATCAGCATAAATCCTCAGCCCAGTGGTCTACAAGCATGTGCAAGTAAATGTTTAGGTGCTGCCAACATACACCTAACCAACTGAATGGGATGTTTTATTTATTTATTTGTACTATTCAGACAGCGATTTATATAATATCCAATATTTAAAACGTTGGTAAACTTAAGGAATATATAACTATTGAAAAGCGCCCATGACAGTCTTACGACTAAAGTTTTTGCACACAGCCTTAGAATCACCTTAACTGACAGTTGATGCTGTTATTAGCAAAGCCACTCTGATCATCAGACAACTATGTATAAGTTATACATACATTAAACAATAAGTATTGAAGTTGCCGAAAAACAAAACTGCGATGATTGTAAGAAGCTTTTAGGAAGCCCGCGTCATAATCCTGTTGTTCAAGAACTTGAGCTGCATTCACTGATCTTACCTTCAGCTGATGTAAATAAAACACACATGGTCATAGATTTAAACGAAATTCCCATGTAGGCCCCTTCTTAAATCTGTAAGTAGCTACAAATATCTAGGCATGCTTTGAATTGAATGCAGATTTTATTTCTAAAAAAGCTACAGCAGTGCCTCTTTTACCTTGAAAATTAATTATCTGAATGGTTTGTCTTTATTTTCATTGTGTCTGGGCTAAACATTTGTACTGTAGCTTGTATGAGGAATACCCACATGAATCAGCTGCCTTGTTAAGGTATCTGGCAAAAACTGTCTCTTACAAATATTGATCAGCCACACCATTTAAAGCACTGATTGGCGACATGAATGATACTGATCTCATTAAACTGGCAATTTTAAGGGAGGGATAAATTAAGTTGCAACGAAACAGTCCAGTCTTGGTGTTAGAAGCATGAAAAATGAGCAAGCATAAAGATGTGGGCAACTTTAAAGGGCCTAATCTTGACTACATGGGTCAGTGCATCTCAAAAAAAATAATAAATAAATAAAAATTATAGTTTTGTGGGGCATTCCTGGGGGTCAAGTGCCTAATCCCCAACCACTAGGCCACTGCTGGCCCAGAATTAAACATAACTACAACTACCACAATCTTCACAGCTATCAGTCTTGTTACCTTTATAAATTGCCCAATGGAAGATAAACAGACTTAAACCAGAACTCACAGATTTGGCATGGTTATAGAGCTGCACAACAAATTTCTTTTGACTGTCCAGACAGTTAAAGAGATGAAAATAAAAAACATTAGCAACGTAGGCTTACAAAAATATTGTTTGTAATATTTCCAACATAAACGTATAGGTTGGGGGGGGGGGGTTTATTTATTTCTTTATGAATAAATAAAGAAATAAATAAATAACCCCATTAATGATTAAAAAGCCCTTTCTCCACTACAAAGTTCTTTCTGATTTGTTTGCTAATCTTGCAGCTTACTGCTAACAGTCACGCTGGTGGCAGTCATCCCTGCCAGTGCATTGCCTCATAAAGACTGCTGGCCTTCCAAAGGCAGAGGATGGTAATTGGACTTTTCATAACAGGGGATCCTGGAGCAACAGTGGTCCACAGCATTATAGCCTTGCCAGGACCGGTTCCTCTAGGTGCAGCCTGGCACACATCACCCATTACCTTGCTACCTTGTGCCACAAAAACCTAGGTGAGCACACACTTGGAGAAAGAGCGTGCTGGTGCTTAGTGGACTTCTGTCAGAAAACTGTCATAAAAGATGAGAACGATGTCAAACAAGTACCAGGTATTAGAACTTTGCAGGGAAGAACATGGTGAGCTCAGGATAACAACTTTAGGTTAGGAGCTCATGCATGATGGCAATCATTATATATGATAGGCTACAGCTAAACGTGGCAACTTGTTTAATTATTAATATTTACCTTTTCATACAGTAGGGCAATATGGCAAAAATATCATGATTTACAAATTTTGTTGCCTGAAGTCTTAAGTCCAGTTATGCTACTAACTTCCCTTCTGTCACTGGGCATCTTATGTTGAACATAGGAGAACACTGCAAAAAAAACCTGGGGGAAGAAACATCTACTCATTCATTAATAAATACTTAAAAATAAAGTCAAAAACTATGATCTTGAGGCTTGGATGTCTTCAAGTGAAGCAGCCACCATGTATCAAGCTGCAAAAGGCTTGAGCATAAACTGAAATGATGAAAAAATAAATAAATAAAATCAGCAACTAACAAAACAAGAAATTAAACAAAGCCACTACTGGGGATACTCCAAGAGATCTTGCAAAATGAACTTAAACAAATCACCTCTATATCTATTGACCTGAGCCAGACCGTTGCCGCCTTTCATACACACATTTTATATGTCCTGTGAATATAGGCTCAGGCTGACATCTAGCAACAAACCTCTCGACTCATGGTAAGTTTTTATACTGTAGTTTAACAGTAAGGGCCAACATCTGACAAACTTCTCTGCACCCAAAAAAATGTTATCCCTTTGCCCAGAGAAATACTACAGTTTCAGTGTTCAATATTCATTAAAAACTTCAGTTGCCACATTAAAATCATGTGGCAGCAAAATGATTAATGCACAGGAGCAAGAGCTAGAAACTACACAGATCAAGGGTGGGGGGGGGGGGAGGCATTTCCGCATGCCCCCTTCCATCCCAAAGTCTCCTTGAGTTTTTTTTATTTAATATAGAAGCCCTTCTGTGCTTTTGTCTCCATGTCTGCTTCAGCCCTGGTTACCTGAGGGGGAAACTATTGCCAAAACTTCATAGACAGCACTGACATTGACTCAAGTATCGACAACCAATGGACTGCACCAGTGCCTGCTGTTCTCAGATCAGAGCTGCAGTAAGTTCGCAATGGCAGTATTCTTTTTATTCCCCACTATAACACAGCATCTTCATATACATGGATAGTCCACATCTTGTCATCTTTTCCTAAACATGCAGAAGTAATTTGTGGGTCAGAGATTAAATTTAACAACTAAAGGTATTAATGATAAATGTATTATCAGCTAGTAAAGACGAGCCATTGCATGGGGAAATTGAATTTAGGACTTTTGTCAGGTGTTACTGGACATGTTACAGTCTAGGAAAGCGACAACAGCCGGACAAATTGGTGTAATTATAGAATGTGAAATGGACTAGAATTAGCCAGCTTTTATCGTTTTATTTACATTTTGTATATCTGAATGTTTTACAAGTCATAAGCTCTACTGTTTTTTCCTAATTTACAGACAGCATAGAATTATCAGTGTTAGTGACTCACAGTGCAGTGTGTGCACATAAATCAGTGTTTTTTTTTGGGGGGTGATTGACCCCATCACTGAAAAAGATCACTAGTTCGATTGCTGGTGATGCCTCGGCCGTTTGCGGCTAGAAGCAGAAAAGATCAAAACTGACTGTGATGAGCGGCTGGACCCCCCCTCTGCCACAACCACTCGTGATGCTTGCAAGCACAGGCATCTGTAAAGCACGTAACATGGTGGTTGGCATTCTCCTCCAAGCTTGCTGGGCTGGCTAATGAGTTAGCAGCAGCTTAATTAATAAATAAATAAATAAATAAATAAATAACAGAGATTGCATAGGTTCACTATGGTTGCACCTCATTTTTATTTGAGGGGTCCTTGCTCATGCTTAGAATTGGGGAAATTTGTAATGGCACCAAAGTTTGGAAGGCTTTACCGCAGTAAGGGCCAACATCTGACAAACTTCTCAGCCCCCCCCAAAAATGTTGTTATCCCTTTGCCCAGAGAAATACTACAGTTTCAGTGTTCAATATTCATTAAAAACTTCAGTTGCCACATTAAAATCATGTAGCAACAAAATGATTAATGCACAAAAGCAAGAGCTAGAAACTACGCAGATCAATTCAGGGGGGGCGAGAGAAGGAAATAAATAAATAACTAAAATCATGAACCGCATCAAGATCCTTAAGTGGAATGTAGGGGAAGGGCACAGCAAAAAGAAGGATCTTGTTCTCCGCAAAAGTTGGAGATTTAAAATTTTATGCAGCTTCCCACAAAGGTATAATATCTGCTTTTACAGCAGTAAGATAAACCATAATGCTTGCTTCATCCTTTTAGTAGGAAGTTCTAGAAAAGTCTTAAAGCTAACTTTCTTGGGGAAAAAAGGAACCAAGTGCATAAAAATATGCACTTGGTGTGGTCACAAATGTATCTCTCCTGTGAGCATGCTATTAATTTATTATATGATGTGTATTTTCATTTAAAATAATCTTAAATTTGATCAAATACAGGAGCTTTAAAGGCTTTAAATGCAAAGCACTGCATTAAGAATTAGACAGTTCAGCATAGTTCAGACCCTCTGTTGCTTCTGTAGTTTCATGAGCAACATAATTCATCTATGGTCTTGAGAGGGGAAGGGGGGGGGGGGATCCTTTGTTTATATTTAAAAAAATAAATAAATGTAAACACTGTTCAAATATGTGGTATTGAGTTTGGCCATTGAAAGTTTGGCCATCTGTGCACATGCATTTGTTTACGTCGGAGAGGTAGGAGGGATAAGCTGGAGTTAGATAACAGTTCGGTGGGCTGTGTTCCAACTCAGCGTCTTTGAAACCCCAAGTGACAACAAAATTCACTTAAAGTAATCCACAAAACTGGATTAATATATAAACAGCTCACACTACTCAATCTTTTCTTTCCATTTCTATTAATTATTAAGAATTATAAACAGCTCACAGTTAAAATCTATGTAAATATGAAAATAAAAACAAACCAAAAAAAAATTTGTTCAAGACAGAAGTAAATCAATCAAAAACAAAACATGCAAGACCGCCTTCCTTTTCCCCTCTTATGAGGTCTCTAACATGAAACATGAATATTACTAATCATAGAGTATTCTTCCAAAGGCTTTGTGGTCAACAATTCAATTGCTTTTTTTTTTTGACACACCCTGGATGATTCCTGACTTTAGGTCAACCAAAATCTTTCCAAGAAGCACACTTTTGTCTCCATTTAAAGCCAAAGACTCTCGAAACATAGAACCATAGCCTACTAACTGACTTGGCAACCCTATCATGATTGATATTTCCAAAACTTTTTCATGTTTTCTTATCCTTACATGGACTGCTGGCCCTTTAAGCCTATTTCACCTTGCCAAAAAGGTTTCATTTGAGTGAGGTCTAGATTCAAGAGGTCTGGCAGCAATTAGGTCTCAGTGTGTCTAGTATAACTGATCCCAATTATCAACTTAATTTAGCTCTTCTCACTGATTGTTTTGCACACTGAAAGAATAGCATGACAAATATGCAAACAAATGAATTGGAATATTGGAATGCAGGTTCAATGATATCTAAAACCAAAGATGTGACACAGACCAAATATAATCTGATTAGCTAAATGAAAAGATCAGGTTATTAAGCACCACCAGATAAGACAGAAAAAGAAATCATGAAGACCACTGTTAGAAGGTATGGATTTCTTCACTCTGCTTTGCTTTCTCCATTTCAGCCTGTCTGACTGTGGATGAACGCTGATGAGTGATCAGTGTGTTTGATATCTATCATTCCCCAGGACACAGTGGGACAGGCTCATCCTGAGGCTTTGTTTACACCCATGGCTCTCTACAGTCCCTGGAGCTCCTGTATAGAGGCGGAGTCATTAAAAGCCGATGGGCAAGTGAGTATGTGTTCCTACCAGAACAGTGCATCATTTCAGCAATACACAGCATGAAGGAATCAATCCATGAAAACAAAATGTTCAGTTATTTGATTCTTATTTATCAAAATCAATGCTAAGAAAGAGGGAGGTTAAGCAAAATGTACTCGCCCGATAAATCAAGTGTTTAGTTTGAAATTAGACCATTTTCTCTGAGCATGCAATTGTTACAATCCCCCCCCCCCCCTATATTACTATAAAAATTTTATTAAGTATTGTATTAAGATTTAAATGAGTCATGATACTTTGACATTTGAAAAGTACTGGGATACTGCACCTATGGCATAATGATGAACATATGCTGTAAAAATATGTTATGCTAATTTCCTCTGTGAGTATAATTACAACCACTGGCACAAATTGAGTACAATTTAATTTAATTTTTTACCCACATTATGTTTCACATTCAGCAAAATGACTAAGATCTAATTCCATTTCACCCATTTCCTTCAGCACTTAGCCATACCTCTCCTTTATGTACTTTCACATCTAAGGGTGTCCTAATTCTTGCTGTTGTTCAACGTATTATGTTCCTTTTCTTCATTAGAAAAAAAAACTGTCTTTTTAGCTAGACATTACACTAACTTTGATGCTTTCTGCATCATTTTCCTGCACTTGGACATATTTTCATATCATAAATGTGTGATGTTAGATGACGCCTAAAATTATAACCAGTGCAGACTGGCATGGGCACCACTATTGGTTTTTTAAGAAAGCTGTTCTCTTATTCATGTCTGTTGACATGATGGATCAATTGTGTGAGACTACAGTTATGAGTTTAAGATGCCATGTTGGAAATGCCTCGTTAAATCCCTTCCTATGCCTCCGTTTGTTTACGAAAATGCCTGACTAAAACTGATGATGAATTAGGTTATGGGATGGATGGTTTGTCCCATTCCATTAGAAAAATTCAAACACTTATTTTAACTTTCTGATCAGGTAAGAAGCTTAAAGTTGAACTTAAGCCATCCACTATGGCTACAAAATAAACCAATACAAAAAAGCATCCCAATCCACCTCTAATTGATCCCTAATATGCCCTTATATATTTACACTTGTGTAGTGTGCATTTTTTTAATAATAAAAAACATCATAACATTGTTATAGTTTGTGTGTAACCTGTGTGGTGAACTGAGCCAGGTCCATAAAATCAACTAAACTGAGAAAGATCGATCAAGTACAGACTGTACATATGCGTAAATGTGGGCAGTTCTGAGGAGGGACTAATTAGAGTGTCAGTGAAAATTTCAGGTGGTCAGCATGAACCAAAGCTTTCATGGGTTTAGAGTAGCCTAACTGAGTGCTGAGACCGTTCTGTTCTGCATGTTGCACATACCTCTCTTTGCGTTAGCTTCTGCTTATCGATCTGCTTCACTTTGGGACTGTTGGCCAGCAGGTGGCGCAGCTTCACGTAACTCTTCCACAGCTTTTGATACCTGTAATTGGAATGCACTCAAGTGAGCCACTGGGAACATCAATATTTCAGGTCATTTTAACCATAGCCTGAGGCCATGAGTCAATTAGCATTATCAGTGAAGGCATCATGAAAAATCTTGGCCTTTAGCTGACTCCAGCAGGTAAATGGATATCCAGCAAGGAGTAACATCAGCACTGGCCCCTTTAGGAGGTTGGGAGTTTGATACACGTTGATGCCAAAAGTTATCCATGGCCAGAAGTCTAAAATAACGGTATAAAACAGCGGAACTGCCCTCACCTTCTCAGGTGGAGATGGACGGCCACCCAGCAGTCAAGCAATAGGGGTTTGTTTTTACTTCCAAATGTGTTGAGCTTTTCAATTATGTTGCTTTAGCAGCAAATTAAAAATGTGTGCAGTGGCAATTCATGTCACCTAAAGAAAGCTGACTTCATGCTCTCGGCACTGGTGTTATAATCTGATTGGTGCAAATCACGATACCACCGACTGGTCTCAATATCCCTGGATTGGCACCCATCTCAGATATACAATGGCTTAAGCAACTGAACAAGCAGAGTGTGTTGTCCTGCAAGCGCGCAGAGCTGTTCAATGATTGCAGTAGCAATAATCAAAAACGGATTGAATGCATCGAAAAAAGGCGATTTCATCCTACTTTAGTTCGTTTAGTTAGTTGAGTAACAGCTCATTCCTTAGTACATCAGCCAAGGTTGATGTCCAAGATCTGCCTTTCCAGTTTGCGCTGGAGCCATTAGGCTAATGTTACTAACAAGTGAATTAGCTTATCCCTCTTTGATCACCACCATCTACAGGCCTTCACCATCCCACGTCATGCCAGGTTAGGAACAATCTCCACATGCATTCTTAAAGTAATGCGTACAAATAAAAAAATAAAAAACACAGCCGTAGTGTTTCTCCTCACTTGCTCTGGCTCTCTCTCTCGCTCTCTCTTTAGGGCCATATAATGAAGTCCCTGTCCATCCACACATTTGTCATCTCTGCCTCATTGAGAAGAAACTTTGCAGGAGGGATGGAGGGACCCTCCAGGTGTATGTCTACACACACACACTTCTATCGCGCTGTCCTTAATTAAATTTCTCCCTCTTGCACTCTTCCACTATTGAGAAAGCATGCAACACAGACACACACACCATTTATGCGACCCTATTGAGAGTCATCGTGTATAATGAAGCAGGAAACAAATCAGCATCATTCACTTGTCCTACATTCATTAGCAACACACTCCAGACATTTTATCCAAAAGCGCCTCCTATAGAAGGCTTAGGGGATTTCCCAAGGTCGCCGCAATTGCCTGTTGAAATTATTTCCGCTGTTTGTAGTTATTCAACTGCACTAGTAAATCCAGTACATATACTGCACTCTGGAAACTAATAATGTGAGCAACAATAATTACTGTGTAGCACTTTTGAACAAGTCCACCAAAATGGTGTGCAAAAATGTTAGTTGTCCCAAAGGTGCAGTTAACATCAATAAACTGAGTGGCTTGTACCTTAGAAATCCAACAACAACGCTGCCAAATTATTTTATTTGAACTAAATTTAAGAACTAAAATATATAACTTTAATGACATTATTAAAAAAAAAGTATAAATAAATAATTTTGAATTTATATGGAAGGGAGGAACCCCCCCCACACGCACACAGTTTACAGAGCAAACTGACACCTTGAGAATGACAAAGACAGTGACATCTTGACACCTGCCCTGTGCAGATGGTATCACTATTCACATTTCAAAGAATACCTTCAAAAATAGAAGCTGTACCACCAAGTTCAATGCTCATGAGCCATGCTCATGATCTAAAACAAAAGCTCATCCATGAAGCTAGGACTTGCATGGCTGCTTATAGAACAGGATCAGTAATCTTTATGGATGATGTAACTCTGCAAATTCTTTCTGCAGAATTCAGAATTCATTCTGCTGCTACTATTGTCAGCGTAATGCATCTAAACTAATAAGGAGGTACTTTATACCCCCCCTGAACTTTGCACTTTTTCATGCGAGAAAATGTTCCAAAACAGCAATGTCACCAGATCTTTCCACAATTCAACATGCATTTCATCTCCTTAAGAGGAGACGGAACAGAGAAACCCCTCAGAACAAAATCTGAAAAATCCATAATAAATGCCCTAAAATATATAACCAATGAAGAAATCAACATGACAGGATATACAGCCAAATATTAAGATCCATTTACTTTGCATTTAATTAATACCATTGTTTGAATACTTCTGCTCGTTTATAACTGGGTATTTAGATAGAAAAAGGTGATGTTTTATGTAATTGAACATATCTAGTTTATATAAACCAGGAAATAAAAGCTAAAAATCTGATCCCTCATCACAAATTCATCTCAAACCCAATTTTAATTTAATACATAGCTATATGAAGAATCAGCCTTGCCATTCCAATATGTTTGAAGGGGAATCTGTATATACAGACAGTTTTAGATCAAGTAAATTATACCAAAAGGGAATGACACTCTTGTGCCAGCTCATGGTGGTTTGACATCTTGCTGTTTTTTTGTTGGCCTTTCCTGTGATTTATTTAATAAGTCTTCTGTAATTTGTCATTAACATTTCAAAAGGTTCAGATTTTATACAAAGCCCTATTTCATGAAACAGACTCTCTAGCAGTGCAGTTACAACACCAGCCTGTGAAATCACACAGTGTGAAAGGCTACATCAAGCAATCTTCCAGAACACAGCCAGACAACGAGGACACATCAGTGTGTGACTGGCAAGTAATGGGTTGAAAAAAGTGTGATACAACAGGGTAAACACAATGTGGGATGCCAAAAACATAATAAAATAGCAGTTTCATTTAAGGAACAGGCAAAAATCAAGATTACATATTTTCACATTATTTCCCCAAATATCCAAAACTTACACTTAATCTCTTTCTTGCCCCCAAAAGATATTTGATCAGCAAATTTGTTTTGGGGTGAAAAGATAGGTTTCCCCCAATCCTGCATTTTATACACACTGATTAGGAAGAACATTAAAAACACCTGCCATATTGTGAAAGTTTCCATCATGCCACCAGAAATGCTCTGACCATAGCCTTCACAAGACCTCTGAATGTCTTATATCTGGCACCAAGAAATTAGCAGAACATTTCAGTCCTAGAGTTGAGAGCAGTCTTAATGAACTGGACAAGTTTGTCCAGCACAACTCATAGATGCTCATTGGGATTAAGGTTTGGAGGCCAACTCAAATCAAGTTCCTCAGATCTTTTCGGAACAATATTTGCAGTGTGATGAAGAGCGATATCCTGCAGAAGCCACTGCCTTTAGGGCACACTGTTGCCATAAAGATGTCTGACATTTAGGTAGGTGGCCAACATGACAATAAAACCCAACTGACTGGACATGTCCAAGCAAAAGTAGGGCTAGACAATTAATCAAAATGTAATTTCAATCACACCGTTGACATCCTGCAACAACTAGTCGGTTAAGGAAAACAACTCTGTGGGCAGTGAAAAGGCTACACTTTTTTATTTAAAAAACACACACAGACACACACCCCACTACATCTGTGACATCAGGAACAAGATCCACAGGCTAGGCATGGAGGCATCACAACCCACAGTAGGAAGAAAACTTCCAGAGTAAAAATAGAGGCCCCATCACTGATTGTAATAAGAACTGGAAAAACTAAACAGACAGGCAATAAAGTTTCTTGAGCAAAGTTTTATGGACTGATGAGACAAAGATTAATCTCTTAGGCCAAAGTGTGGAGAAAGAAAGGATATGTTCATGATCTAAAACACACGCCTGTTAAAGCAGCTCATTTTTTTTTTTTTTTATCTAGTAATTATAAAAAATAAACAATCCTTTTTAAGAATAAGGGTGATGCACAGAGCTGTTGTAACTTTAGAGGGATTGCAGTAGCAATAATCTTTATAAAAAATTTAAAAAAAGTTTAAAAAAGTGAGAAATCAGATGCGTCAAAAAAAGGAGATTTCATCCTACCTTAGTTCACTAAAAGCCTAATGGCTTCAGCGCAGGTCATTCCTTAGTACATCAACCGAGGTTGATGTCCGAGATCTGCCTTTCCAGTTTGCGCTGAAGCCATTAGGCTAATGTTCTTAACACGTGAATTAGCTTGTCCTATGATGTTTGCTGATATTATGTGTAGCAGTATGGAGCGACCTGAGGAGAACCTGGAGTGGTGGAGATATGCTCTAGAGAAGAAATTAATGAAAGAGCAGGACAAAGTTGTAAATGTGAACAATGTGGGAGGAAAGTGGAGTGGTTAGGATGACTGGAGTAGAGGTGACAAAAGTGCAGGAATATAAATACTCTGGGTCAACAGTTCAGAGTAATGAAAGGTGAAGGAGAGTACTGTCAGGTTGGAATGGGTGAATTATTAGATACATAGTATAAAAAGATTACATTAACATTGTGTATTTTTTGTTTGTACTATTAAAGTTTCCATTGAAATTTAAGTTCAAAGAAAAAGAAAAATAACTCCCTAAAATACTGTTAAACCGGAAATAAAGATAAACTGCATGATGTTTCCAAAATCAAGGAATAACCATGTAATTGTGCTCTCCATTTTGACAAAAAAAAATAAATAAAATAAAAAAATAAGAATGGTCATTTTTGCCAAAATCTAAACAAAGTCGAAGTGACATCCACATGAAAGGCAAAACCCAAAGTTTCCCAGCAAAGACTACAAAGTGGAAGCACTTCCAACATGAATCTGGGAACCTTGGGCAGCCATGAGGTAGATCTGTAGAAAGGAATTTCATAACAAATCCGCCTTTCAGTTCACAGTATTTAATGAAAGTTATGAAAGCCAATGTGTTCAAATTTTTCTTGTACTTGCAGCCATTTTGCCTTTTTGGCAAACATTTCTTTAATTTGATCTACTCAAACAAAAAGAAGAGTTTTGAATAGAATTAATCTGATATTTGTTACTGTGGCTGTAGGACTGATACATAAATGTGATAATCAGACATTAAGGAGTGACTCAACCCAGGAACTACACTACTTTTCCTTGGCATTTGAAAGAGAAAATAGCAAAGTTAAAAGCAAATCGTTCCTTTTTTTTGGCAGCGAATTAAGTAGGAAAAATTTCTCATTCTATACTGCACATCATATGCCATAGTGCCTTTTATGATCTCTGTTATGTGCTTATTTTGCTGCAATATGCTTGGTATTTTGTTTTCTCCCCAGGCATATTACTACCCATGTCACTGTTTTTTTGAATACTCTGTAGGACTATTGTAACTTGTACTGATGGCCGTTATCCTTCCATCACAGCTCACTATAAAATTTGGCATTTAAGTAAAAAAAAAAAAAAATTATTAAATAGAAAAAGCTCAAATGTGAGGAAATGACGAAATGTCGCAAGTTAATTCATCAGGGGGGGAAAAGGGAAAAAAGTAAAAAATAAATAAAAATTCCATACAGATGTCCTTTGAAAACAACTAAATATTTATGTGAAGAGCTGGGCTAGATAAGGACAGCTCTAAATTGAGCATGACCCATCAGCCTTTCCCTCAGGCTTTGACAAACATGTGAAAAGCAGACAAGACCAGATTTCTCATTAAGACTACCCAAAAATATGCTATAAGTGGAAAAACACTGCAGCACATTTAGACCTTCTGTTACATGAGGCTGTCAATAATAATGAACAGACTGATCTACACCTTTACCTGAATAGCAAGGACATCTCTTAAGTAAATAATTATTACATTCATCAGCTTAGCACTGGAAGCTAAGGTTCCTAGGAAACACTAGTCAACAGTCAGCCAAATCTTTTCTGTAAATACAAGCTAAAAACTTGACTCAACCTAATTAAACCACATCCACCCCAGAACACAGTATAACTCCAAAAACATCTTAACTGGTCGACCAGATCTGGGCTCAGTGGAAAACTTAAATGATGGCTTTCTGTATTATTAGCAATGCCTTACAAAGTGTACACAGATTAGCCACAACATTAAAGCCACTGACAGGTTAAGCAAACAGATTGTCCTCTGTCAAAGGATTGAAAATATAAAGCAGCAAGTTAACAGTCTTGACGTTGAGATGTGGGAAACATGAACATCTGACAATGGAGAACGACGGACAACCGAAGCTGAGCAACTCCAAAACAGCAGATCCATTGGGGTGTTCCAAGTAAGCATGGGTTAGAACCTAACAAAATGGTCCAAGGTAGGGTCATAGATGCATGAGGGGACAGAAGGCTAGCCTGTCAGGTTCAATCCCACAGAAGAGCTACTGTAGCAAAACGTTACGCTGACTGTAACAGATATTGTAACAGAAAAAGATTACTCTACTCTAACAAAAGAACAAAATATTATCCTGCAGAAAGAACCCGCTGCATTTAGGTAATGCCGTTGCCATAAAGAGCTGCACTTGGTCTGCAACTGGCATTTAGGTAGGTGCACATTATGGAAAAGAAACTTTGATTCATCAGACCAGGCCATCACCTTCAATTGCTCCATGGTCCTGTTCTGACATGGCCACTGCAGGCTCTTTTTTAGCAGCAGCTCTTCTGTGGGACTGGACCAAACAGGCTAGCCTCAGGCGCTCATGACAGTGTTCCCAGTTCACCATTGTTCTTTGGACCACTTTTGTAGGTACTCATTGCTGCATACCAGTAACACGCCATAAGAAACTTCATTCTGGACAGTTTATGAAAAGACATCTACAAAGGACATAACCTTTAAATATCTTAGAGATTGAAGTTTAAAAATACATTAAAATGCAAATATGTTAAACTGACTTTGGGGTAAAGAAAGAACTGCTTCATGTAAAAAGGTAGAAATTTTCTCCATCATGATACACAATTTGCTTTTTAGAGCATACTGTGGATATTGTTAGTGCTCAAAAGAACCCTGACTGACAGCAATTTCATCGCAAAAAGAACTGCATAAATAAAGTTCATAGTGCAAGTATACAATATATTTAATAAACTTAACTGGACCCATTAGAAATCCATTTAGTCTTTGTCAAAATATTTTGATACATACTGTGAAAATGTTATTCCCCATGTTATCCACCCCTATTAATTTAGCCCTGTAACATCTGAAAAGGCTAATAAAATTTCCCCCAAAGATGACCGGAAGTAATTTGGGCATAAAAAATTCTGTGGTTCCTTTTTGTTATAAATAGTGTTTTTGTCTAGAGGAGAATACGAATTACAATCTATACCACTCATTTGTATTTGCAAATTTACAGCAATTTTATTCTATTTGCCTTAACCAGCAGCTCCCCCTAAAGGCAGAATCGTCTGTGTACTTAGCTTGACAGTTGTTAACAAGGATGCTTTTAGAGCTAATTTACATGCAAATTGACCAATGTCATCAATAAAACAGGTCTTCTGTGAAAAAGCGGGAAATCAAAATGGGCAGGATGAATAATGGCCGTCCTAAAATGGAAATTCACAAAACATACTGCCGCCTTTGCCAGAAGCTCCTTTACTCATTTAGCCAATCTGTCACAGCCACAGCAACTTTCACAGCCCAATAAGATTGATTCTTGAAGCTGTAACAGTGTGGAATAAGTTACAAAAGCATGGCAACGTCCATGCACGCTAGGTGGGCTGATATTAAAAAAAAAAAAAAGGTTGATGTCAGTGAAACATGGTTGCTTGCATCAGTCAAACATACTAGCGGTGTAGTTGTGTGCTCCCTATCCCAACATGCATTCAAACACTGTGCACACAAAATGTCTCCATACATACTCAATTTCAAGTTCATACTGACCATTTTTAGCCTAGATTTAATACAATGAATCATGAGCCAATACTCCACATTACAAAAAGAAACTCAGATCAGGTTATTTGTATCAGGAAAATTGGGACACCACTCACTCAGTTACATTCAGTATGGATGCAGAGACTGTTTGAAATAACATTAACTTGGCAGCCAAGCCACTACTGTAATTTTTTGGACAGAATATTCCAATAATTTATAGTAATAAATCCTTTTTCATGCCAATGTGGGTATATTAGGGTCAACATACAGAGCCTATCATTTGCCTGTTGCGCATTCGAGACGTGCGTTCAACTGTGCAAATGGATAATTTATACCTGACCCTTTTTCTCTTCGTTAAGGCAGGGAGGTTGTGTCCCTGTGCCTTTAAGAATGAGATTTTAACAAGCTCTGTTTTGATTGGCTGCCCTGTATTGTTTCATTCAGAAACTCTCATGAGCTTTAGAATGCACAGAATTTGTCTGATTAATCAGCCTTTCTTTGAATTCACCAATACACTTGAAGATATCTAAGAGGACAGATCTGTTCTTTCTACACCTGGGCTGCGTATTGACTGGCATATTGAGACTTCAAGCATTTACCATTTCTACTCTTTTAAAAAGTAATAGAAGTCTTTTAAAAATTGTAACATCTAACCACCAACTGAAACACTGCTTACTTGAATAGTTGTCAAAATGCTCTTTAGATAACCGATTGATGCTTTTTCTAGCTGCATGCAACAGTATTATGAGTGTTTATTTTGTTTTTCTTTATAAAGCTGAAATTTACATGGTTGTCAACTGCCCTGTTCCTCACATAGTAACCTGCTTTCACTTTCTCTCTTGGTGATATGCGCTTGCAAGAGATTGCAGAATAGAGGAATGGGCCCAGTTGCAATAAAATTGCATTAGACCTCATTCCAATACACCAGAGTTCAACTGGAAACGTACCAACAAATGGAACAACAGAGACCTAAATAAATAAATAAATATATTTCCCACCAGCTTGAGGGCACTGAACGGAATGGCAGAGTTGGTGTAACTAGCCAGCATCTGCTAGCACGTAAACTTAGGTTTTTCTCCTGGGACAGGCTGTCACCTATTGTTAGATCACAGACAGAAGTCCACAAAAGAAAAGAGGAACCTCCACGTGTACACACACACACACACACGAGACACCAGCACATTAGGCTTGGAAGATTGTGTGCAATATACCATCACACAATCTCTCCCCTAGCCGGAGCGTAAAGAAACGAGGAGAGGAGCTGCCAATATCGACGGAAAGGATTCTCCAAACTAATTTATGTAATCGACATCTGCAGCACTTCTTCAATAAACTGTTCTGCATGGCAGGCAATGTACTAATGCCAGAGAGGCCTGTTTATACCAAGAAAATTAACATGCTCATGTCAAAACCTGTGACCTTGTTGTGGTTTGGCATTTTTTGCCATCGGCTGGTAGTTCTTGCATGTTTGTTAAGTTGTTAATCCTTGGTGGTTTATTTTTGTTTGTCACATTATTCTTTTTTCTTAAAAAGAGAGGAACAAAATAGTTTCATTGATTCTACAGGTTGCTGCAGCTCATTAAAAATATACTGAATAATTGTAAGTGTGTTAGAACACCACAGATTTGGTTTCAGACATCTACTTGACGCTCACATCATTGCAAGAATTTCTAAATTCCCAGCAGCACCACAATTTAACTAGTGCTGATTAGCCAAAGCAGGTACCGAGTGCCAAATAAAAGTGACATTGGACTGACAGATATTCACATTCTAAGTATGTTTATTTCCATTTTTAAGCAGCAAACTCAGCAGTACTTCTAAACCAGCAATAATTTACTTTCACACTATTTTTAATTTAACTAAATAAACCTCCTGTAGCAGCAGACGCACTATATGATGTCCTTGCTCTAACTGGCTGGCCTGTATAGTGCCTCATACAAGCTGAAATATGTCTAAATCACTTTAGTGTAAGTGGGCAGGGACAACCTGCTATAGGCAGAACAGGCAGATATGTGGAACTATGTTTTGGTTATTGCAGAAGCTTAAAAATGCTTATGTATGATTACATAATACATTAATATTAAACTTTTACTTAAAAAGGGGATCCTGCAGCTCAGTGCACTGATACCACATTGCCCCCTGCAGGCACAAAGCTACTCAGCACTACTCGCCTCAACAGCATTTAACATGCAAAGAACTAACGTGAGCATTAACTCAAAGTAAACATGAAACGATATAAAAGGTGATGTGATAAAATCAAGACAAAGCTGGAAGATCTGATGATGACTGCTTACAGTATGGATCTCAATTACAGTCTGATCATTTATGGAATTTGTCACCCTTTTAACTATTTTAAGCAGCTACAGAGACATCAAAGCTAAAAATGTTTAGCCCTGCCAACACAATTTCAGTTCCTGGCACAGCTTATAATAAATTGGGCAAATGATATACTGGTCAGCTATTAGACTCTCACTTACTGTGGGTCTCCAGCATAGCTGAGCTGAGCAGGACGGATGCCAAAGTGCACAATGATTGGAAAGGTGATGACATTTGGGTTAAACTGCTCCCGATCCAATTGGTCGATCCTCACCGAGCTAGGCTTCTGCTTGGAACACACACAAACACACTTTAGTAGAGATCCAAGTCTCTGACCGATTCCACTATACACTCTATTACTAGTAGGATACAGATCTACACAACGTACATCCAAATAGAACACATATAGCTCTATCTAATCATGTTTCATATGAGAAGTTTGATTATTTTCAGTTCCAGGGGCAGTGGTGGCCTAGTGATTAGGGAGTTGCCCTTGCATCGGAAGATTGTGGGTTCGATTCTCTCACCAGTAGGTTGCCCCGAGGTACCGTCCCCATCACTGCTCCCCGGGCACTTTCAATAGCTGCCCACTGCTGCACGGTGTTTGAGTGCATGGGTTAAATGCAGAGGTCCAATTTCATTGTGGTTCACTGTGTGCTGTGCCATGACCTCACAATGACAAGGGTTGTCACTTTCACTTTTCTAAAACATTTAGTGGCTGGTGTGCAAGTCTGGCTGTGTGCATTACCATGCCGGGGTTGGTGACTATCATGCCTTTGCACTCCTCAGCGTACTTCTGCCATTCTAGCTCCTCCCACTGAAGCATGTTGGCAATTTCCTCTTCAGGAACCAGAGGCTTATTACTGCTCAATAAATACAGCAGCACCTGGTGCATAGACAACACTTCTTTACCTCCATCTGTAACACAGAAGATTTGTGAGTTTGATACTTAATAAACACTGAAGTGAAGAAGAAGAAAAAAAATGAGGAGGGTAGAAAATGCATAGAAAAGCAATGGCAACAAAGTAATCCATTCCAAAGCTAGAAAGACTGAGGAGAGAAGCGTTTTCAAAACTTGCCCTTGGAGTGAAATGGCCTTCGCCATTGTGGCCCACATTGTGGCACCATTGGAAACTTGTCCAGGAATGCAAAATATGAATTTAAAGCATACCCATCAAACAAATCAATACTAGTCAACCATTTTCTCCAGATTTATTGAGTTTCTAAATTCAACCACAGACTGAGCTTCAGTGTCCGCTGGTTAATGTGTTGACTAACTGGACGTTTGAAATGGTGCACGGTCATAACATATCCTGGAAGAAGCACAACAAAATAATAAGAGTGGTCTTTGACAGTTCTTAACATTTCAGCAAGAATAAAGAAGCCAAGTTTGTGCTCTGGCATGATGTGTTGTGCCAAAGCATCAACACCTGCCCTGAAACGTGTCAATAGAGACATTTAATCCACTCAGACCGACCTGGCAGGAAGCGGACGAATCGAGGCATGAAGTGAAACCTTTGGCAGGCAGGGGAGTCGCTGTCTTCTGGACCTGCAGAAGGAGAGATCACAGTTTGGGTCATCAAAAACAGTGCTGGAATGGAACAAGTGACACTCAATAGTACCCCTCACTCAGAGTACAGGAGCAATGTACATGTCAAACAGACTCAGGCATCCTAGAAAGTTCCTTTTGTACTGTAACACTTACTATTGCTGACAAATTTAACAAGAGCATTTTTTTTTTTTCAAAAACAATTTCTGACCTTGTGAACCAATCTAGTTTGCTTTGGTTTGCACTCAACGCCAAAGCAAGCAACTGCAAGAGCGTTTTTGTGGAAGCATTCTAGGAATAAAGTATTCTGTAGGAATACCTTGAATTCTTTTGACTTAGCCCCAAGTTGGAGTAAATCGCACTTCATATGAAGAACTTTCTGAATTAACTGTCATTTCATACCAAAGCCCAAAGATTTATTTAAAAAAAAAAAAAAAAAAATGGAGGTGCAAATGTGGAGAGCCATACATTGTGATGAAAGCCAAAGGCCAAATTTTATCCCCTTGTAATGTCTTTGCTGAAAACTTTCAGGCTTTTAAATCCCCTTTGGGCTTGAAAATGTCTAAAGTAATTCAGGCAGAAGACCACAATCACTATAAATCCAAAAGTATACAGACAACCCTTCTGTAAATCTGACATTTTATTCTCCACATTTTCAGCGCAAGTGCCTCATCCAAAGAGATGTAAAAAGCAGAGTGTCAAGTTAACCAACTTACACATATTGATCAAAATCAACATATTCCATTTACCTGGCTTGCAAAAAGACCAGTTTGTATTGATTAATGTGTATTTATAAAGGCAGCGGTGACCTAGTGGTTAGGGAGTTAGCCACAGAGTCGGAAGATTGTAGATTCAAACCCCTTACCAGTAGGTTGCCCTGAGGTACCCTTGAGCAAGGTAATGTCCCCACCACTGCTCCCTGGGAGCTTTCATAGCTGCCCCCTGCTGCACAGTGTGTGTTTATGCATGGGTTAAATGCAGAGGTCCAATTTTGTTGTGGTGTGCTATGTACTTGATTTGTACAGGATTTGACCTGCTTACACACCTCCTTACAAAAAAGTAAAATCCTATGAAAATATCAAAAACCAGAAGCCTGAATCAATTACTGGTGTCAGTGATATTTTGTGTTGAACTACTCTGAACTTATCAAGGAACCCCAGTTTGAAACAGATTCTGTTTTCTTTTCTGTCACTTCCAGCCTCTCAACTTTGATCTCTTAGACATTCAGTTTAATTACCTACAACTGTTAGGCTGAGCCCCAGCCAGTCACAAATCAAACCTGTACTGTGTGGTGCTGTCTGGTTCTGTAACCTTTGTGGAAAGAAGGCAACAGATCCAGACACCATGGAGCAGGTTTAATTTCAGCTTTCTGTTCTTCCGGCAGCAGTTGCCCAGCTGTCCTCACTGGGATACTTCATAGTAATACATTATTGTCTAAACCTCATCTCACCACAGTCAGAAAAAAAAAAAAAAAAAAAGTTATACAACATTAACTGGTGTATAAAAACACAGTCTACCTGTGAGGTTCCAGTCGTAAAGCTCCAGAATGTCCTGAAACAGATATGAGGCAAACATCTCCAGGCCCTTGACACAGTAATTCTGAAAAAGAACACACTTAGGCAATTTAAAATGTTTAAGAAAGTGTAGCGTAATAAATCAAATTTCTAATTTAAACTGAACCTTTCATTACAATCTCTAATTAAAGCATAAAAAAGGAAAAGGCAGAATAGTATGTGAAGGCAAAATGAAAACACAGAAAGCAATAACAGCATCCAGTGTGCTGTTCATTCAAAGACTTTCAGGGGAATCACACAAGCAAGCAAAAATTACTAGAATAAGAAAGAGAGCGAGAGAAGAAAAAACACCCCATACTGACCTCAGGTGACATTTCTTCTATGAAGTGTATGGTGTAATCAATGTTGAAACGAATTACTCTGCACAAAGGAATCTAGACAAGTGAGCAGAAAAAAAATAAAGAATAATCAGTTGTGATTGTTTGGCACAAACTTAAAGTAACTGGTTAAAAGCCATTTTTAAAATTTAAAAATAGAAAAAAGATCAAAATTAAATAATTTAAAAAAATAATTAAATTTCTCTTTCACAGGTATACATTTAGTATAAAAATAGCATGTTATCTAAATCAAAAGTTACTGAGCGATTGCGGTCATGGGTTCATCAGTAGGTTAAATGGAAGTTTGAGGTGTTAAAAACATGACCATTTGAAGCTCAATAAAACTAAAAAATAAACTTATTTTAAACATTGTAAAGGGAACCCAGAACTTTTAAATGAAAGTGACATTTTCGATGAGATTCTAGGTCTGTAGCTTGATCATCAATGCAAAAATCTTTAGCGCACAACAATCGACAGATCAGAGAAAAATAAGTGCACTTGTAGGGTATGGAGTGATGAATATACGTCAAAAAACTTGTGACCACACAGAGAAACAGCCTTAGGAATACTGGTCAAAACTGAACAGAAAGTGAAAGTGAAAGTGACAACCCTTGTCATTGCGAGGTCACGGCACAGCACACATGAACCACAACGAAATTGGACCTCTGCATTTAACCCATACACACACGTGCAGCAGTGGGCAGCTATTGAAAGCGCCCGGGGAGCAGTGATGGGGGCGGTACCTTGCTCAAGGGTACCTCAGGGCAACCTATTGGGAAGGGGTTTGAACCCCCGATCCTCCGATCACGCGGCTAACGCCCTAACCGCTAGGCCACCGCTGCAGGCACATATTTTAGAGCTCTTAAAATGGTAGAAGTTTTTTTCAGGAATTCTGAGATGGCCGAGTGTGAACGGCACCAATGTTACACTGCCCAAAATTGCACTACAAAAAATTTTATAAATAAATCTGTAGTACAATTTAATGAATTCACTACTCAGCATCATCTCCACTATGATGCACCTACAGGCAAGATGTTTTAAAGGAGTTGTGAACAAGCTTACGTTAGTGAGTGGGGTGTGGGAGAAGAGAGAAAATCCTTCAAACAGGTACTCGTGATCATCATATTCAATCACGGTGGGCCGGTCGGTCTGAGAAACACAAAGAGGAGAGGATAAGAATGTGTCTATACTTGCTACACATGGCACCGTGAAGCATTTCAGCATGTTGAGTGAGGCATGACAGCTACATAAATAAATGTAGTGATGTCAAGTGTGATCATTTAAGCTGGATTGAGAAACCTACTAGGAAGTTTGTGGGTGGAGACACAGTGATCCTGTAGTGGAAAAGTTTTCCAGCGTTGTTGCTCATTACACGACATGGTTTCACTTGCTAAAAGTAAAAAAAAAAAAAAAAAAAAAAAAAAGGGTCAGTAGATAAACATCATGTAAGCCTGCTAAATAAAGAGATTTGGTTGATTTTATAAAATTAGCATGTTCTGGGCTAATTCAAAAAATTTGGAGAGAGAGAAAGAGAGAGAGAGAGACAGACACAGACTTTTTGCCAGCTTCAGGAGCTCATATCAATCAGAAGACTGCAAGGGAAATTTTTCTACCCAATAAAGGATCTTCAAATTGCCAGCTAGAACACTGTTTGATCCTGGTACATTATATAGAAAAAGAAGACACATTGCATTCAATAACTTCAAATGGACTGTTTTCATATAAACTAGTACAAAAAAAAAAACTGCTTCTCCATAACTATTTGTGTGACATTGTGTACAGTTGGATACTTTGCATTTCCCCCCATTAGTTAATTTCAATCTCCACAAAATCTTGGCAGACGTTGAGTGGAGCTTTTGTTGGGGCTTTTTTGAAGGAGTTCAGCTGAGGTTCTGAATCATTTATTGAATTGAATAATGCAGTGCAATTGGACATTTATCTCTAAGAGGTTAAAACCGTCAGCCCGGTATTATGCCTCCTTAAAAAAAAAAAAAATTATATATATTTTAGCAAATAGACATTAAGGGCCTTAATGACATTCCTTAATGGACACTCTCAGAACCACCATGTTGGTAAGTGTATGGTATTCTCTTGTACAGAGCTGTTGGAGCCACAGCCTAATTCTCAATCAATTTTTGAGGGGATTTCAGCTGCTATGATATAATATACAGTAGTCCCTCATTTTTCACAGGGGTTACGTTCTAAAAAACACATTTCGTCAGACGAAAATCCACAATACACTGACGCCACAGGAAAAAAAAAAATGTTTTGTTATAGTTTAAGCCCTAAATTATCCTCCAACACTCTTTAAACACATTCTTGACATAAATAAATAGATAAAAATCTAGAAAACATTTTAAAATCATATAGGGGTTCGAGAAAAACCTGGTAAAGAACACTATGTACACATAGCACAAACGATACAACAGGACAGTGACACACAAAGAACGGGGGTTTTGGGAACACCACTTACTCCTCTCAAACATACATATCGTAGTCAGAGTCATTCCTCCAGCCATGTATTTTTTGCCCCCTTGTATTGGGTTTTCGTAATGCGCCGTATTTTTTTTAGTCTCTCGTGTAAATATGATACAGTATATCATAATATCTTTTTTAGATTTTATAATAAATTCTATTTTTTATTAATAAGTGAAGTGAAAGTGACAACCCTTGTCATTGCAAGGTCAAAGCACAGCAGACAGTGAACCACAACAAAATTGGACCTCTGCTTTTAACCCATGCAGACTCAAACACCGTGCAGCAGTGGGCAGCTATTGAAAGCTGCCCGGGGAGCAGTGACAGGGACGGCACCTTGCTCAAGGGTTCCTCAGGGCAACCTATTGGGAAGGGGTTCAAACCCCAGATCACGTGGCTAACACCCTAACCACTAGGCCACCGCTGCCCAGGACCTCTGCATTTAACCCATGCACGCAAACACCGTGCAGCAGTGGGCAGCTATTGAAAGCGCCCAGGGAGCAATGACAGGGACGGTACCTTGCTCAAGGGTACCTCAGAGAAACCTATTGGGAAGGGGTTCGAACCCCCGATCCTCACTAGGCCACCGCTGCCCCGTCATAATAAATGACTATTTCGACATAAAACCCACAACAATTCACTGTAGGCACTGCAAATGCTGCGATATACAGGGTAAATCCACAAAAAAAAAGTTACTTATGAAAATCCACAAATAGCCAGGGATAATAAATGTGAACCACGATATCGCAGGGTATTACTGTATATAATTCCATATGATGGCAAAACAACAACCTTGAATTTCTGTATTTCAGTCTTACTAAATATCAAAACTGTTCTGTTCTTTATATAAAAGTCATTTTATATTGGTTCATCTTTGGGTATAAAAAGTGTTACTCAAATGTTTCAACTGACCTTGATGTTTTATTTTCAAAGAAATAAATTATACTCACGTAAACAAGCACACATGCAATGCAGGGGATTTATACATTTATATCTAAAAACATGTTCAACTCACCAAGAAATAGAATATGTTGGAAAATATAAAGCAGAGAAAATTTGTTCAATCTTAAATTCAGCAAATAAAATAGTCACTGAAATTTGCAGTGGTGTTTTCTCTGTAACGGATGTGTTCTTACTTTCATGTAGAAAACCTGAAGGGCAGAATTATTTCCAATAGAAATTGTTTAACATGATAAAAAAAAATAGGATCAGAGCAAACTATTTTTGTGGCTTTCAGTTGATCAATGCACTTTCCCCACAAAAAAAAAAAAAAAAAAAAAAAACACTTCTGCAACATCCGCTTCATAATCACCAAAAGCCATATATTTGTAGTGTAATCCTATAGAGGATTATTTAGCAATGCTGTACATCTTGCCTCTCAGAATATCACCCTTACCTCTTCGCCCGGGTAGATACTGTGGCGGATTCCTGTGCGTCTGGCTTTAGCGCTGCACTTACACAAAGGACCATCATTCATCTGCAAAATTTAACACATCTGAGTGCTCAACGTGCCAATTGACACACCTTAATTTTGTACAAACACAAAAAGTTGACATGGTGATTTAACAAATTCAACAAGAGTCAGATTTATATAGTTTACATTTCAGAAATTTAGCAGATGCTCTTTTTCAAAGAATGTACCTTTTGGCTGTATTTGTACAGCAAAAGATGTTAATACATATTAGTATCACTAATATTTCTGGTGTTTTGGTTACACCCACTTCTATCAGGTAAATAAAATCAAGGAAGTTGTCATTTTTTCATGCATAGACAAACTCTGCAGAATGGGCTGTCCTGAAAAGTTCAGTGTTTTTAACCGTATCACCATCATTGTGCCTACTGTGCAGCAACACAAGCAGCAGTCCAGCAGATTGAACTGAACTGTGTGGAAATGATGTAGCGTGCTTAAAAAAATATATATAAATCAACCCTACCACTGGGGTGGCAGTGGTCTAGTGGTAGGGTACTTGCCTGGATCAAGAGGTCGCTGGTTCAAAACCCACCTCTAGCACTACCACTATTGGGTTCCTGAGCAAGACCCTTAACCCCGAATTGCTCCGGGGGGACTGTCCCTGTAGTTAGGACATGGAAGTCACACTGGCTGAGAGCGTCTGCTAAATGCCGCAAATGTAAAAAATGCCTATCCTTCACTGCACTGTTGGAGTTCCAAACAGCCTCTAGGAACAGTAGCACAATAACTGAATCTGAGCTTCACATAATTAATTATTGCTGAGCTGAACATAAGCATAAGGAGGAACTGCCAGTCAGCTGCTGACCACGCTAGACTGAGTCACAAATGTCTTGAAAGGATGAATCCAGCTTCTCTAATTAGCAGTCTGATAGATAATGCTAGGTTTGATGAATGAACAGAGAACACTAGCCACCATATATACACTAACATTTGGTAGAGGAGGTAAAATGGTCTGGGGCTCTTTACACACAGGGTTACTGTAGGTCACTACATATTTTAGAACTTCCAACTTTGTGGTAATTGTTTGGGAAAAGTCCTTTCAAGCATTAATATGAAAACATGCTACAAGACATGGTTTGATACATTTGGTGTGGATGAGTGCAATTCTATATTTGAATTTGGTTATGAATGAACTCAATTCTAATATTTCATAACTGATTCAAATCAGTGCATCATTATGCATGTTCACGCCTTCAAAACATATGCTAATTCAAGGTTTCGTAGTTTGTTGTGGAAATCAAATACTGACCTGACCGGGATCATTGTACCACAGTTCATCGTGAAGACGATCTGGGTGGGCTTTCTTCCTCTTTATCTCAGCAATAACATCAAACACCTCGGAGTCTGAACTGCTGGAGCAGCTGCTGTCCCCATCAGAATCACACTCAGATTCACTTGAGCTTACATCTATAACATACACACATGGACAAAATCAAATATAACCCATTTGTGTATACATACTCAGTTCTAAGAAGAATCCAACAGAATTTTTCAAACACAAGTCATTTAAAAAAAAAAAAAAAAAAATTATATATTTATTTTCTTGGGCTCAGCACATCTCTCCCAAAGTGACGGTTTCATATTCCATATTGATTCATATTCCAAAGGTTAACTCAAAGTAGAAATACTTAGACTAACAAAAATACACAGCAATGAATCTGGATCACTTTCAAATCTCTGGCTTAACGCAGCAGATTCTGACATTAAAATATGCCTACTTGGAAAGCCATGTGCTTATCAGTTACTTTCAGCACTGTGGTGCTTCAATATATAATGTCTTATTTCTGCATAAATAAACAAAGCAGATTTTCAAGTAAAGAAACCCAATTTTTTTTTTTTTTTTTAAAAGATGGTCATTTGTCATTTATTTAATGTTGAATATATAAATGAAACAACATTTAAGTGATATCTAACAAAACATCAGAGATATCTTCATAACAAATATCTGAGGAAGTGTTTCATTGCATGGTGGAAGATATCTAAGAAGTTGAGAGATTGTTTACAAATGAAGGAATTTCATATAATTAACCTTTCTAGGAGTGGTCAACCAACAAAAATCACTCAAAGTGCAAAAATGCACTGCATGTCATGGTCTATGAGGTCAGAAAGAAACTCCGGGTAACTTCTAAATGAAGGTTTTCTGACAGAGGTACATATCAAAATGTTCCAGCATGTGGAATCTGCCGTATTGAGAACCCTGATTAATGAGGTGCACAGCAGGTTATTCCTCTTCAAAAAGAACACTGCTGCTCTTGTATAGATTTCTATGTGAACAAACCAGACCATTATTAGGAGAATGTTTTGTGGATGCAAAAACAGAAAATTTTGGTTTAAATGAAAAGTGTTTTGTTTGGAGATGCTGCATTCCAGCAAAATCTCCTTATCCCATCTGTGAAACATGGTAATGGTAGTTTGGGAAGGGTTTGCTGCATATTAGCCAAGGAAGGATGAACTCGGATTAACATCAGCAAATTCAAACATTTTCATATATTTCTGTCACTAAGACATGTAATATTAGATAATTTTCCAAAAAATGAAAGGCCACATGAAAATCCTGATTTTACTTCTGTTTATCCTTTATTAATTAAACATGTTTGCAAGGAATATGTCTGCTCAACAAGATAGTACCTACTAAATATGTTTAAATCTTGATTTATATACTGCACTGCTCTTTACTTCAATAAAGTGTGAGATGTTTGTTTTTACAGCACTTTTCTTACATACTTTTGCATAACAGGGGAATTTGAGGAAGGCTTCATCCTATTGTTTTTACACTTCAGTTTTTGTGAGTGAAAGCATGTATTTTGCAAGTGCAGTAGGTATGAAAGGCAATCACGTTGGCTTTTCTGTTATGGGAGTTGGATAAAAAATAAACGTTTAAATTCCTTTCGAAATATGAGTGACACCATGGTACTGCAAGTAAGTAACAACAAACTGGCTGATCTAATTGGATACCGTACCCTGGTCCAAGTCTAGTTTGGTTTTTGGAGGCTCCCATTTGGGTCTGGATGATTTGGCTCGCTCTTGCCTGCGTCCCAGTTCCTCTTCAAAGCGCTCATACAGGTCCCTCAGCTTACTGGTGCCCACCACTGTAGAGTCACCCTGGGACAGGAGACAGAAATGGAGGTAAGAACAAACAAAAATGCCTTGGTTGATTGCATTTCATTGTGGTTACCTGAAATGTAGTCACTCTCTACATATAGCCAATACATCAAAGGTATAGCAGTGGGCCATATCCAGCACCCAGGGGGCTGTGTTGGGGAAGTTGCAACCTACTGGCCTGGTACTCTAAACCACGACCTTCCAATTATGGGACCCAGTTCTTAATCACTAAGCTGCTGCTGCCATGCTTTAATACTCACAACCAAGAGGTAGATTTAACAATGAAAACATTTACCACTTGGTCCATGGGGTCATTTGAGTAGTAGTTCTCGGCATGTGTACAGCGGATCCAGGCAGGTTTTAGCAACTCTTCCTCCTCCTTTTCCTCATCATGCCGCTGGTCAGAGGATGACTCCTCGGACTCTCTACTGCCCCTTACAACCATGTGGCTCCTTTCTCGGTTTCCTCCCTCTGTCCTCCGCTCCCTCTCCTCCTCCACTCGCCCTCGCTTTCTCTCTCTACTGCCTGAGCGACTGCGCGGGCGCTTCCGGTGTCGATCTGAGGGAGGGGAGCTTCTACTGTCTCTGTGACGATAGCGCTCCCTAAAGGGTACAATCATACAGTCGAACTTTTCCAAGAAGAACATGAAGCTAAATGGGCGTTAGTATATTACATTGAAGGTAGACAACATCAAGCATGCAGTTTATCAAAAGCATCTGATGGCTAAACAAATGTTCAGTGCTGCTATCCTGATATGGTGTTTAATTTGCTCTGGCTGTTAACAATAAATACTGAATCATGGTTGTGATCGTTAACATTTGCATTTTGCCCTCTGCAAGGCTGCATAGATTAATTTACTTCCTAAAAGCCAGAAATAGAAAAATGTTTAAAATCAGCATGAATCAGAATAATTAACACATTTTCCTCCATGATTCAAGAAATGTCTTTGAACTACATGAGCATTTTCACACGGACACAGGGAGAGGTAAAAGTGAAACATGATTTTAGTAAAAAGTGTGATGCCGATACTTGCATGTAGTTTCTCAACTGGCAAAAGTTTGCAAAAAATTCATTGGGTTCATTGTGATAAAATTCTAGCCTTGATAACTTATTTGCCTTAACACAATCATGCCAATTAAAATATACAAAACTACAGTGTTAATGGTCTAATACCACAGAGCCAAATTCTTTTCCCACCTGCTGCGTTCTCGGCTCCGGTGCCTAGGAGGTGTTCTTCCTCTTTCATGTTCACTCCTGTACCTTTCCATCCTCCTTCTGTCTGGACTCCTCCCTCTGTCCTTCCTCTCTCCTCCATATTCTGCTTTATGCCGCTCCCCATGCCCGCTGTACCCATAGCTCTTGTGGCGGTGCTCCTCATGTCGGCGTGGTCGCTCAGGAGACCGTGCTTTTTCTCCCTTATACTGTGCTGGGTGGCGGGGGAAGTGTTCAGGTTTAAAGGAGCCACCTTCTGGCTGAGGGTATCCAGGGTTAAAGGTGGGGGGAGGTGGAAAATGGGGCTGAGAGGGGTAGTTCATAGAGTAAGGGGGCTGGTAGGGCATGGAAGGTGGCATTGAGGGTGGTACTGGTGGCAGTGGTGGAGGTGGCACAGAGGAAATCATGTAAGGATATGAACCCTGAGACTGGGCCACATTGGTAGAGGAGCTGGGTAGAGGGGGTGGGGGAAAATTTGGGGGCTCAGGGAAGCCCTGTCGGACAGGAGGGTTGGGGAATGGGGGTTGAATGGGACACTGTCCTTGAGGGCCCTGAGTTGGGGTGGGAATAGGGTAGGGCATGAATTCAGGACGAGGAGGCATATAGCTTGTAGCCCCCTGTGGATTGTACCCAGAGCAGTGTGGTGCATGAGAGTCATACGGGTAAGGAGGCATTGGTGGCTGGGGAGTAGGCAGACGCAAGCCAGTCGGGCGGTACTGAGGAGAACCATGTTGGCCAGGAGGGGGACGACCTCGGGGGCACCCACGACCAGAGTGAAATGACATCTTCTGAAAGTTTTATGAACATTAAAATTACATTAAACCTTAAAAACTAATTATAAAGTGAACAGAATGGGATGCTCAGGTGCACACCATTCAAAGTGTGGCAATAGTGCTTCGATTAGAGTGGTGGATGCAATCTCAGAAGCTCTACTGCACCTGGCACTGAAATATCAGTGCGTTCCCGTCAAAAGTATCTCTTCATAGAGGCTCTTCAGCACAGATGGTAATATCGCCTGTATGTGGTCGTATCAGAAACCATTCCATTTTAATAGGCTAGTGTTTCAGGCTAAAACACTTTTAAGAGCTTACTTTGGACATTTTGAACAGCCTGGAAGTGGAAGGGAATGAGGGGTTTCCAATAAAGTGGACAGTGAGTGGAAAGGAAAGGAGGGGTTTCTAATAAAATGACCAGTGAGTGAGATCAGAAACGGTTTTATTAGTGAGCTTTAGCAGATCTCACACAGAAGAAAGTATTTCTAACCCTCCCTTTGACACATTTCATTCAAGCAAGAAAAAACATACACAACCTGAATATTAACCTCCACAGGTTTAAAACCAAGCAGCAGCAGCAACACTAGATACCGGAGTCCGGTTAGTAGTTTTTGAGCTTAATGCAAGGTTAATTCATTCCTCTCTAAAGAAACAACACATTCACTCACCTCCAGTTTAAACCGGCTTCTGAAGCTAACGCGCTAATAAACACTGGTGTGAAAGAGCTGCAACACAAAGCCGAAAATTGCACAAGGCGCGTAAGTGCTCTGTGTAGAAATATCTCTACGGCTCCATGTCGCTTTGGGTAAAAGAAGCTGATTTTCTCTCTTTTCACCGCTTCATGCTAACGCTACCTTTACCGCGTGTTAGCAGTCAAACTGTTCCCAGTCGAACATATTATGCTGCTGGCCACGGCTCGACCAATCAAAATGCGACTCAGCCAGAACCAGCCAATCAGTCACGCGTGTTCAGAGGCAACGTCTACGAAAGAGAGCTGAGCTGCTTTTATAATATCTTATGTTTATAATTACATTTTTTCAAGGCACGGAGACAGGCAGGCCTGTGAGTGGATGTAGAGCCTCTAACTGGATGATGGGAGTGTGTTATTTTGGGGGGTGGGGGGTACTCCTTGAAAATAATTAAAGGGCCGACATCCCCTTTTTCTTATTTATTTATTGGTTTATGTATTTATCTCTATTCCATTCATGTATTCAATTCATTCATTACTAGTTGATCTGCTTATAACATGCTATTTTTTTGTTCTTATACCTAACCAGCCCCCAATTTCTCTGTATCAACAAGCTGCTTTTTTACTCTCGTATATGTTAATGAGCTCTGTCCTGATTGGCTGCTCTAAGTTCTGTGTCTCTGTGCCTTTTTTATATAAAAAAGCATAGTCTGAAATACTTTTTAAACTTTAGCATGAAAAAGAAGTGCTCAGCCTCTTTCAGTGAAGCATGGACTGATAAATATTCATTTCATATATTAATCTTTTCAATACACAGAAGGATGTATGTGCTCAGTATGTTTTACCAGTAATTCCATTCATAGGGGTAAAGTGGCAAATCCATACATAAAAAAAAACTGGGGGGAAAATTCTTCACTTTAAATATCTGGGAAGGTGTCTGGAAGAATCTTTGTATGCAAGGGAATAACAGTGAAGAAAATGTTTCCCGATCTACAATCTAATATCAGGAATCTGTTGAGCCTCCTGAATGAATCTAGAAAGTAAAGTCATACAAGCAGTGCCTTCCTTTTATAACAAAATTAAAGAAGGTCTCAAGTGTTTATTTAATTTGATTAAATTTATTTGCTTAAATGGTGTTTAAATGTGGAAATGATCAGGAATCATATGAATACATTCCAAATTCTTTTACTGACTTCACATGGTGCTAAACAGTCAAATGGAGATAATGTATAATATTTACAACTTCCAGTTTCTCATGAAAAAAATTAAAATTGAACACAAAAATCATGAAAATAGTTGGATAATTAAACTCAGTAAGACGTTTGCACACATTAACAGTTTCCTTTGCACTAGACTAAAGTCATGGCAGAATGAAGAAGTTTGGTCTGCCTATGTCCACTAGATGGCAGACACTTATTGCAGATCATTTTTATTCTTCCTGAGCTCCAGCATTACTAGTTTATTGCTGTGAAAAGGGGCTGCTGTGGAACACTGAGTAGTGCTGTCCCCTCACAGCAAGACGATCCGGGGTTCAATTTGCAGCGGGGGCAGGCCATGTCCTTTCTGTGTGGGAGGTTTGCATGTTCTCTCTGTGTCTGCATGGGGTTCCTCTAAAAGTCCAAAGGCATACGTCAAGTAGGATTTTATTATCATTTCAGCCATATACACAGTACATAGTGAAATGAAATAACGTTCCTCGTGGACCATGGTGCTATACATATGACAACAAGCGAAGCAGCATTATCAGTACAGTAAAGATACATGTCAGTTTACTTGGAGATATGTGTCCGATGGTCAGTCAGGACAGGGACTGGGACCTACAACCCTACAAAGGGTAAGCAGTTGAAATATTCAGTGAATTGAATGTCTGACTGCTGTGAATGCAGTTGTGTATAAAGTGCAGTTATGTTCTGTCTTTTTCACCATAATGTATTGTTTTACTTACAAGTGACTACTTCATTACTACTGTAATCGCAATTTTTCTTGCTTAATTGTACTTTATCCTCTATAACAAGGTATGATAGAAAGTAAAGTAGATTTTTATTGTCATATTATCTATAAATGGTGGAATATTAACGTGTAACCTAGTGCTACATAGGATACAAGAGCTAACAAAGTACAAGAGCTTCACACTGGAGCATTATAGAGTACCACAACTATTCATTACATATTAGAGGACACTGTACACTCCAACTAGACAGAACAGGTGGGACAGTGGCGCAGTGCTATTGTCTCACAGTTAAGAAGGTCCTGGGTTTGATTCCCAGGTGGGGCAGTCTGGGACACTCTTTTCCAGAGCAACTTCCATTTCCCAAAGACAGTCTTCCTGCAGCAACTTGGGTTAAAGGGTCTTGATCGGGAACTCCCTGTGGTGTTGGAGATTCAAACCCACAACCGCTTGGTTATTGGGTGAGGATCTTACCCCCAGACCATCTTACCCCTTCCCTTCCACCTTCTGGAAAAGTATATAAACAATACTGTAGATTAATTATATGTTTTTTAGTTAATTTCACTTGTTTATTTCAGTTATGGGAATATTTTAAAAGCAATATTAATTAACTGCTCAGCAAGCTTTTGAACATAAGAGAGAAAATAGGCAACCAGATAAAACACTGCTTGGCCTATGCTACAGGATTCTTGGATCAATTCTGAGACTGAGTTTCCCCTACCAACAACAGCAAAAGGTCTCCTTTCAGGTGGATCTTATAGGATTATCTCCACAGATTATCTTGTGATGTTAGGTGTGTATAATCCACTCCTTATTCTCCCAGGCTCCCAGGTTCATGCTAAATATGTGAATTACCGATCTTATATATGTTCAATATTTGCTTATCCTGAAGCGGAGGGGTGGAAACCAATTTCTCTGGGATGAAATGCAATGTTGACAGCTTCAGTGAAAGACCATCAGCCAATGAATAGTATTTAGCAGTGTCTGTTGAAAAGGTTGGTGGCTAAATCCATAGCTAGATGGATAGTAGAGAAGCAGGACAAACTCCAGGAATTGAAGCCTGTAAATTATTCCACAAAACATGCCCACTACCAGCATAGCAATCATTTCCCTGGCATCCATTATGTTTGTCTGGACCCAAAGTTGAGAGAAGTCCCACAATGCTTTGAAAAAGAGAACCATAGGCTGGACTTTTGATAGAAAGTCAGTCATTTTCTGCCATTTGTCCCAAGTGGGGTGCTGGAGTCCATCCCAGCTCACACAGGGCAAAGGACAGGAGACACACCCAGGTCACCAGCCCATCGCATTGCAGGGAGGAGCATGACAGGGACGGCACCTCACTCAAGGGTACCTTAGGGCAACCTGCAGGGAAGGGGTTCAAACCCCCCATCCTCCGTTCATGCAGCCAACATGCTAACCACTAGGCCACCACTGCCCTTGAGTGTATGAAGTTATATTTATATATGTATATTTATATATATATATATATATGTGGGGAGTTCCAATTAAAAAATTGTAAGCTTGGGATAATAAAGTACTTCTGGAAACAAAAAACAGGAGCTAAAACAGGTCTTTCAGCCTATATATATTCCTGCTGTCTTCCTTCTCTAAGTACTGTAGCTATGGAAAAGATCATTTCAGTCTGCACAGCTTGAGAAAAAAAGAGGAAAAAACATAGCAGCCTAGAAATATCATTTTTCTCATCTTACTTTACAGATCATACACACCCATGCTGTGGACCCGGGCCTTCTTGGCCTTTGGAGTGACTTCAGAATAGCAAAGGATCATACATTTTTAACTTCTATGAGCATGTAGTGTTTTATACTGCATGATTTGGGAACAACATATACATTACAAATATAAAATGACTGAAAAAGTATGATAAATGGTAGTATGTTTCCATTTTTTAAGAAAGTGTAGATACATTTAAGTTTTTTTCCTTCCCTATAAGAAGAGGTCATTGAATTTCAGACTAAAATTCAAATAAATAGTATTTCTTGAGTACTGTAAATGTCCAGTATCCCCTTTATTTAGCATAGCATCCATAAGGCTCCATAACATCTATATTAGCCTTCTATGAAAATTACTGTTAACCAACATAAACAATAGAAATAGCTTATTCCAACAAACACCCATTTCCTTTACATTTCAGGGGGACATTTGCAGAGGGCATTCGAAAAAGACACGTTGAAACCTTTAAAAAGGTTAATGTAGTCTTATCTTACAGAACTATGATAATATCTATAACAACATATAATCTTTCTCAGTTGGTTAAGACATAAAAAATATGGTTATACACCAAAAATAATCTGGTGGTTGGACTGTTATATAATTTAAGGCAGTGGAGGCATAGGGATTAGGGGCTAGGCCCAATCATTGGAAGGTTGTGGGTTCGAATCCCAGACCAATAGGTTGCCCTGAGGTACCCTTAAGCAAGGTACCATCTCCTTCACTACTCCCCGTGCGCTTTCAATTGCTGCACATCCCATGCTGCACATGTGTGTATGGGTGCAACGCAGAGGTTGAATTTTGTTGTGTTGTGCTGTGCTGCGTTTCACAATGACAAGAAAAGTCACTTTCACTGAAACTGACAAAAGAGAAAGGGACTATTTGTCATTGTGAGCACACAGTGAACCACAACAAAATGCAACCCCTGATTTAGCAGGGGGCATCTAGATCTGTGGGAGTAGTTATGGGGACAGTACCTTGGTCAAGGGTACCTCAGGACAGCCTATTGGTCTGGGATTTGAACCCACAACCTTTTGACCCTGGGGCCACCTCCCTAACCACTAGGCCACCGCTACCCTCTTTTGATGCAGAACAGTCAATACCCATCATTAAGATGGCCAAGATTGCGGTGCTCTCCAGTATAGGCCCTGTTTGTTTCTGGACAATATTTCAAGAAATGCATAATAATATAGTCTGCCAATGCCCTTGCGCTGATTTGACTGGAACAGGAATCTTTGGCATTTGTTTCTTTGAGAAATCTGCAATATTTATAATTATCCACTTGCTGTTTTATTGGAAAGGCATTTCATTTACTGCCCAAGCGAACACACATCCTCTTTATTGCAAGATGGACTTGTATCTTTCTGCATACAGTAATTTTACATTTCATTGTGTACCAATGTACCTCTTCTTTCCTGCATCACAGTAAGTATGTGACTTCAGTGAGTGACATTTACAAAGGCTCATAGAGATTACAAAGATACAGAATGCCATTCTGACATTACCTTTACTTTGAAAGTCATCATAGAATATAGTCAAAAGTACATAGCATTATCAAACAAAGAAAAATGTAACTAAATAAGACGACTGCATCTAAACATGACTGCATCTATTATATTATATATAGAGAGAGAGATGGCAGAACATTTGGATGACAGTTTAGCCTTTAAAAGTCATCTTAGAATGCAGAGTAAATTAGACTTATAATTAAATCAGAAACCTTTTAAAAATGACAAATATAAAAACAATTCTAATCTAGAAGGGTACTCAGGTTTTAGTGAAAGTGACTCAAACCCACAACCGTCCAATCCTGTTTTTAATAAAACCCATTTTTGATCCTTACTCCACGGTATACCCAAACTTAACAAGAACTTAACAAATTATTGTAATGCTATAGTAGCAAAATTTTAACACTATAGCAACCACAAGGATCATCATAAGAACCACCTTGTAAAAGCTAAGTAGCGATCAAATATACCATGGTGACCCGTTTCAAAACCTAAGAAACTACATGGAATACTATTTTACCACTGAACACCACTTTAGGAGCCACCTAGGAAACCCCAGCAGCAACCTTTCAACACATTAGCAAATACTATAAACACTAGCAACCACCAAGTTTAGCAATTAAAGTGATAAAGTGGTCTTTCCTTGTTTTCTATATTTTTATATTCTTTCTTTCTTTCTTGTTCTTTCTGGTTAAAGAGCCCTGTAACACCAGAATTTCTCATTGGTGGGATAATGAAGGATTATTCTATTCTATTCTATTCTATTCTATTCTATACCATAGATACCAATCAGTTAGACATGTCTTTTAGTCATAGCTACAACAAAAAGCCTAGCAACCACCAAAGGTACCATAGAAGCTAATTACAAAACCCCCGAATCCACCTAAAGTACTGATGCAAATACCATTCAATACTCTTTGCAACTACCTATTAAACTTTTGCCATCTAAAACCTCCCCAGCAACTACCTGGGATACCCTAGCATCCACTTGGCAACATTTTAGCACCCTCCCCCTGCTAGAGTTTGGCATTCACTGCACTCACTGTATATTCACTGCACTCACTCCAGCTATGACCAATGACCATGGCTGTCCTGGGAGAATAGTTTCCACAAGACTCTAGATTTCCCATGCACTATGATGTCTGTAATTTTGCAACAGACTGGTAATGTTTGTGAAGATTTCCTGATTTCCTGGCAAATCAGACAGGATTCAGGTACAAAAAGAATTTTATTTTTATGATTATGTGACTACAAGTTTTTGAACTATGCTTTTTAAATTAATATTTGTTATGGAGCCAGAAATAAACTGGGCTTTTTTTATCCAGGTACATATGACAAAACCTGATCTTTCATTTAAAGACACATGCTTTTCACTGAACTCTTTAAAAATATTTTTTAATAGCAATTGTACTTTAAAGTGTTTTCGAGTGGGCCAGGGTAAGGTCAGGCACATATTCCATAAGGATTCATAGTTAATATTTATTATTTTAATTTAGTTTAAGTCTTATCTGTAACTTTCATTTTGCCCAATGTCTCTGTTGCCAGAAAGAAATGGCATTGTATGGAAATGTGACTACTGGCTGGTAGTCATGCTTTACCTATGCTTACCTGGCATAGGTAAAGCATGATGGATGCTACACTCTGGGGGCAGCACGCCATAAGTCTGCCCCTGGTTGTTGCAACAAATTTGACAGCCATGACAGATGGTCATGACAGTCCTCTGCCTCTTCCAGCAGGGACCACAGCCAGCCAGCAAAGGTGAAAGAGGTTTATGGGAAGGATGGGCAAAGAAAGAAAGAAAGCAGAGATCCCATCTAGTGGAATAAAGAGAATGCTTGTATATGAGTGGTCAGCAAAGGACAAGTGCAATGTACAGCTGCAGAAATGGCACAGATACCCTGCAGTAATACAGAAGGTAAAAGTTTCCAATTAAAGTAGGATGTTGTGTGTGATTGCAAAGATATCTGCAGTTGCAGTTGCATTGCTCCAAAAGGCTGATCTGTTGGCCTTCCTTTACCAGTTAACAGACAGTGCTTAATAGCCCTGTATATGAATTGTGTTCTTTGTTGTCTTAGCTGCCTGTTACTTCCCTGTGATTAACTAGAGATGAGCTAACATGTAGTGGTACAAATTCTGAATTTTATGCATGAAATCAACTAATCATCATATCCACTATCATCCGGAGCCAATCCCCATTTTTTTATATTTTGCAATAGAATCAGCTTGTTGGTCCAGAAATACTATTTCATGACTTCCAAATTGTCTTCACTTAATTGTCTTATAATGAGTGGATGAAACAACATGCTGCAAAGTGCCTAAAGATATAAGGTTCTAGATGAAGGGGTTCCAGCCACTCAGCATCAGCGATCATCTGGAATCATCTGCAACTGTTTCTTCACTGTTTGATGTCTTAATTTAGATGCTTTGTTCTGCTTGAAGGATTCATACATAGTTTATTGTGTGGCCTTACCAACAAAAAACAGTCCTCTGAAACTGGTCAGGTAGAGGGGCTGTGCTGAGAAACAATAACTTTGGCCTTAAAGGAACCTGGAGAACTGTTCCTCAACAACACATCAGAATACAAGAAAGTATTAGCCTTTGGTAACACAATATGAGGGATGGCTCAATACTTTTGGACTGTACTGTAAATAACTAAATCCTTTTTTTATGTGTTGTTTTAGCTATTATAATATTTTTTGACTCAAACTCAGCAGATCAGTAGCTTTGCTACTGAAAACTTCTGATTCAGAAAAACTGATATTACCATGAAGTTAGTTAGAAACTATTTATACAAATACTGCAGCGCATCCATGGCAGTTTAATACAAATGAATCAATATGTGGACCACTGGTTTAAGCCACAGTGGAAAGGTTCTGGGTTTGATTCATGGGTTCTCTCTTTGCAGATCTGATGCTAAACTTGTGATGAATTGACAGCCTTTATTCTCCATATTTTGACCTAACAGAGCTTGAATAGACATGACCCCAGTTAAGATGAGCAGCTCAGATAATACATGATCTCATGAAAGTGACAACCCTTGTCATTGCGAGGTCATGGCACAGCACATATGAACCACAACGAAATTGGACCTCTGCATTTAACCCATGCACGCTCAAACCCATGCAGCAGTGGGCAGCTATTGAAAGCGCCCGGGGAGCAGTGACAGGGACGGTACCTTGCTCAAGGGTACCTCAGGGCAACCTATTGGGAAGGGGTTCGAACCCCTGATCCTCCGATCATGCAGCTAACGCCCTAACCGCTAGGCCTCCGCTGCTTCATGGTGCTCCATGAAGCTGCCTCAAGACCCTGCTGTGACTCATTTAACTTTAGAATTGCACACTGTCTCCCTCACACACTGCCAGAAAAAGGGAATAGTCAAATGAAAAGAGCCAGACATGTAAGGGTGAAAAAGGAACAAAGGCCACACAGCAGCCGCTGTTAATTCTGTGACTTTTCTATTCAAAAGACAACCTGCTTCCAAATGTCAGATGTAAAAGAAATGTCAAGAAAAGCAAATAACCTTCCCCATGACTCTATCTACCTCTCTGCCCAAACAAGAAATACAAATTTACTCAAAAAGCTCTATAATGGAAGTCACCTAGAATTGTTTCATTAAACATATGAGTGAAGCCATATATCAGCACACAATCAACCCCCCACTACGAGGTATGTGAGAGGATGGTCTGATGAGTCTAGCATGGCACTCAGGGACTGTTTCCAAACCACAGACTGGGAGGCGCTGTGCAGCCCACATGGAGAGGACATCGACAGTTTAACAGTCTGCATAACTGACTACATCACCTTCTGTGTGGAGAACACTGTACTGACCAGGAGAGTACGGTGTTACTCCAATAATAAACCATGGCTGACCCCTGATCTGAGAGCTCTGCTGAAGCAGAAGTCAAGAGCCTTCAGATCAGGAGATAAGGAGGCAATGAGAACAGCTCAGAAGGAGCTGAAAAGAGAAATAAGGAGGGGGAAGGACAGATACAGAGAGAGGCTGGAGGAGCAGCTCAAACTAAACAACATCAGAGGTGTGTGGAGAGGACTGAACACCATTACTGGTAGGAGCACAGTGAGTAGGGGAGGCCCAGAGTCTGGAGATAAGGACTGGGCTAATAGTCTAAATCTGTTCTTCAACAGGTTTGTCTCAGGAATCTGCCCCTCACCCAACCATCAAAGCTCATCACATGCCAGTGCCCCCCTTCACACCTCCCTGCAAACTCCAACGGCACCTCCCCTTCACACCTCTCTGCCACCCCCACCAGGGATATCAGCTACGTATCCCCTTTTATCTTTATCTTCTCCTTCTCTACCCCCCCCCTTTCCCCTGAGGACTCTACTGCCCCCTCCTGCTACCCCACTCATCAGGAGGCTCCCACTCTCTCACCACATGATAGCCTCTCCATCACAACTGATCAGGTGCGGTGTCAGCTGAGGAAGTTGAAGCACAGGAAAGCCACAGGTCCAGATGGCATCAGCTCCAGCCTGTTGAGGGACTGTGCAGATCAACTCTGCGAGGTTATCACCTACATCTTTAACCTCAGCCTCAGCCTGGAGCGTGTCCCCACTCTATGGAAGACCTCGTGCCTCGTTCCAGTCCCCAAGACGCCGCACCCCAAGGAGCCAAACCAATTTCAGACCTGTTGCCTCACCTCTAACCTGATGAAGGCTATGGAGAGGATCATCCTCCATCACCTCTGCCCTGGTCAGGAGGGACCTGGACCCGCTGCAGTTTGCATACCAGCCGCACATTGGGGGTGATGATTGTCATCTACCTGCTGCATCGGCCCTCACTCGCCCGAGATGCTAAGAGCACTGTGGAGTCATGTTCTTTGGACTTTTCCAGTGCTTTCAACACAATCCAGCCTTCAGTTCTGAGGGGGAAGTTGGAGGGAGTGGGTGTGGACCATCACATGTCTGAGTGGATTATTGACTACCTCACCACTAGACCCCAGTATGTGAGACTCCAGGACTGTGTGTCCGAGGTGGTGGTCTGCAGCACTGGAGCCCCAAGAAGGAACAGTCCTCGCCTCTTCCTCTTCACACTGTACACAGCGGACTTCAAATTCAACACAGACACCTGTCACCTGCAGAAGTTCTCGGACGACACCGCTATTGTTGGTCGTGTGTCTGAGGGAAACGAGCAGGAATACAGGGGGGTCATCAGGGACTTCGTCAAATGGTGTGACCAAAATCATCTGCGCATCAATGCCAGCAAAACGAAGGAGCTGGTGATTGACTTCCGCAGGAAGTCACCCCATCACACCGGTGGGACATCCAGGTTTGTACATTGAGACTGGGAGGAGTACAAATACCTGCGCCCACATCAACAATAAACTGGACTGGTCCACAAATCCTACTGCTCTGTACAGAAAGGGCCTCAGTCGTCTACACCTGCTAAGGCGGCTGAGGTCCTTTGGGGTTAACAAACATCTAATGAGGACATTTTATGACACTGTGGTAGCGTCGGCTGTTTTTTACGCTGTGGTCTGCTGGTGTGGAAGAGTCGCAGAGAGGGACAGAGGAAATCCTAACAACCAACAAGAGGGCCAGCTCTGTCCTTGAAACTGTCCTGGGTCCATCGAAAGCAGGTAGGGGAGGAGAGGATGTTGTCCAAACTAACATCCATCAAGGATAACACTCCTCTCACCCCTTACACAGACTGTATGAGTATACACTGAGCAGCTGTTCAGCAGCAGACTCTTACACCCGTTATGCAAGAAGGAACGCATCACAGGTCATTCCTACCTGCAGCCATAAGACTCACAACACATCTTCATAACACTACATTACTGGTTCACTACATTACTTGTTTATTATTATATGTCCTTTGATATATTATAATATATATATTATTATTATTATTATTGTTGATATATTATTATTCTATTACTGTACTGTATTGTATACTATATTATTGTTGTTATTATTATTATTATTATTATTATTATTATTATTATTATTATTATTATTATTTATTATTTATTATTACATCACATTTATTACATTTATTACTTTTTAAATACTTGTTATATGTTTAATTTAGAACCTATTAATGTATATTTGTGTTATTATACATTGTAAATATGTATATGTATATATTTATAGATATTTATATATATATATATATAGATAGATAATCTACTATTTATAATCTATTATTTATTTATAGCTCCTCCGTTTTTCTTCGTTTTTCTTTTCTTCTTCTCCTCTACTGTTCTTGTTCCTGTTCCTCTTTTTCTTTTTTTCTTCTGTACACCTGTCTTTAGTTTAGGAGCCCTGTAACGCCTGCAAATTTCCCATTCAGGATAATAAAAGATTACTCTACTCTTACTCTACTCTACTCTAAGACGTCGCACCCCAAGGAGCCAAACCACTTCAGACCTGTTGCCCTCACTTCTAACCTGATGAAGGCTATGGAGAGGATCATCTCCATCACCTTCGTCCACTGTCAGGAGGGACCTGACCGCTGCAGCTTGCATACCAGCCACACATTGGGGTGGATGATCGTCCGTCATCCACCTGCTGCATCGGCCCTCACCGCCTGGAGTGCCAAGAGCACTGTGAGAGTCATGTTCTCTGACTTTTCCAGTGCTTTCAACACGATCCGGCCTTCAGTTCTGAGGGGGAAGCTGGAGGGAGTGGGTGTGGACCATCACAGAGTGGACATTGGACTACTCACCAATAGACCCCAGTATGAGAGACTCCAGGACTGTGTGTCTGAGGTGGTGGTCTGCAGCACTGGAGCCCCACAAGGAACAGTCCTCGCCTCTTCCTCTTCACACCTGTACACGGCAGACTTCAACACAACACGACACCTGTCACCTGCAGCTGGTCGTGTGTCAGAGGGGGGAATGAGCAGGAATACAGGGGCCACTAGTGACTTGCCAGATGGTGCGAATAAACCATCTGTGCATCAATGCCAGCAAGATGAAGGAGCTGGTGATTGACTGCAGGAAGTCAAATTTCCATCACACCGGTGGACATCCAGGGTTTGTGCATTGAAACGGTGGAGGAGTACAAATACCTGGGTGTCCACATCAACAATAAACTGGACTGGTCCACTAACACTAATGCTCTGTACAAAGGCCCCAGTCGTCTACACCTACTAAGACGGCTGAGGTCCTTTGGGGTAAAAACAAACATCTCATGAGGACATTTTATGACACTGTGGTAGCCAGCTGCTTTACTGTGGTCTGCTGGTGTGAAGAGTCGCAATGAACAGTGAGAAACTAAACAAACTGGTCAAGAGGGCCAAACTTTCCATCCTGAACTGTCCGGCCAAGTCCATAGAGCAGGTAGGGGAGGAGAGGATGTTGTCCAAACTAACATCCATCATGGACAACGCCTGCCACCCCCTACACGAGACTGTACAGCACTGAGCAGCCTGCTCAGAGCAGACTGTTACACCCGCAGTGTAAGAAAGAACGCTACCGCAGGTCATTCCTACCTGCTGCAATAAGACTCCACAACTCATCATAACATCATAACATAACATTACACTACTTGTTTATTATTGTTATATATATTATAATATATATATATATATATATATTATTATTATTATTGTTATTATTACTGTATTGTATATTATATTATTATTATTATTATTATTACATTTATTATTTATTATTACATTTATATTCATATTTTTGCTATATTTATATTTTGCTACTTGTTATTTATATGTATAATTCATTCATAACGTATTACCGTGTATATTGTAGATATGTATATGTATATATATATTGATATACATAGATAGTTAATTTATTATTTATTTATAGCTGTAAGAGCCCTACCCCGACGGGGCACTAGGGGGAGCCAAACCGCTGTTGGGAGATTCCACAATCAGGCACGGTGATCAACAGTGACGGTTCACCTGTGCTTGGGCTTATTTAAATGCAGAGAAGACGAGTCAGAGTTGCTGGGTCGTTGTTTGACTCAGACGGTAACTTGGTAAAGATCCTTGGGTTTTCTCTCGTGGTCTCTGTCTCTCTCGCGTGTGTTTGCATCAGTTCAGCACCTTTGAGCTTCTGCTTGTTGTGCTGACTGATGCTGCACCCTCCCTTCCGAGTTTCTTGTTTTTTTTTCCCTTTTGGTTTTTTTCTACAACATTCCAGCTCACCTGTTTTTGAGCAGTTTGCTTTCTACCCGTTTTGAGCTTGTTCACCTGTTTTGGGGACTGGCAGCTTCCAGGCACTGCATTTGGGTCCAAACCCTGTGTGGCTCCCTGGGTTCAGAGTAGGCCACACCGTTACAATAGCTCCTCTTTTTCTCTCTCCTGTACTTGTTAATGTCTTCTCATATCTTTATATATTTTTTCTTCTTCTGTACACCTGTCTTTAAGAGCCCTGTAACGCCTAAATTTCATTCGTGGGATAATAAAAGATCACTCTACTCTACTCTACTCTACAATATATACCTTCATGTTAACAAAGTAAACCTAATAAAACCTTAGTCAGAGTAGTCGTAGTAGTCAGGAGTGGCTGGTAAAAATAATATCCCCTGACAGAGACAAGCACTATTTTTAAGATAGGGCCAATGTACATTTAGCCCAAGCTGTAGATAAACAATCTATTTGTGATTGTGTCTCAAGTACATTTCCTAACCTGATCCTCTCTTCAGGGGATTGGATACAGATTTTGTAAAGCTGCCATGACAACATCTTCTGAAACTGAATTGGCTGAAAATCTCTATTAAACCCCCACTTAACTGTATTAGAGATAAAGGAGGAAACTGAATAAATGGGATGGGCAGCGGTGGCCTAGCGGTTAGGGCGTTAGCCACGTGATCGGAGGATCGGGTTCAAACCCCTTCCAATAGGTTGCCCTGAGGCACCCTTGGCGCGTACTGTCCCCATCACTGCTCCCCTGGGTGCTTAATACGCCCACTGCTGCACGGGTTTGGAGTGTGCATGGGTTAAAATGCAGAGGTCCACTCGTTGTGGTTCATGTGCTGTGCCGTGACTCGCAATGACAAGGGTTGTCACTTTCACTTGAGTTTTTGCTTCATGACTAATTTCCCTATCTCCCCATGCCATTTTAAATGTGCTGAGTGTTCTGTGGTCAAAAACCTTTCACCCTCTACTTCAACTCTTCTTTCTCTTTATTATTCCTTCTCTCTCTCAAAGTATTTTCAGTCCCTAAAGGTGTTAGCAGCTCCATCATAGAATAAATTTTGCCTCTTTCTTGACATGACTGGCCAGAAGCCTTTTGAAACCACATCAGCCTGAGACAAAAGCTGTTACTTCAACGCCAGGGTGGGACAAACAGAAATTTAAAACTAGGCAACTTTAACATAAGCATGGCTTACATAATAATGTAATTGGACATTCCCCAGCAGGAAATTTTAAGTTGGGACCCTAGGTAGGTTGTTTTGTTGAAACAACATATTGTTTTCTCTTGTCACGGACATCACGCTCAATACATGGTCTCTGCCTACTCTTAAATAAATAAATAAATAAATAAAGCTCTGTCAGTATATATTCAGTGACATCTACAGATAAGCCAGGGATCGGGCAAGAGTATGGAAAAGGAGAATTCACTTAAATATGCGGGCGTAACCTTCCTCTCTTGGCTGTTTCGTCTTATTACCCTGTTACATCTGTTGTGCGGGTCTGCAGTGATGGACACACCAAGGGGTTGCCGTTCCTGTGAGTCATTCATTCAGGGTAAAATCAGTCTTGATAAAGGGAAGGCATGCAACATTGTAAATTAACCTTTTTTTTATTTTAAAAATTAAAATGGATCATTCCCCTTAAATGCATTCTAATAAAAGTGATCTCAAAATGTATGGAGTAGGAAGTACAACTATTTGTGTTAATGTAGGGAGTAAAATAAAATCATCAGAACAAAAAGTAGATACCTGAAAACTGCACTTACAAAAATAAATATTAAATAGCAGGAAATAAAAACTGAACAACTAATCTCTCAACCTCATCTTTTGATCTCAAAGCAAAATGAATTGCCCTAGCTATTCCGGTACGTTTTGAAGGGGACTGTACATCTAACAAAGCCTTTAATATAATCTAAAAGTTTTACATCACACAAAAGGCAGAACATTTAGTTTTCATGATAGGGAACCTCTAATGGAACCTCCATCTTACAGAAGCCCACACTGGCTCTCATACGTCAAGCATTTCAACTCTGTGGCTTTGATGGAGGAAGAACATGAGAGTCTGAGTGAGTGAGTAATGCAAAAGACATTTCATGAAAAATCTCCTTCCTATGACAGCTCTAAAGGAGTACTTGTGCTCCTGATCTATAATGCAGCTTCTATAATGGATAGTTTTATCCACACAGTACAAAAATAGCCACCGTTAAGTCAGAATCAGTCTTGGCAAATTAAAATCAATAGACATAGATTAGCTCTTTGCAAAGATCTACATAAGGCTCTCTCTTTCTTAAGTGGGGTCATGACCTTGGAGTTGAGGTGAGAAACTCTTTGTGCTCAAAGCAAACTAAACATCACGCCATGTTAATATGATTTAAAGATTATTGAACTATTTTAACTCCAACACTAAAAACAATTTACTGGAAATATGAACATTAACTTCTCTGCATCACTTTCATCTATGTCTATGCTTTTTCTCCTATCATGGACATCACACTCAATACACACCTTTTCTCCACCTTTGGTTAGATGAAAGTCCTAGATAGAATTCCTTGTCCAACCTCGATTTTGACTGGATCTAGTATTAACATGCTAGTCAGCTCCTCTGATATATTCAGTGACGTCATGGGCTGCAGAGGCAATACCAGGCAAGAGAATCGAAAAAGGAAAGGATTCACTCAATATGTGGACACTGCTTTCCTTTCTGTTCTGTTTCATCTTGTGATGGACACACCAAGGGATTGCCTTTTCTGTGTGTTTTTGTCCCCTTTGTTCAGGGTAAAATTAGTCTTGATGATGATACAAATTGATGCAAAATTATTTAATTATAATAAGTAATGAGTCTATTTTGAGTCTATTTTGAAAATGTAAGGAGTAGAAAGTACAGCTATTTGTGTTAATGTATGGAGTAAATTTGGACACAGATTTGAACTAAATTTACAAGAACTTATTTTCATAGCATCACAGTCAAACCATGGAGATGCATGTCTTGGATGGTTGGAGGAAACCAGAGCACCCGGAAAAACATGGACAGAACATGCAAACTCCACACAGAAAGAACAGATATCTGTACTTTACATTCTATGAATTTGAAGAGAGATATACATGTATGTATGTGTACATATATATACAGTACTGTGCAAAAGTTTTGAAAAAATGTAAACAAAGAATGCTTTCAGAAATATAAATAATGATTGTTTATTTTCATCAATTTACAAAATGCAAAGTGAGCAAACAAAAGAGAAATCTAAATCAAATCAATATTTGGTGTTACTACCTTTTGTCTTCAAACCAGCATCAATTCTTAAAGGTACACTGCACAAAATCAGGGATTTTGTAGGATTATAGTTGGTGTTGGTGCTAATTATCATCAATGTCACACATAGGTTGAAACACAGTCATGTTTGGAACAACCTACCAGCTGAGTTCCTTCTAAAACTGTGTACAAGTGTACCTAGAGGAACTGATGCTGTTTTGAAGGCAAAGGGTGGTCACACCAAATATTGATTTAATTTAGATTTTTATATATATATATATATATTATATATATATATATATATATATATATATATATATATATATTATATATATATATATATAGATATATATATATATTATATATATATATATATATATATATATATATACAGTATATATTTGGACACTGACACAAGTTTTGTTTTTGTACCTGTTAACTGAAACATATTCCAATTATATATATTTAACGGACATGGACATAAGGTGTAGACTCTCAGCTTTCATTTGAGGGTATTCATTCATTCAAATTGTATGAAGGGTTTAGGAATCCCAGGTCCTTAACATGTGTCACCCTCTTTATAAAGGGACCAAAAGTAATTGGACAACTGACTCAAAGGCTATTTCATAGGCAGATGTGAGCAATTCCTTCATTCTGTCATTATAACTTAAGCAGATAAAAGGCCTGAAGTTGATTTGAGGTGTGGTGCTTGCATGTAGAAGATTTTGCTGTGAGCAGACAACATGCAGTTGAAGGAGCTCTCCATGCAGGTGAAACAAGCCAGCTTTTAGCTGCGAAAACAGAAAAAAACATCTGAGAAATTGCTAAAATATTAGAGTGGCAAAATCTACATTTTCGTACATCCTGAGGAAGAAAGAAAGCATTGGTGAACTCAGCAACGCAGAAAGACCTGGACGTCCAAGGAAGACAACAGTGGTGGATGATCACAGAATCATTTCCATGGTGAAGAGAAACTCTTCACAACAGCCAACCAAGTGAACAACACTCTCCAGGAGGTTGGCGTATTGAAATCCAAGTCCATTAAGAGGAGACTGCATGAAAGTAAATACAGAGGGTGCACTACAAGGTGCAAGCCACTCATAAGCCTCAAGAATAGAAAGGCTGGATTGGACTTTGTAAAAATCATCTAAATAGCCAGCACAGCTGGAAAAATGGCAAGAAAAAAGTATGGAGAAGGCGTGGAACAGCTCATGACCCAAAGCATACCAGATCATCTGTAAAACACAGCAGGGGCAGGGTGATGGCTTGGGCGTGCATGACTGTTTATTGATGATGTGACACAGGACAGAAGCAGCCGAATGAATTCTGAGCAGGGTACTGAGTCTGTTCAAATCCAGCTAAATGCAGTCCAATTGATTGGACGGTGTTTCATAATACAGATAGACAAGGACCCAAAACATACAGCAAAAGATACCCAGAGTTTATTAAAGCAAAGAAGTGGAATATTCTTGAATGGCCAAGTCAGTCACCTGATCTGAACCCAATTGAGCATGAATTTCACTTGTTGAAGATTAAAACTTCGGAAAGAAAGGCACACAAACAAATAGCAACTGAAAGCCACTGCACTAAAGGCCTGGCAGAGCCTTTAAAAGGAGGAAACCCAGCATCTGGTGATGTTCAAGACTTCAGGCAGTCATTGCCAGCAAAGGGTTTTCAACTAAGTATTAGAAAGGAACATTTTATTTTCAGTTATTTAATTTGTCCAATTACTTTTGTAATGCCCCTGTAATGAAGGGATGTTTTTTTTAACAAAAGTGCTTTAGTTCCTCACATTTTTATGCAATCTTTTGTTCAACCTGCTGAATTAAAACTTAAAGTCTGCACTTCAACTGCATCTGAGTTATTTCATTTTAAATTCATTGTGGTAATGTACAGAACTAAAATTTGAAAAACGTTGTCTCTGTCCAAATATTTATGATGTAACTGTATATATATATATATATATATATATATATATATATATATATATATATGTATTATATATATATATGTGTGTGTGTGTGTGTGTGTGTGTGTGTGTGTATGTTTTATTGTACCTTTAAAAAAAAAATCTGCCCCAGTGGACAAAAACTGCCACCTAGGCAGCGGTGGCCTAGTGGTTAGGCAGTTGCCCCAAATCGGAAGATTGTGGGTTCGATTCCCTCACCAGTAAGTTGCCCTGAGGTACCTTGAGCAAGGTACCGTCCCTGTAAATGCTCCCCAGGCGCTTTCAATAGCTGCACGTGTCTGTAAGGGTGAAACGTAGAGGTTGAGTTTTGTTTGTTTTGTTGTGCTGTGCTGCGTTTCACAATGACAGTCACTTTCACTTTCACCTTTTCACTTAATAAAGATGATTTTGGTGTATACATTGGTGCAGTTAACGCTCAACAGAAAAAGACATAACAGAGTTGAAAGGAAAGATTGGACAGCTGAGAAAAGGCTTTTATTGAATGTAATGTTCATGGGAGGAGAACTAGTATAGACATGCATAAAAGTGAAGAAGTGATGATAATGTTCATTATTTGCAGTACATTTTTTGTTTTATTGAAGATGCTTTTATAGTCTATGATGTAACACATTGTTGACATTTATTTATTTATTTACATCAGGTGGCAACCTATCATGGCCACTAAAGTACAGGTTGAAAACCCCAGTGTGTGCATCTGTTGATCTCTGTGCAGGTTCATCCCATTCAGCTGTTGAAAAGTTCTTCCCACCCAGTTTCCATAGTAACAGCTGGTCTCCATGGAGACTCCACCCAGTCTTCATGGCAACATCTGTCACAGAGTGGACTGTTTAGAATGTGAAAGCAGCCAGTGACCTCTGCAGTGAAAAGAAATGTAATGAAAGGGGATTTGGAAAAGTAGCGTACTCTAAGTCATTAACGTAATTAACGCTACCTGACATTTATGACGGAAATTTCCAGCAGTAAGCTCAGATTAATTTATGCGAAGACTTGTTATTGAGCCCCTCAGTTTAGTCAAGCTTTTAAAAGTAAATTCTACATTCTAGATTATCTACACAGAGGGGTATTTGGCAATAGCTGGATGGAGATTGACAAAACACAGCTGGAAGCTTACATGGTGCTGTTGCTTCTTGCTGAGGTGTACAGATCCTGCAATGAGGCTACTGCCAGCTTATGGGATGGTGAGTCAGGTCGCACTGTTTTTCATGCTACTATGTCACTTTAGACCTTTCATGTGTTGTCAAGAGTGATCTTCTTTGACAGTAGGGAGGCAAGAGTTGCTCAGTATGTGAACAACAAACTTGCTCCATTAGGGATGTTTGGATTGCCATTGCCATTTTGCAATTGCCATTCATGTATAATCTAGGGCCAGAGATTACCATGGATGAATGGCTAGTCTCTTTCAGAGCTCTTCAGGCAGTATATGCCAAGAAAGCCTGGAAAAAATGGCATCAAAGTCTGGGCAACATGTGATGCGAGAAACAGCTAAGCATGGAACATGCAAATATATAGGTAAATCTGTCAGTGGAGTGCCAGAAAAGAATCTGACATAACGTGGTAATTTCTTCACATTGTAGACCTCGCCCAAGAACTGCTGAAGAAGAAGCTAACCATAGTTGCAATATTAAATATTAATTAAAATATATTGGATGTTTCTGCATACAATGCACTTGTGGTGTAGACAGAAATCAGTCCTGGATGGAACATTGGAAAACCCTTCAAGAGGAGACTGGAGGAGTTGGGGAGGTCTCATAAATCCCCACAAATCCCCTGAAAGACAACAGCTGCTGCCCCGAACCCACGCTTCTGTCTGGTGAAATTTGGTGAAAGAACTTCAGGCTATACCCACACCAGCACCCTGCACAAGGAACCAGACAGGGGATGCCAGGGGGAGCAAGAAAAACACACACACACTCACCCACTCACCCACATATACACAAATACGCTCACACATTATATTGTTTTTCAATGTTCAACTTATGGTTTCATTTTCAATTTCCAATTACTATTCTAAGCAAAATAAGGTTGATTTTATGAAAAAGAAAGGACTTTTCCTAAACTATAAGGGTCAATTTTTCCACAGATGTCACTATAGTTAAAAATGTTTTAAAAAAAAAAGGTTAGGTGTGCGCCAATATTTGTCTGTTAGACTAATATACCAATATACCTATTGGAAATATAACGGGTGAATTTAAACAGATTTTAAATTGAAAACGAGTAGTATAATGTGTGTTTTGTGTTGTGTTTTCCTGTGTGTTCCTCCACGGGAACTGACCCTGTAATCAGGAATTAGTAGTCGCTCTGGATAAGAGTGTCAGGCAAATGTCATAAATATAATGTAATGAACTGCAAAACTCTCAATCCCTAGGATCTAGAAAACTTTTCAAAGGATGGCATGAGGGTGGCATGCAGATCAGATTGGGTGACAAAATCAAAACATTTATTTACACATTTGGTCTTAAATATCTTGATCCATTCAAGTTACTGCTATCAATTTGTAAATGTAAATGGTGAAACGTCAGTTCATACAAAAGTCAATTATGGAGTCCCTCAAGGCTCTGTCTTAGGTACCATATTAAAAGATTGAGGATTGTATAAGAGAAATAAAAGAGTTGATGTCACTCAATTTTCTTATGTTAAATTCTGAAAAGACAGAGGTTCTTTTGCTAAGCCCTAAAATTGCTAGAGACAAACTGTCAGGTTTAATGCTAGACTTTGCTAATTTTCCAGTTAATCTTAAACCCACTGTCAAAAGCCTTGGATTCCCAATTGACTCAGATCTACTATTAATATACCCTTTTTTCACATCAAGACTAGATTATTGTAAAGCCTTGCTGCAGGATGTTCCAGTAAGAGCCTTCATAAACTCCTGTTAGTCCAGAATGCAGCAGCTAGAGTCTTCACTAGATCTAGAAATCTTTTTCATATTATTATATCACAATATTATCTAGACTTCACTGGCTTCCTGTAAAATTCTGCATTGACTATAAAATTTTACTACTGGCTTACAAAGCCATAACGGCCTCACTCCCAATTATCTCTTTGACTTATCCCCAGTTATGAACCCCCATGCTCTCTTAGATAGCAAGGTGCTGGGTTTTTAACTGTTCCCAGAATTTTGAACACAACAACAGGGAGAAGAGCCTTTTCATTCAAGGCCCCCATCTCTGGAACAGTCTGGGATCAGCTAGAACAGCTACTATTTGGGACTCAGAAACACTCTTGGTATTTAAGTTCACGCTAAAAACCTACTTGTTTAGTCAGACTTTTAGTAATTAATATTCCTATTAGTTAAAAGGTGCAGATCCAGGGTTTCATGGATACGGAGAATTACAGTAAACTGAGATTTTGATGCTGCCAGCCCACCACTTTCACACAATAACTCAGGTTTGTTGACAGTGGTGTGGAGGGACAGCACTGTCTCAGGGTGCTCGCGTGTTTGTAAATCCCTCGGCTTTGTCCATTCTAGTAAGGCTGTAATAGTGAGTTTGCTAGAGTAACAGTACTGCACTCTATAAATTCATAGTTTGCACACTGTGAGTTCAAAAAGAACAAATTTCTCACTCTCTCTGTTTGAGATGGACGGTTGTCCACAGCCTGTATGGTGGACAGCTAAAGCATTTCTGGAAGACAAAGGCCTCCCAGCCATCTCCATCAATTTACCGTGTTTCCTGAATTCCAAAACAGCTAGTCCATGAAATTTCTATCATCAATTTTCTCTCCTCACCTGATCAGCAACATCATACTGCATCATCTGCTGCCACTAAGATTAACAAAAGCTTCACCCACTCAAGCAGATTCAACATTATTAGCTCAATGAACTTCCAATTACAGACACTAATGGCCTTTTAATTGTAACTCATTCTTTGCCGGAACTTGGGGCTTGGACCTGTAAACAGTTATAAAAAGCACTATATAAATTAAAGTCAGACTTGACTTGATTTGACTTAAATATTAATATCTTTACTATATTTACTATAATATCTTTACTATATTTGGTAAAGAAAAAACAAAAAACAAAACATTAAGTGCAGTAAAAACATGTGTTCCATATAAACTAAGCCTTTAGCTTTCTTTCTGGTATCAAGTAAGATCAAGTAGGTTTTTAGTTTCATTTCAACCAGTGCACAGCAGTGCACAATGAAAGTATGTTCCTCTGGGAGTATGGTGCTACACATAAGACATGAACATGACATAAAAAACAGTAAAGTGTAGACAGTACAAGCAGTGCATACGTTCAATTATAGTAATAATTGATATAAAATAAAAGTATAGAAAGATGGGCTAGTTAGTCCTGAGTTGACATGTGACTGTCCAAAGAGCAGAAAAGGATTCACTTCACTGATTCACTGTTGATGGTTCACACCACAGCTATTATATCCATAACTGGTTTCATTAAAAATCTGATTCTATGATGCTCAGACATCCTCACTAATCTCCCACAAATCATAGGTCAGACCACCAGAAAAACAGTCTGTTTTCAATGAAGATGGCATAGTGAGATTAGTTTTAGGGGTTAATATTCAGGGTTAATTATGGCTTGTTTAAAGACAGAATACATGAGTGTGAATGAAAGGATGCAGGGAGTAGAGGTGACAAAGGTGGACGAGTTTAAATACTTGGGATCAACAGATCAGAGTAACAGCGAGTGTGGAAGAGAGGTGAAGAGGAGAGTGCAGGCAAGTTGGAATGATGAAGAGACAGGAGGCAGGAGGCAGGAGGCAGACCTGGAGGAGTCAGAGTTAAAGATGCTGAGATTTTCGTTGGGTGTGACGAAGATGGACAGGATTAGAAACGAGTATATTAGAGGGACAGCTCAGGTTAGATGACTTAGAGACAAGGTTAGAGAAGCAAGGTTGTGTTGGTTTGGACATGTCCAGAGGAGAGATGAGGATTATATTGGAAGGAGGATGTTGAAGATTTAGCTGCCAGGAAAGAGAGAGAAGAGGAAGACCAAAGAGGAGATTTATGGATGTGGTGAAAGTGGACATGCGGGTGGTTAGTTTGAAGCAGAAAGATGCAGAGGACCATAAGAAATGGAGATGGTTGATCTGCTGTGACGACTCCCAAACGGGAGCAGCCGAAAGAAAAAGAAGAAGAAGAAGAAGAGAGTTAATTATGGCTTGTTCAAAGTCTTAATGTTTTATTGGGAAAAATAGGGTGGCGTAAGGGCTAGTTATTTTAAGGCAGTTTATTCCACATCATGCCACTGCAGTAGATTTGTGTGGGATCCCCTGTTAGTGATCTCTCAAGTGTGTAAAACCACAATCACAATTAATGGCAAAAAAACTGTTTGCAAACCAGAGAAGAGTATAATGTGGACAGGACAGCAATCTGACAACTGAAAGGGTTTGAGTGTTGAGCAGATGGAAGGACTTCCCCTTTTTATTAAAGGTTAATGTACCACTTTTGAAATACAGAGTTTCAGGAAAAACAAATAAATTGGCTGCAGTGGTTAAAAGGAACCATCAGGAACAATTTGCAGTGCTCTTGTTCATGGAACCACTGCAGTAAATGCTACCGTTGCTATGGTGAATGCTTCAACAATCATTGTCCACTTAGAAGAATTTACGCTTTCACCATACCTTAGAGCTCCACTAAATGTATAGGGGTACATATACAACCTGCACAATCACTCATCCCTCTACCCTTTTTATGATTGGTCCACTGTTGAGCACACATTATTTGTGTGATAAACTGTTTTTTAGCTCACATTGACATTAATTGATATTAATTGATATTAACATGTCAGTTGAATGGCACTGGCAGAAATGTCAGTCAAGAGCATGTCTTTGACCAGAGGCTAAATATCAAACATTTTGTGTCATCAACACTTAGGCAGCATGTATGACAGCCAGGTGAAACAATAAGGAACATCCAAGAAGAGGTGTTCATGGCAGAAGGTGACACAGTGCCGTAGTGTCACTTCCTAGTGAGGAGGTCCTGGGTTTGATTCCCAGGTGGGACAGTCCTTCCTGTGTGGAGAGTGCCAGTTCTTCCTATGTCTGTATGGGTTTATTCTAGGAGCTCCCGCTGTCCAAAGACATGCATGTCAGGTGGATTGGAGATACTAAATTGCCCTCTAAGTGTGTGGAAGTGTGTCTGCCCTATGATGGACAGGCAACCTATCCAGGATGTTTCCCGGCCTTTCGCCCTGTGAAAGCTGGGAAAGACTCCAGCACCTCTGTGACCCTAATTAGGACAGGGGGCTCAGAAAATGAAGACGTGAATATTCATTGCATTTGTTTCATGTTTAGAAAATGAAGTAGATCAACATTTTACAGTTTAAGACAAATATTTGAAGCCCATTAGAACATTGAATTAAATTCCCCGGGCGCTTTCAATAGCTGCCCCCTGCTGCACAGTGTTTGAGTGCATGGGTTAAATGCAGAGGTCTAATTTCATTGTGGTTCACTGTGTGCTGTGCTGTGACCTCGCAAAGACAAGGGTTGTCACTTTCACTTCACTTTCTTTCAAATTCAGACTAAAACCACCATCCTAATATTATGTAGGTCCCACCTTGTGCCATCAAAACACCCACCTAGGCATGGACTACCCAAAAACACTGAGTATGTACAGTGGTGTCTGCACCACGACATTAACAACACATCCTTTAAGTCTTTAAAATGAGAGTTGAAGCCTTCATGGAGAAAACTTGACATGTTCATCTATGAATCTGGAAACCAAGTCAGCTTTTTGGACTCTGTCATGTTCCTCAGACCATTCCAAATCAATGTTTGCAGTGTGGCAAGGTGCTTTATCCTGCTGAAAGAGGCCACAAGCATTTGAGAAGACTATGAAGAGGTGTACATGCTCACTGAAAGTAATATCCACATACCAGGACACAACATTTTTCAGCTGGACATTTCCCAAAGTCTCACCCTGTCTCTGCCAGATTACCTTCTTCCCATAATGCACCTGGTGCCATGTTTACTCAGGTAACTGATGCACACAATCAGACCAGGTCACTTTCTTCCATGGCTCCATAGTCCAGTTTTGATGCTCAGATACCCATGTCTTTTAGCAATAGACAGGGGTCAGCTGTGTTCAATCTGTTGTTCTGACCTTTTATCAATACTAGCAACCTGTCAGCCCTGGGAAAGGTTCCAGCACCCCTTAAGGCCCTGGATCTCATATTTAATGTTTGGTGAGCATCTCATAGGATGAAAACCATTATACTAGCCAAATGGAAATGTCATTGTATTTTAAGATTTCATGTGCCTTTCACGCATGATGTAAGATAATGTGCCTTACATAGTTCCAGGTTATCATCATTGGTAATTATTGCTCATGAAGTAAACTAGCATGATATTAAACATTATTTGTCATTTTATTTGTATTTGAAAATTGCTTGTAGTGGCTACAACCATCAATCCATTTGATTTGTGTCTTCAGGATTAAAGTCAAACAGATCATTATAAATTAAAGATCCCACATTATGGAAAACTGCGTTTTTCAGCATTTCTTGAATTTATTAAATAGTTAAATGTACTATGTTAACACTGTTACAGTGTGCACATGCACACCAGAGCATTTAAGGAATTGACAAACTGCGTCAGCAATATGAAGGTGCAACAGTTTGCAGTAAAGTGAAAGGGAAATGTATCTGTGCTTTCCACCGTTATTGGCCATTATTCTGTCAGTGATAGATTTTCTCCCATTTCCTGTTAAGTTAACCATGTTTACATGTTTACTGCGTGACTGTCAGTGTGTTTCGCACATTATTGATTTGTCTGCTCATTGATTTCAGCTGCTTTCTCATGAGTTTAAATGCTGCATTGGCTCCAATGATAATAAGCCATGTGCTGGAACAAGCATGATAAATAGTGACCATGTTCTCCAATATTACTAATGACTAATGTCCATGCTCTCCAATATTACTGCTACCTTTATTTGTATACATGTTTACTTGTCTAAACTTGTGACCAGCTGTTGCCAGTTATGCTGTTTGATTGACCTCAAAATAAACAACCTCATCAATGGCTTGAGTGAAGGATAGCAGATGTATAAGACTATGCAGGGCCCTGGACCACAAATCTCTATATTTGACCAAATGCACAGTTTTTTCTGGATTCAGATCTCTTGTTTTTTGTTTTTTGTTTTTTGTTTTTTGTTTTTTGTTTTTGCCTAGAAAATGCCTGACCCCTGCTTGCTGTTGGACTGTCTTTAATAAAGCAGATTTGCACATGGAGCCTTCTAGTCCCATTGTTTTGCTCCAACTTTAACTATTTGCTTAGAATTTTTTAAAGTTTTATAGAACTAGCAGAACAGCTAAGGCAATGGCATAATTAAAAAAATAAATAATTTTTAAATAATTAAAAAGGTTTCTCCAACTCTTGCTTTGACACAAAATCTCTAACCTTAGGTGCGTTTTCAGATTTATTACATTTACTAATTTAGCACACATTTTCATCCAAAGGAATGCTGCACAGATTACATCAATAATGTAAATAAAATAAAGTAAAATAAACTTAAAAAGTACAATATAGATAGATAGATAGATAGATAGATAGATAGATAGATAGATAGATAGACAGATAGATACTTTATTGATCCCAGGAGAAATTTAAGAACAGAATGTAAATAAGAAGTAAATAGTGCTAGTTAGATGTATTAGATTATTACTAGTATTGTGTGTTCTCCAAAGAGATACGTCCTCATGAGCATGAATGTAGACATGGACGGCCTATTGTGACAGCATTTTGGAGCTCACTTCACCATCTTGGACACAAGAATAACAACATTCTGGATTGAGAATGCCTTGTTTGTAAGGATGGCAATGACAGGTGATATTCTTTGAAAGAGCATAATGAGTAAAAAGGTGTATATGCCTGTATGACCAAATCTAAAATGATGTAGGAATTAAACCAATAATATGCTTTGCCCAAGAAGCCCATTTCAGAAAGTGTGGGTAGCAGAATGCTAGGCTACTCATGAAGTGAAAGTGACTATTTGTCATTGAAACAGCACAGCATAGCACAGCACACAGTGAACCAAAACCAAATGCTCTTAATTTAACCCACACACACCATGCAGCAATGGGCAGCCATATCCAGCATGAGGGGAGCAGTGATGGGGAAGATACCTTGGTCAAGGGTACCTCAGTTGCAACCTACTGGTCTGGAATTTGAATCCATTACCTTTTGTAAAGCCTAGTCCCTAAATACTAGGCCACCGTTGAGAACTGAGGTTTGAGCTGCAGCTCTAGCTGATCTTAGGGCTTCTTGTGGACCTTTTTAGTGGAATAACTGCCCTTAACCCAGATTGATTAGGATCAAGGAAGTCATTCCATAAGAGGAACCCTGAAACCTGCTTCAATAACACCCTGAATCTGACAAGAATGTATGCAGTGAAAACATGCAATTTTCAATTTACAATTCATAGTTCCTTGATTTATTTATTAAATAAATTCAATTTATTAAAAGCTTTAATCTGACCATTCAAACCAAGATCTCCATCTGCAATTACACCTTAATTTTAGTTTTGGATGGGAACATGTTGCAAGCTTCCCTCTTTGAATATGAACAGAACTTTCTCTTTTTCTTCTTCTTCTTCTTTGGCTGCTCCCGTTAAGGGGTCACACAGCAGATCATCTGTTTCCATATCTTCCTTTATTCTGCATCTCCCTCCTTCTTCTCTCACCACGTCCATAAATCTCAGCATCTTTAACTCTGACACTTCCAGTTCCACCTCCTGTCCTTTAGTCAGTGCCACCGCTTCCAACCTGTATAGCATAGCTGGTCTCACTACTGTCCTGTAAACCTTCCCTTTTACTTTCGCTGTCTTGCCTTTATTACTTGAAAGAAGTATGGCTACATCCACACAGACAACAATGCCTTTTTCTAAATATTTTCCAATCCAACTAATAACTACTTCTGACCTGACCTCAATGTAGTTATCCATCTGGTAATATTTTTTGATCAACAAGGCCGTGCTGGGATATATTAATTCCAGGAAATGTATTCTGAGTCTTTTTTCAGACAAATCCTTATCAATGCTGTTAATAGTGGAACCCATATTTGAAAATGGCTAAATTAACCATTTAAATGAAAGTAAGTTCTGATTTGCTTGAAAACTGCTTTCTCAGTAACCTATAAATGGGATATTATAAATAAATATTAAGCTAAGTCTACAATTTTATGAGGGTTTTAACAATATGTGAAATTGGAAATATGAGAGAAGAGAGCTATTCAACATCTGATGAATCTCAAATGCTACCAGCTGAGCACATTAAAGAATCTTTAGAGGCAGTGCATCATGAAAGCAAACACTTTTTCTTGAAGGGTTTTTCCATAAATAGCTGTGAATTCCTCTAATATTCCTCTACCCACCTGAACTTCAGATCAGCTACATTATACTGGATCATCTGCATGAGCTACTGCCACTAAAATTAACAAAAGCTCCACCCACTCAAGCAGAACCACTATTGAGCTCATTGAACTTCCAATTACAGACTCTAATGGACTCTTTTATTGTAACTCATACTTTGCCAGAACTCAGTGACATGACTTCTATCAATAAGGTCTGATTTTGTCAGTAATGAAGTGAAAGTGACTATTTGTCATTGTGAAACAGAGCCACAACAAAACACTCAAGGAGCAGTGACAGGAACGGTACCTTGCAAAGTGCACTCTGATTCATACTCATGACCTTCTGAGCCTGGGCCCTACTCCCTAACCACTAGACCATCACATCTTCTGGGAGTGTTTAATGTTCTTTTTAGATATCCCTCAAAGAAAAAGCAGCATATTTAACTTTAACATTCACAGAAGAATAGCATTCTAATGTGGTCCCATCCCAATAGGTCTTTCATAAATGTCAATGTGAATAATAAAGTCACCAGTTATAAGAGTTAAAGTCTGTAGGAATGATCGACAAATTTCAGAGAAATGATCAAGTTTGGAAAATGTCTTGGAAACTAGAAAACTAGTACAATTCTTGAAGAAAAATATTCAAAGGAAACTCACCAAGTGATATCTTTTTATATTAGAATGTGTCTTTAAATCAAGCAGCTACCTTTCTGGCCTTGAGAAAAACTTAGAAAGTTAAATATGTGAATGGGGTTGATTCAGAAAAAAATGGTCACATCACAGTTGTTCTCCAAAGAAAAGCTTTAATCAGACTGGCCTGCCGAAATAAAATCATCAACTAAAAAGCACTTGAAAATTAGGTCCTTATCAAAACATTGATGAAACACCACTAATTCTTACAAGCAGAGAAGTTTAAAATGAAAAAATATAATATTATCCTTGGAACTGATGGCACCCTTCTCTTTCAATTCATTATCAGGGCAGAAGTTCACAAATTGCTGGATCCCAGTTCATGCTGAACACTTTCTTTGGATGTGGCCCAATCCCTCAGAGAGATTCTGTCAGTTTTTTTCATTGTTTCGTGTGTTTAGTGCACAGTTTAGAGTGTGCTGCACTTAAGAATGTTCTGTGCCCTAAGTTACACAGTTACTAAAAAATAGGCAGACAGCCTTCTCCTTCTTCACAGCTGTGAAGAGACGTGATTGTCCAAGAATGCCAGAGTCCAACAGAGGCACTGATATTAGGCGGTGTTTAATTGTGTATAGATCTTCTGCAATCCAGGGAATGACTCATCCCTGAGGTCACTCTCACTCACAAATACCTTGAAGTTGCTCATGTCATATATATTCCACTTCAAGGATAGAAGTTTTATCATTTAATCGCATTGAACATCGATTAAGTCCCTGCCTTTAGGTTTTTGAAGTTTGAATGTACTGTGTCAAGACAAATGATTTCTTCATTTCCTCTATTATTGCATATTTCTTACTCTGAGGGGTTTTACATTTTGCAGCCTCCTAAATATAATAAGATAAAATTAAATTAAAATTATATTGCTTTTATATTATAAAATATAATTATATTGCTGACTGAATGTAGTTAAATATATTGATGTATTGTGTCCCTTAGCAGCAGAACTTTTAGAAAGACCCTTTAATAGAACAATTTTTCTCTGCAAGACCTAAACTTGGTTGTTTATCTCTGTATCAAATGATTAAAGGCAGCATCTCAATGATATCCCTCAAATGATTTATTGGGTAATTTAAATAGAGGGTTATTGTGGGACTGAGGGATGGGTGGGAATGTTTTGCATAAATTCTTGCACCTGCAATATCTTGATTGTGATTTTTGATTCTGAGAGTAGCCTGTGCAGACAGTGCCAGTGTGTGGGGTTGTCATGGAAACCAGGTCTGTGTAAAATCCGTAAAGGGGTTCACAGACCACAGTGAAAAAAATTGACTGGCAGCCCTGTCTTGCCTTCAGCCCTCATGAATCAACAATCCATTTTTTTTTTCACATTCCCTCAGCAATGGGATGACCACAGCAAAAAACACACTGTGTGGTTTGTAAAGCCTAGAATAATGAGGAGTGTCTCAAGAGGAATCAGTAGCCTGTTGGAAGATCCAAGAAAAAGTTAGAACATGTCTTCCAAATAATAGTGAAGAACCTGCTAGACTAGGTTGGAAAGTCTATTGGCAAGATTTAGCTTCAAGCAACATTTCTATGTGATGCAATGATTAAAGGGGATTGATTGAATTGAAGCAATAAAAACATTTTTTTTGTTTGGCTAAGCCTTTCTACTGAACAATAAAACTGTTTGCCTCAGTTTGTCAGAAGATTAGCCCGGTAATTTACTTGACTGATTTTCTTTTAATCCCCATAAACAATGAAGTCCCTTTTATTCAGAATAAACTTACTGCTGAATAGATATTATTTGCAATCACAAACTTTTCATGAACCTTTTCATAGAGAATTTGAGTGTGTCTCCAATTCTCTTTTGTAGGTGGGTTAAGCTAAGAATATATATATATATACAGTACTGTGCAAAAGTTTTAGGCAGGTGTGAAAAAATGCTGTAAACAAAGAATGCTTTCAGAAATATAAATAATGATTGTTTATTTTTATCAATTTACAAAATACAAAGTGAGTGAACAAAAGAAAAATATAAATCAAATCAATATTTGGTGTTACTACCTTTTGCCTTCAAACCAGCATCCATTCTTATAGGTACACTTGCACACAGTTTTGAAGGAACTCAGCTGGTAGGTTGTTCCAAACATCTTGGAGAATTTACCACAGATCTTATGTGGATGTAGGTTTCCTCACATCCTTCTGTCTCTTCATGTAATCCCAGACACACTCGATGATGTTGAGATCAGGGCTCTGTGGGGGCCAGAAAAATTGATGGCTGGTTTGAAGGCAAAAGGTAATAACACCAAATGTTGATTTGATTTAGATTTTTCCTTTGTTTGCTCACATTACATTTTGTAAATTGATAAATATAAACAATCATTATTATATTTCTGAAAGCATTCTTTGTTTACAGCATTTTTTCACACCTGACTAAAGCTTTTGCACAGTACTGTATATTATATATATATATATATATATATATATATATATATATATATATATATATATATATATATAGTGTTAAGTAAGTTCCCTTTAGAGTTACTGGATCGTCTGAGCTATGTTTCTTGTACTTGTTGTTTGTTTCTCATCTGTCCAGCTTTACAATAAGACACACACACAACACACACACACACACACACACACACACACACACACACACACACACACACATACACACACACACACACACACACACTGAGAAACACACAGGGTTAGCTCTGTTTGCAGGAACTACAAATTATATGGGGTTAATAGAGTGCAAGCAGACTCCAGCAGGTGTAGCTGTAACAGCTGTAACATCTTAAAAGAGAGCACAGATGTTAAATGTTGGCACCCTTTTGCTCCACAAACCTGCACCAAATCAGCATCTTTTATATAATGTGAAGCATGGTGACCTTGTTTATTACCAAACAAGTCCATTTTTATCATAGACTTAAAAATGGTGGCTGTAGAATTGACTGGGAGGTCATTGTGAAGAAAAGTGAAAGTGACCATCTGTCACTGTGAAACACAGCATAGCACACATTGAACCACAACAATATGCATCCTCTGTACTTAAGCCACACACACTATGCAGCTCTTGTTAGGTGACTGTTACAATGTTACAAAGTAAAAAACAAGCCATATTTTTTGACATATTCAGAGGTCTGATTTGACTTTACCAGTGTAGTGCTTAACAAACCTGAGCAGAATGTGTGCTCTTTGCTCCTGTTGCTGTGTCTTCCCTATGCATGCCCTTATGCTTTAATAAATCACTTAATTTAGGGCCAGTACCAGGTCAGAAAGATTGTAACAGACCATGCACATGCCGATGAATCATTTCCAGGCACCAGAAAAGATGCTGCTGTTTGAAACTTTTTATCAGATCAATAATGCCTAGTCAATAAAAAACAAAAGTACTTTTTTTGCAGCAACTTTCTAGCACTTAATGATTCATTAAAAGAACATTTTTTGAAAAAAACACTGATTATTTTAAAATGCCCATTCTTTTTCTTTAGGCAATAAGTTCTGACTGCTTCCCATCTGATTTCAAATAGCTGGTTAGCACAAACCTCACGAGCTATGGTCTTTTAAAAGGGGCAAAATTAATCTCGTTTAGAGATTGGTCTTGACATTGACACTGATTATTATTACAAGACCAATTGCCCTGGCAGATTTGCAGTTTTAAGCAGCAGAGACAAGCTTAAAATGACAAGTCAGATTTTATTGGAGAATGGAGATAAATTACACAGTCTCTATACAAGTCTCACAAGGATACATGAAGCTGCACTGGCTCCTGAGCATTGGAGCTAAAAGAGCTCCTGTACTATAAATAAAAGATTAACATTTATACATTAAATGATATTTTATCCAATCAGTGGCATTTTCAACTGCACATTTAGGGGAAAAATATTTGAGTTTTACAGTTCTATGTATTGATTGTGTCATTAATCAGATACAAAATCCAAAAACTAAAGTCATTATTTTGATTTGTATGATGGTAAGTTTAAAAACTGGGGAAGTGTGCTTTGCATGCTCAAATATTCAAATATATTATACTAATAATTTTGGGGCAACAGTGGCGTAGTGTTTATAGGCTAGGCTGCAGGATTGGAAGGCTGTAGGTTTGAGTGCCTGACTAGTAGGTTACCCTGATTCAACCTTGAACAAAGTACCATCCCCATCACTACTCTCTGGCCACTGGATATGGCTGCCCACTGCTGCAATACATGTTCATGAGTTAAATGCTAGAAAAGCATGGTTCACAGAGTGTTGTGCCATCTTCACAATGACAGATAGTCACTTTCAGTTAAAATAATCAACATTACTTCACCTCTACAGTTTCATCCATTTCTCTTCTAGCTGACGTGCCACGACAAGTACATTCAGTGCACACTCCTTCAATACAATTATGCTTACAAGTACCTTAGTAGGGCATTTCTATTGGCTGTTTCTGTGCACTGTAACGCGCCGGTGCCAGCGAGGTCGCTGGGCACCTGTGTGCGAGCCCCGCCCCCCGCCACGTGACAGAATGACTCCGTGATTCGGAGCAGGACGCGGGTCCTTGCGTGTTTGCTCACGGAGTCATTCTAGTTCATTACAACCCCCTCTCTCCCCCGGAAGGGGACTTCGCGGACCGTGAGTTCCTTCGGTGCGGAGGGGCACGGGAGCTGGCTTCCACGTAGGCGCTGCGGGATGCGGGCCTGTGATTCCGGCTCACGTGTCTTCTCCGAGAGGAGCTCACGGGGTTCCGGCTTCACCGCGGAGGCGGCGGAGTTTCTCGAGTTTTTAGTTCTCCCGGGTTTTTTTGGGGTTTTGTTTTTTCTCGAGTCTCTTAGGGTTTTTTTTGGGTTTTGTGTTTTTTGGGTGCGGGGGGGATCCTGCCTTGGATGAGGCAGGATCTGGCGCCCCGGAGTAGGCGCCTTTTGGGGAGGGGCATCTGTAACGCGCCGGTGCCAGCGAGGTCGCTGGGCACCTGTGTGCGAGCCCCGCCCCCCGCCACGTGACATGCACACTGCAGATGAATATGATTTAAAGAATTAAGCCATTCAAAGATCATGAAATATAGGGCAACAACGGTCTAGTGGTTAGAGAGTAAGCCCCATAATTGGAAAGCTGTGGGTTTAAGTCCCAGAACAGTGAGTTGCCCTGGTGTACCCTAAAATACCATCCCCATCACTGTTCCCCGTGCTCTGGTTATGACTGTCCACTGCTGCACTATGTGTATGAGTTAAATGCTAAGAATGCATTTTGTTGTGGTTTACAGAGTGTTGTGTTGTGTTTCACAATTACAGATTTCAATACACGCGCCTTCTCCATTTTATTTCCTCTTTGTCACCTTTCCATGTCTTTTATGTTTTCTTATGTCTGTTGTGTGTGATCAGCATTGGTGGAGACACCAAAGGATCATCCTTTCTGTGTGTTTTTGTGCCTTTATGCTAAAATGGGTCTTGATCTTGGGAAGGTATGCATTGATGTAAAAATAATGGAGAATTCCTATCAAATGTTTATAGCTACAATAAGCACTATATCTTGAAAAAGTAAGGAGTAAGAAGCAAAGGTAGTTGTGTTAAAATGCAGGAACTAATAGTTTCTTTCACTTTTTAATAACTTTCACTTCACTTTCACTTAAATTGTAATGAATAGCAATATAGTCTAAATAAATTATACGTACTAAATGGGTTCTAGCTATTAAGCAGATAAAGATACTCACACAAAAAAAAAAGACTGACTTAAAGTAGAACCAATAGAACGTTGTCACGTGTGTTAGGGGTTGGGCACGCTAGAGGGCGCTCTCTGTCACGTGTGTTGTGTTTTGGGCACGCTAGAGGGCGCTCTCGGTCACATACAAGGTGTTTATGTCACAGGAGGTGTTTAGGGTACGCTAGAGGGCGCTCTTTTCTGACTAAGCACACCTGAGCCCCTGTGGGCAGGTGTGCATCATTGGGGCTGACTATTTAAGCCCCGATGAGTCAGAACAGAGCGCGGCTCATTAGGTAGGTTAAACCTATGTGTAATGGTGGTGCTGTCTGTCTGTCTGTCTGTCTGTCTGTCTGTCTGTCTGTCTGTCTGTAGTCATAGTCATAGTCATAGTCATAGTCATAGTCATAGTGCGTAGGAACTGCAGGCTTGAGTCCTTGTTTGTTGTGTGTTTTGTCACTGTAAGCAATAAACTTCTGTTCGGAACTCCTGGCTCGGAACTGACGTCCCTCCGGTACCACGCCACCGTTACAGAATGAGCCGCCAGTACCTGGACATCACGAGCCACGAGGGCGATCAGGAGTGCGTGTTGTGGGCGGTAGCCAATGCTATCGAGCAGTCGCTGCAGCTGATAAAGTCTTGCGAGACAGGGGCGACTTCTCTAGACCTCCGCGAGCATCTGGACGGTGAGGAGTGGGTGCGACGGACACCGGCGGCCACGGCAAGGGAGCTTGAGCGCCGTCTGCGGAATACGACGTCGCTGCTCCCACTCGATATCATCCTAGATCCCGAGCTTCGCATGGATGGGTTCGCGCTTTGTCTCCGGATGCTGAGCTCCATGGCTAAAAGGACACAGCGCTATCTCAACGCGCTGGACCACGTGTTCGTTTCCGCACGCAACATGGAAGGCGGGGCTTCGTTGACGGCTGGCGTTGCACAACGCGGAAGCACGACGCCAACCACGCCGCAAGCGCCTCAACGCGGAAGCACGAAGCCAACCGCGCCGCACGCGGGTCAACGCGGAGATTCAGCGCCAGAGAGCGTGAGAGTGCCGCGCGCCAGTAACCGCGATCCGCCAGCGGAAAAAGCGCCGCGTGCAGCTGCTAGCGGGAACACGGCCAGCGCAAATCACCACAAGAGGTTGGTAGCAAACGCGCCTTTCCGTGTTCACAGCGACAGCACGACGCTCACCGCTCCGCAACGCGACAGCACGACGCTCACCGCTCCGCACCGCGACAGCAAGGCGTCCCCCGCGCCGCACCGCGACTGCCCGGCGTCCCCCGCGCTGCACCGCGACTGCCCGGCATCCCCCGCGCCGCACCGCGACTGCCCGGCATCCCCCGCGCCGCACCGCGACTGCACGACGCCCACCACGCTGCAGCGCGCCAGCACAGCGCCCCCCGCGCCGCCACGCGCCAGCACGGCGCCCACCGCACCGCCACGCGCCAGCACGGCGCCCACCGCGCTGCAACGTGACTGCACGGCATCCACCAAGAGGAATGCAAAGAAGGCCACCCGCAACAAGAGAAGCGAGGCAATGGCAAAGAAGGTAGTTCCGGACGCAGAGAGCACGAGGAGGGTGGAGACCACTTCCTGCATCGCGCAACCGGGGAGGTCGACCAAGGAAGCCCTTCGCAACAAGGAAAGCGGCATCAAGAAGTCGACCCCCAAACCCAGCTCCATGAAGCCATCTGCTACACAGAAAGCAGAGAAGGAGCAGCTCCAGGTTAGTGGCAAGTTTAAAAGGAAAGTTCGGGTGCAAAGGAGAATTGAACATGAGGCTGTTGTAACCATTCAGGCACAGGTGAGGAAACACATAAACAGAAAGTACTACCTGAAGCTACTGTGGGCAGCCAAGACTGTTCAGCGATATTATAGAGCTAGTAAGAGTATGAGGCAAGAAATTAAGTCTTTGAAGGAGAAAAAAGGGGCTGTTGTTGTTCTACAAGCTGCATTCCGAGGGATGAAGACCAGACAGACTCTGAAACTGAAGCACCAGGCTGCCACGGTTATACAAAGGGCTTACAGGGCACACTGGGCTCAGGCACGATACTCATACATCAAACAGACTGTTGTTGCAATCCAGCTGAGGTATCGTTCCACACGTGAAGCCAGAAAACAGAGAGGAGTTTTTGACATTGCGCTCCGCTGCAATGTTCCTGCAAGCCTGCTTCAGAGGTCAGAGGGTCAGAAGGGCTGTGATCCTGCACCATCAGGCCGCTTCCCTGATTCAGGCTGCGTTCAGAAGACACAGGGAGGTAACAAAGTACCAGGCCATAAGAAGGTCAGCCATCTTCATTCAAAGATATTTTAGGTCCTACATCAGGGGCAAAAGCGAACATGAAAGATTTCAGGTGTTGAGAAAGTCAGCGATATGCATCCAGGCAGCTTTTAGAGGTTATTTAGTGCGAAAAAATGTTAATGCTATGAACAAAGCTGCTGTCGTCATTCAGGCTGTTGGGAGAGTGCACCAGCAGGGGTCTGTCTTCAAGAGGCCGCGCTGGGCAACAGGTGGTCGTCAGAGGAGGTTTGGAAGGTGGAGACCGGGACTTCAACAAGGACAGAGGTGTCAAAGGTGTAAACATGCTGCGAAGTGCTTGCAGAAGTCAGTCAGAGTGGAGCCGGTGAGGGATCGGGCCGTGTGGCACAGAGAGGCGAGGACAATCCAGTCCCACCTCGGAGGTGAGCAGATCGGCTGCAGTAATGTTCGGTTTGCTGAACAGGAGGAGTTGATGACGGGACTCTACCATCAGCTGACCGAGGGAGCCTCCATGCCACAGGTGAACGCCACGGTCTCGAAGGACCGGAGGAAGGAAAAAGAGGAGACTTTGGCTCAAGTAAAAGGTGAGCGTCACGGAAGGAACAGTCAATTCAGAGAGGGCAGAGAGGTCCTTCGATTCGAGATACACGCTGTGAGGGTTTCCCAAAGAAAGGGACTGGGGAGAAGACAGGAACAGAGAAACCAGATCGTAGGCCGGATAACACGGAGAGTTGAGACTCCAACCACTCAGGAGAAGCTCACCGAGCTAGAAAACCAGGTCAGAGGTATGGAAGGTAAATTGGCCCTCATCGAATCTCTACTCTCTTCTCCGACACCAGTGCCTGCTGGAACCCAGAGAGCAAAAGCCAAAACAGAGCATCCGGAGAACAGTCCAGCGGAGAAACGGGTAACGAATGCAGAAAGGGAGCAGCTGCCTTCAGGCCCCCTAGCATCGGCTCGCCCCCACAACTCAGCAAACCCAGAACAAGGTGACATTTGGAGGAAGCCACGGGGAACTCCTCAACGTGAAACCAGAAGCTGGGACACTGCGTCGCCGGGCCCCAAGCGACCAGGAAGTACGACCCAGACAAGGAAAAGGGCAAAAGACACCAGCACGAATCAGTTCAGGGAGACGGACCAGAACTTCGGCGCCAGAGATTCGGGAAGAAGCGACGCGCGGAACCCGACTGACAGGGGTTGTAAGCAGAGCTTAGACTCATTGAAAAAGACTTCCTCTGTAAACCCTGTAACGTCTCTGTGTAGCTCCCTTTCAGGTCCTGTCGAGTCCAGGGGTTCCATGGAGTCAGGCAAAGCCTCCAAGGACGTAAGAGCCAAGGTCAGGCACCGGTCAAAAAGGTGGACGGAACTGCTGGGATTCCCCTCACCACCACCAGCTGCCCGACATAACTGGTCGGAGGTCCTTTGATGGTTTTTTTTGTTTTCTATGGACCTGACCGTGTGTCCCGACTAGGGACTTTTGTGTTGTTGTTTGTGCCTCCCCCCTGAGGTTCGGCTGCGTTCGGGCACTTCGGGAGCCGCGCCCTTGGGGGGGGGGTTCTGTCACGTGTGTTAGGGGTTGGGCACGCTAGAGGGCGCTCTCGGTCACATACAAGGTGTTTATGTCACAGGAGGTGTTTAGGGTACGCTAGAGGGCGCTCTGTTCTGACTAAGCACACCTGAGCCCCTGCGGGCAGGTGTGCATCATTGGGGCTGACTATTTAAGCCCCGATGAGTCAGAACAGAGCGCGGCTCATTAGGTAGGTTAAACCTATGTGTAATGGTGGTGCTGTCTGTCTGTCTGTTTTTAGTCATAGACATCCTGCATAGGAACTGCAGGCTTGAGTCCTTGTTTGTTGTGTGTTTTGTCACTGTAAGCAATAAACTTCTGTTCGGAACTCCTGGCTCGGAACTGACGTCCCTCCTGTACCACGCCACCGTTACAAACGTATAGTTCTAGTTGTTTATGCACCTTGAGAGATAATTGGGATAATCATGTTTGTCTTTCTATACACTTTTGCTACAAGGATGAAGGCACAGTCAGACAAGTGAAACAACTCATTTGACAAAATGATCTTTTTATCTTACAGACTTCAGCGTCAAATAAATCTTGCATGTGGTCCTTTGGGTCTTTGAGCAACGGCTGTGTTGACCCCTAAAGATGTGGACCTTTGTACATCAGCAGGGAATATCAGTAATGAAGAAAGTGTAATCAGTGTCTAAGCATGAATAGTTTTCCTCCACTGACTATAAACACAGAAACACTGCTTTGCAGAGCAGCTGCTTTCTATGAGGCAACACACTGTTTGATAAGGAATTGTTTGTTCCCCTTTAGACTGAAAAAGAAAAAACTGCAATCTCTACTCATAATTTTAGAGTGTTTTTTTTTTTTTTTATTGGTCAATTTATTGTGAAACTTTCACATAATGCAAATACTAATTGGTGTTTTCAAATAAAAAAATAATAAAAAGATTTACTAATATATCATTATCCATTGGTCAGGACCCCTATCACCACCAGCAACCATTTCCAGTACAGCAGTTGCAGTGAGATGGTTGTAGCCATCTATGTGTGTGTCTTTTGCGCAGACTGAATGACATAGGATTAGACGCTGACCAACACATGTTTAACAGCATCAGATAAACTTTCTTTAAATACATTAAATCTACAGGATAGACCCTGCAGGTTATATGTGTAAAGGGGGCAGTAAATGGGATACTACAGAAAATGGGATGGGAATGAAAAAACACCAGCCACACTACCATGTCTGATACACTCTGTGCAGCACTCACTCACTATCATCCCAACAGTCTCTGTCACCGCTGTGCTGAATATGATTGACCAGAGTAAACAGACAGAAATGTAAATCACTAAGTGGTGATTGCATGGAGCTTGAAGCTTAATTGAGAAGAAAAGTCGACTGGGCAGGTCGATACTGCCAGCAGCTCAAGCCTCGTTAACTATCATCTGAGTCCAGCCCTTTTTTGTTCCAACTCTTGTAACAGAGAGAAGTAAAGACAATGATTTTTGGCAACCTGTTTACAACCATTTTTATGGTTCATTGGGGTGCATACATTTAAAGGAATTATTTGAAGTTTAGAGTCATTTTTGGTTCCATAAAATAGGTTGTTGGTGGGATGGTTGGGATGGTTAACACTTTATGAGTATGTTTGATAGTTAAAAGACAACTATGCAGAGACTTATCCTAATGAATGAGTAGTGCTGCTTAACCTCAAAAGTACTTCTATTAAATGCCAAGACTTCTAATGTATGTGGGATTGCTATATTTGCATGTTTTTCTAAACTCTTCTTCTCCACTTTACATACTGCTTCTTCATCCACAGTTTCTGAGATATTGGCACTGTTCTATTTGATCTGTCCTTCATGGTCTCTGGTGTTCTTGAATTTTGATTGTATTTGAATGATTTTAAATTAAAATTAAATATATTTTACATAATCAGAAAGTTGTGGGTTTGAGGTAACCTTGAGCAAGATACTGTCCCCATTACTGCTCCCTGGGCTCTCTTTATGGCTTTCCATAAAATGCTTGGGTTAAATGTTTCATCCATTTTCTACTTGATCTATCACGAGTAATACATTCAGCATATGCCTCTTCTCCAACGTCGTCTCTTTTTTTCTTCTTTGTCATCTTTCAGTGTCTTTTATGTTTTCTTACGTCTGTTGTGCGTGATCTGCATTAATGGAGACACCATGGGATCATCCTTTCTGTATGTTTTTTTTTTGCCTTTAGGCTAAAACGAGTCTTGATGTTGGGAAGGTGTGCATTGATGTTAAAATAGAAATAATATAGAATTCCTCTCAGATGCTTTATAACTACGGTAAGCACTGTGTTCTGAAAAAGTAAGAGTAGAATGTAAAGACGTGTTAAAATGCAGGAATTAATAATTTTTAAAAAAATCATCAGACAAATCAAGACCCCTATAAAGTACAGACCCCAAAAAAACAGTACTTAAGTACAATAACAAAATATTTGTATTTCATCACTTTTCTTAAATACTTCTCTACTTGAATAACAATTAAATTAGATGAGTTTTAAAAATATATGTGCAAGTGTTTTGTACAGTCCCCTGCAAAAATGATGAGCCACCCATCATTTCTTTATATCTTGTAAATGTTCCATCTTGATAGTGAACAATACTAAACAAATTAGTTTTATTTATAAAACGCTGACAGGATTCTGTAGGATTCAAGCCCTATATATTAATTATGGGGCTGCTGACATGAAATATACACCAGATGATGGTAACAACCCAAGTGAATATTCTTGTCATTGTGAAACACAGCAAGCCATAATGAAATTAGACCTCTGCATTGTACCCATACACGTGCAGGAGGGGGCAACTATTGAAAGCACCTGTGGAGCAGTGGCAGGGACGGTACTTTGCTTAAGGGTACCTCTGGGCAACCTACTGGTCTGGGATTCAAAACCACAACCTTTTGATCCTGGAATCAGCTCCCTAACCACTAGACCACCGCTTCCCATGTTGAACACACGTACTGGAATTTATTTAATACTTTGTAGACAAGTCTTCGTCAATGACAGCTTCAAGACGCCTTGCTCGCATTGCTCAGGTGTGATTTATGCCCGTTCTTCCGTCTTCAGATCTTGAAGGTTCTGGGGGCTTCTCCTATGAACTCTACAGTTTTTAGATAGATTTCCAGTTGGATTCAAGTTGGGTGATTGACTGGGCCATTCTAGCAGTTTTACTTTCTTTCTCTGAAACCAATTGAATTTCCTTGGCTGCGTGTTTGGGATCATTGCCTTGCTGAAATGTCCACCCTCGTTTCAACTTCAGCATCCTGGTAGATGTCAGCAGAGTCTTATCAATAATGTCCCTGCTATCAATAACTGTACATGCTAATTCCAGATCTTTTTGAAGTTCTCCGCGAGTGGTCCTTGGCTCTTGGACAGCTCTTCGGATTATTCTTTTGACTCCTCTGTCAAAAATCTTGTGAGGACCAGCTGGTCATGACAGGTTTATGGTGAAATGATTATGACCCCAATGGTGCTCACTTGAACATTCAGAAATGCGCCTATTACCAATGGCACCCGTATTTTTTGCAACAATAAGGTTGTGAAGATCTTGAGAGAGCTCTTTGTTTTTACCAATCAGGAGATGCTCCTTGTGTGATACCTTGGTAATGAGAAACCTTTTTATAGCACATCAATAAGGAATAAACCAGCCATTAGTGGTCAGGATTGCTTTTAAATACTTATAAATTCTATCTGCTTTTTCTTGGATTTCTTTGTATGTGTGGAATACTTGGGTTGCTACCAACATCTGATGTAAATTTCATGTCAGTAGCCCCAATTAGAAATATATTTACTCAATTGATGTGTCCAAGACTCATTTTCCCAACTGTATACTTTTTGTATAATCTCAAAGAGATGAACCAATATATACTTTAGTTATTGAAGGCGTTTTTTCTAAAGGGAGTTATATGATTTAATCTGCAACACATGGGAACCAAATCGAATTTTACTGAAAAATAATTATACACTTGAACCCTTAATCTTCTGTTTTGAAACCAAACAATTTATTAATTAGGCCAAGTGGCTGATAGCAACACAGGGTATGAAAAGTGATGTGAAAGTGACTATTTTCCATTGTGAAACCCAGCATAGCACACAGTGAAACAGCAAAATGCAACCTCTGCTTTTCACCACTATGCATTGTGCAGTGGGGGGCTGCCATATCCAGTGCCCAGTGGAGCAGTGATGGGGACAGGACCTTGCTCAAGGGTACCTCAGGGCAACTTACTGATCTGGGATTTGGGTCCATGACCTTCTGATCCTGGGCACTAGTCACTAACAACTAGGTCACTACACTGTAAAGAACAGCTCATAGAAAAATAAAAGTATTGCAAACTATTGCAAATGAACAATTAATTTGCACTATCATGTGATGTCATCTCAGTCTCATTTTATAAAATAAAGGGCAGAAACGTGACATAAATTTAAATACGTTTAAATATGTTATATATAAATATTAAATATGTTTTATTTTTTCTTCAGTTTTATACAAGGTCTGAAACCACTGTGTTAGTTTAGGGTGGCACGGTGGTGCAGTGGGTAGTGCTGTTGCTTCACAGCAAGAAGCTACTGGGTTTGATTCACACGCAGGATAATCCAGGTCCTTTATACTTTATGTTCTCCCTGTGCCTGTGTGTGTTTCCTCCAACAGTCTGGCATGTCAGGTAGATTGTAGATGCTAAACTGGATACTAAATGTATTTGTGTTTGGCTGTTCACCCTGCAATAGGGTTTTCAATAGGGATTTCAAGATGGCAGCGCGGTAACACGCAGCGGCCACTCCGGGGTCCAAACTTTGGTGCTAAAGTCTGTTAAAAAGTCTTTCATCCGACTACTTTTCACCATAAGACTTGCACATGAGCATCACATCTGTGAATGCTCCTAAATTTAACCGCCAAACACTGCTGGAGCTCAGGAATCAGTCAGGATTCAGTCTTCCAGCGACTCTCCGAACAACGCTACGGGAGCTCGGCGTGCTGAGAAGACCAGGCCTTCAGTCCCCGAGATCGCCTGCTGAACCTGGCCGACTGAGAGGACATAGGAAGCGGTGTGAGAGGAAGCAGAAACGCGGCAAGCGTGCTGGGGTCCGGGCTCAGCTAAAGGCTAACGCTAGCCGACCGGCTATCCCGTCCGTCCTCCTCGCCAATGTCCGCTCCCTGGATAATAAACTGGACTGTATACGACTCCAGCTGAATACCCAGCGTGAGTATAGAGACTGCTGTGTTTTTGTTTTTACGGAGACATGGCTCAGCGACAGCGTTCCGGACACCGGCATCCAACTCGCCGGACTCTCCGCGTCTCGTGCGGACAGAAACTCCGCTCTGTCCGGAAAGACTCGCGGAGGGGGGCTGTGTGTTTACGTAAACACACAATGGTGTACAAACGCTGTGCTGGTCTCTACACACTGTTCGACACTGCTGGAGGTGCTGACAGTCAGGTGCAGACTGTTTTATTTACCCAGGGAGTTCTCCACAGTGTTTATTACGGCGGTCTACATTCCACCCAGCGCTAGCGCTAACAGCGCTAATGCTAACAGCGCGCTGGCTGAACTTTATGGAATTATCAGCGGACTCCAAAACTATCACCCAGACGGATTGTTTATTGTTGCCGGAGATTTCAACCATGCAAATCTCAGGTCAGTTTTCCCTAAATTCCACCAACATGTGAACTTTGCAACGAGGGGGGAAAACACGCTGGACTGTGTTTACACAAATCTGGCCGGCGCGTACAGAGCGGAGCCCCGCCCCCACCTCGGACACTCAGACCACATCTCTGTGCTGCTGATCCCAGCGTACAGACCCATCGTCAGGTGCGTGAGACCCACCCTGAAGCAAGTAAAGACCTGGCCCACAGGAGCCATCTCTGCTCTTCAGGACTGCTTCGAACGCACCGACTGGGAAATGTTTAGGGAGGCTGCAACCTACGGTGACTCCATCAACCTGGAGGAGTACACAGCTTCAGTGACCAGCTACATCAGCAAGTGCATTGAGGATGTTACTGTCTCCAAGTTCATCACACCACGACCCAACCAGAAGCCATGGATGACTGCAGAGCTGCGCAGACTCCTGAGAACCCGAGACAAGGCCTTCAAGTCAGGAGACGAGGCCGCCCTAAGAACAGCGAGGGCAAACCTGTCTCGGGCCATCAGAGCGGCGAAGCGAGCTCACGCAGAGAGAATCCATGGCCACTTCAAAAACACCGGTGACACGCGGCGCATGTGGCAGGGCATCCAGGCCCTCACCAACTACAGGACATCTCCACCTGCCTGTGACGGTGACCCCTCCCTCCCAGATGCGCTGAACCACTTCTACGCACGGTTTGATGCAGTGAACGACACGGAAATGAGGAAGACCACCCCTCCTCCGAACGACCAGACTCTCTGTCTGACCACAGCCGAGGTGAGAAGATCTCTTCTCAGAGTCAAGCCACGGAAAGCTGCTGGTCCAGACAATATCCAAGGTCGTGTGCTCAGAGGATGTGCAGAACAGTTGGCAGATGTTCTCACTGACATCTTCAATACCTCTCTGAGCACCACTGTTGTTCCAAGGTGCTTCAAGACCACCAGCATCATTCCAGTGCCAAAGAAACCATCTATCTCCTGCCTCAACGACTATCGTCCCGTCGCACTCACACCCATCATCATGAAGACCCCTGGAGACCCCAGTCAGTCAGGATCAGTAGCAGCACCTCCAACACCATCACACTGAGCACAGGAGCCCCCCAGGGCTGTGTGCACAGCCCACTGCTGTTCACACTGATGACCCACGACTGTGCAGCCAAGCACAGCTCGAACCACATCATCAAATTCGCTGATGATACAACCGTGGTGGGTCTGATCAGCGGTGGAGACGAGGCAGCTTACAGAGAGGAAATACAAGAGCTGACGGACTGGTGCAGAACCAACAACCTGTCTCTGAACGTTGACAAGACTAAAGAGATGGTTGTTGACTTCAGGAGATCACGTCGGGACCACACTCCACTTATCATCAACACCTCACCTGTGGAGATGGTCCAGAGCACCAAGTTTCTTGGTGTTCACATCACTCACAACCTCACGTGGTCCCTCAACACCAGCTCCATCACAAAGAAAGCCCAGCAGCGCCTCTACTTCCTGCGCAGACTGAGGAAAGCCCATCTCCCACCTTCCATCCTCACCATCTTTTACAGAGGAACCATTGAGAGCATCCTGAGCGGCTGCATTACTGCCTGGTACGGGAACTGCAACGTCTTAGACCGCAAGTCCCTACAACGGGTAGTGAGAACAGCTGAGAAGATCATCGGGATCTCTCTGCCCTCTGTACATGACATTTTCACCACTCGCTGCATCCGCAAAGCAACCAGCATTGTGGATGATCCCTCCCACCCGTCCCACACTCTTCTCCCTCCTGCCATCCGGAAAAAGGTTCCGCAGCATACGGGCCTCCACTTCCAGGATGGGAAATAGTTTCTTCCCCCTGGCCATCAGACTGTTGAACTCCTAAACCGCCAATATCTGAACTCTTAAACCCAGTCCACTTTGTCACCCTGTATTTATTTATTTATCTCATGTTGCACTCCTGCACTTTATCAGTAACACCGCTCCACCACACTGCCACACTGTGATCTATCTGGGCTGCTTTGTTCCACAACACTGCAGCCCTCTACGGATGATTGTACTGTCTGTCGTGCCATCTGTTGTTGTCTGTCTTGTCTTGCACTTGTTGCCCCGTCTTGTGTCTTATGTTGTCTTGTGTCTTGTCTTGTCTTGTGTCTTGTCTTGTGTGTAGCACCAGGGTCCTGGAGGAACGTTATTTTGTTTCACTGTGTACTGTGTATATGGCTGAAATGACAATAAGTCCTACTTGAACTTGAACTTGAACTTGAATGGACTGGCAATCTGTTCAGGGTGTTTTGTCCTGTGAGAAAACAGAAAAGATGTAACAAAATATAAAAGGTGTAACGAGATGAAACAGAAGAAAGATGACAGGTTTCAGCTGTGCTGCAAGTGACATTGTTTGGGCGATAGGACATGACTGGTGCTTGATCATTGTTCTTGCAATATTCTTGCCTTTGACCCAGTGTGTTCAAAATATAAGAATAAATCATAAATATAGACAGGTTCATAAATACTTGGCACAGCATTAACTAATACAGTCGTGTGACAAAATTAGGACACCCCATGAAATATTCAGTTCTTTATTAAGAAATGTTCACATATCTATGTCTAATCTTGTTTTTATTTATCTCTGGAAAAGAAAGTGATTTAATTGCTGGTAAACAAAAAAGAAAAACCTTTGTTTTATTAATTAAACAAAAGATATCAACAAAATGTGTATTCTAACAGAGGAAAATGTTTGGACATTCTACCCCTTAATTGCTTGTGTTACCCCCTTTGGCTGAAATAACCACAGTGAAACACTTCTTGTAGCATTTACCAGTCTCTGACATTGGTCTGAGGAATGTTTGCCCCACTCCTCAATACAGAATTTTTTAAGCTGTGAGATGTTTGAGGGGTTTCTTGCATGTACAGCCTTTTTCAAGTCACCTCACAGCATCTGGGCTTTGACTCAGCCACTCCAAGACTCTCCATTTGGTGGCCTAGTGGTTGGGGAGTTGGCCCTGGATCGTTCATAGTGTGTCCTAATTTTCACATGACTGTAAATATGAGCTTAAAATGCATAATTTCTCTTTTAAATAGATAAAAATCTAGAGCTTGAATTTCTATTTAAAATTTGTCATTTTGAAAACACAGCACAGGACACAGTGAACTACAATGAAATGCATCCTCTGCATTTAACCCACACACACTGTGTAGTAGTAGGCAGCCATATCCAGCACCCTGGTAGCAGTGATGGAGATGGTACCTTGCTCAAGGCTACCTCAGGGCAACCTACTTGTCTGAGATTCAAACCCATGCCTTTCCGATCCTGGGGCAAAGTCCCTAACCACTAGGTGACCACTGCCCACAACATATATGACTTGAACCCTAGTCTTCTGCATGAAAGGTGGTGATACTGTCCACTATCCTAACAAGGACCAAGTCTACAAAAGTCCTGAAAGCTGTTTTTGCCTGTAGAGCAGGCAATCTATAGACTGAAATATAAAGATCAGTTTAATCAGAGAGAGAGAGCACAAACATTAGAACTGTTACCCAATCCTGAATTTGAAGCTACATCACAAAAGCTTTACCTTAAATTGAACTGGATGTTACCACAAACATCCTGTAACATTACTTCTGACAGAAGGTTAGAATCAATTAATTGTGGAGTGATGCATGTAAGCACAGGACATAATAGTATCCAAAAACTTGCTGGCTGTTGCTTTACCATTATTAACATTACAAATAAAAACTGATAGAAATCTAATGTACAACCTCAAACCAGAGAAAGGTTTCGCAGTATGGAAAATACAAAATAACCCAATGATTCTTAATTGGACTGCACTGCTATTCATCAATAGTTGATAGAATGTGGATAAAGAAATTACTTTGGTAAGACTTTGTCAAGCACGACAACACTACATTGGCTTAGGCCACTTTACTGCTCAAAAAAGAAAGGCTCTCTTGGCTCTGAGGCATCTGGGATGAACCATCATACAGTGGAAACATGCACTGTGAAAGTGAAAACCCTTGTCATTGCGAGATCACAGCACAGCACACAGTGAACCACAACAAAATTGGACCTCTACATTTAACTCATGCAACCAACATGCAGCAGGGGGCAGCTATTGAAAGTGCCCGGGGAGCAGTGACAGGGACGGTACCTTGCTCAAGGGTACCTCAGGACAACCTACTGGTGAGGGAATCGAACCCACAATCTTCCGATGTGGGGGGGGCAACTCCCTAACCACAAGGCCACCGCTGTGGTCCAATGACTCAGTTTTCTGTATCTTCTCTTAGAAGAAATTAACTTCATGTGCTTTGAAAAGAGTCACTATGTCAATGGCCAAAAGTAATTTTGACTTAATAGAAGCAGAAAATAACAGCAATTTAGAGCAACGTTTGTTTTCTTCGAGATGACATCTTTTACAGGGACACCCATGAATTTTTCAGCAGCAATGTAAAACCACATTCTGACCATATTACAAAGGCCTTATTGCAGAAGAAGAGTTACTATACTGCACTGACCTGCCTGCATTCCTGAAATGTGTGCTGAAACAATAGGACAAAATAATGTTGGAAACCTTTCATCACTTGGTATCCTCAGTGCCAAACATGTTATATATTGTAAGAAGGAATTTTCTTGCTTACAACATATTCCAGAAAAAAAGTTGGAATGGTAAAGCATTTACTCTACCGGTCCAACTTTTTTTCTGGAATATGTTGCAAGCAAGAAAATCAGCAAATTGATGTATTTTATGAAATGAAATGAAGCTGACCAGACAAAGCATGCAATTAAATGAAAATAAAAGTTTAATTGTATTTCCCACACTGTCCCAATTATTCTGATTGGAGCTTGTAGGTATGCTGGGGAAAGAAATAGGCTATATTGCATTGTAGACATTCTGTGACTGTAACGGTGGCGGGGCCAGTGCGGAGGCAGGAGTTCGGAACTTAGTTTTATTATTCACAAGCATACAAACAAGAAGCAAGGACTGCAGTTCTAAGCAGAAACCAAGAATGGAGGAACTGCAGTCTAAACCAAGGTGCTAGATTACCACATACAAAAACCAAAACCACCATTGCCTGTAGGCTTAGCCTAACTAATGAGCCACGCTCTGTTCTGACTCCATCCATCCATTTTCTGCCACTTGTCCCAAACGGGGTCGTGGGGGAGTGCTGGTGTCCACCCCAGCGCACACAGGGCGAGGACGGGGGACACACCCTGGACAGGTCGCCAGCCCATCGCAGGGAGGAGCGGGACGGGGACGGCACCTTGCTCAAGGGTACCTCAGGGCAACCCATTGGGAAGGGGCTCGAACCCCGCTCTACCGATCATGTGGCCAACGCCCTAACCACTAGGCCACCACTGCCCCAGTTCTGCCCTGTTCTGACTCATCGGGGCTTAAATAGTCAGCCCCAATGAGGCACACCTGTGCCTTCATGGGCTCAGGTGTGCTCAGTCAGAACAGAGCGCCCTCTAGCGTGCCCAAAACACCTCTTATGTGACAAACACCTCATATGTGATAGAGAGCGCCCTCTAGCGTGCCAAAAACACCTCATACGTGACAGAGAGCGCCCTCTAGCGTGCCCAAAACACCCCACATGTGACAGAACCCCCCCCCAAAAGGCGCGGCTCCCGAAGTGCCAAAACATAGCCGAACCTCTGGGGGGAGGCCAAAAACAACAAAACTTTACAAAAACAAAGTCCCTTGTTGGGACATACGGTCAGGTCCACAAAAAACACAAAAAGGACCTCCGACCAGCCATGTCAGGCAGCTGGTGGTGGTGAGGGGAATCCCAGCAGTTCCGTCCACCCCTTTGACTGGTGCCTGAACTTGACTCTGAAGTCTCTGGAGGCATCGCCTGACTCCGTGGAACGCCTGGACTTGACTGAACCTGAAAGAGAGCTAAACATAGACGTTACGGGGTTCAAAGAGGAAGTCTTTTTCAAAGAGTCCAAACTCTGCCTCCAACCCCTGTCAGCCTTGTTCCTCACGTCTCTCCTCCCTGAATCTACAGTGCCAAAGTCCTCGTTCGCTTCATGGAACTAATGATTGCTGATGTCTTTTGCCTTTTTCTTTTTCTTGGTCATGTTTCTCAGCCGCTTGGGGCCCAGTGACGCAGTTTCCCAGCTCCTGGTCCTATTACGCGAAGTTCCACATGGACTCCTCCATGAGCCACCTTGTTCTGGGTCTGCTGAATTGTGAGGGAGAGCTGAGGGTAGGGGGTCCGAATGCAGCTGCTCCATCTCTGGAATCTTTACCTGTTTCTCCATTGGACTGTTCTTCAGCTGCTCCGTGTTGGCATTCACCCTCTGGGTTCCAGCATGCACCGTTGTCGGTGAAGTGAGTCGAGATTCGATGATTGCCAATTTTACTTCCATACCTCTGACCTGCTTCTCTAGCTCGGTGAGCTTACCGGCCTCACAACGGACTTCTTTCAGTTCAGCCTGCAGAGCGACGTTGTGGTCCTGCACCCGTCTCAGCTCTGCCCTGGTCTGATTCAACTGCTCTTCCATAGTGGCTATTTTAGCTTCCAGCTTCTCCTGAACGGTTGGAGTCTCAACTCTCCTCGTTGTCTGGCATACGGTCTGGTTTCTCTGTTCATATGTTTTCCCCAGCCTCTCTCTTTGGAAAACTATCACAGCTTGTACCTTTATTCTGGAGACCTCTCTCTCTTCTCTGAATGTGCTGCTCTTTCCATGACGCTCACCTTTGTCTTGAGCTAGAGCTTCCTTCTGTTTCCCTGGCGTTGATCTCCCCTTGACGACTGGACAAGAGTCCTTTGGTCCCCTCCAGCTGTGAAAGCAGGCAGGTGCCTCCCTCCCTGTGCCTCAACCCTTCGTTCGCGACCGAGGGATGCGCCTGTGGCATAGAGGCTTTTTCGGTCAGTTGCTGGTAGAGTTCCGTCAGCAACTCCTCCTGTTCAGCGATCCGAACACTCCTGCAGCTGATCTGTTCACCGCCGAGGTGGGATTGGATTATCCTCGCCGCTCTGATCCGTATGGCCAGATCCCTCACCTGCTTTCCTCTGAACGACCTTGGCAAGCGAATTGCAACATGTTTAAACTTCTGATACCTCTGTCTTTGTTGAAGTCCAAGTCTCCACCTTCCGAACCTCCTCTGACGAACACTTGTTGCCCAGTGTTGTCTCTTGAAGACAGATCCTTGCTGGCGCACTCTCACTGCAGCCTGAATAATGGTAGCAGCTTTGTGCATAGCATAAACCCTTTTTTGAACTGAATAACCTCTAAAAGTCGCCTGGATGCGTATCGCAGACCTTCTCAACACCTGGAATCTTTCATGTTCGAATTTACCCTTCATGTAGGATCGATACTGTCTTTGTATGCTGATGGCTGCCACCCTTATGGCCTGGTACCTTACTACCTCCCTGTGTCTTCTGAACGCAGCCTGAATCAGGGAAGCTGCCTGATGGTGCAGGATCACCTCTTTTCTGACCCGCTGACCTCTGAAGCAGGCTTGCAGGAACATTGCAGCAGAGCGCAATTAAAAAAATTCCTCTCTCTGTTTTCTGGCATCAAGTGTGGAACGATACCTCAGCTGGATTGCAACAACAGTACGTTTGATGCATAAATATCGTGTCCGAGCACAGTGAACCCTGTAAGCACATTGTATTGCAGTGGCAGCCTGGTGCTTCTGTTTCAGAGTCTGTCTGGTCTTCATCCCTCGGAATGCAGCTTGTAGAACAACAGCAGCCATTTTTTTCTCCTTCAAAGACTTTATTTCTTGCTTCATCATCTTGTTAGCTCTGTAACGTTGTTGAACAATCCTGGCTGCCCACAGGAGCTTCCGGTAGTGCTTTCTGCTCATGTGTTTCCTCACCTGCGCCTGAAGGGTTACTGCAGCCTCATGTTCGATTCTCACTGTGTTATTGTGATTCACGCTGGCTGTGTTCCCACATTCTAGGTATCTAGCGGTGGCCTAGTGGTTAGGGCGTCAGCCACATGATCGGAGAATCGGGGGTTTGAACCCAATGGGTTGCCCTGAGGTACCCTTGAGCAAGGTGCCGTCCCCGTCCCGCTCCTCCCTGCGACGGGCTGGTGACCTGTCCAAGGTGCGTCCCCCGTCCTTGCCCTGTGTGCGCTGGGTTGGACACCAGCACTCCCCCGCGACCCCGTTTGGGACAAAGCGGCAGATAATGGATGGATGGATAGTTCCTCCTGAAGGGAATATACTTGAAACTGGTGGCTCACCTGCAGCTGGTGTATAACTGCCTGAAGAGAGGCGTTGTCATCCTCCAACTTTTTACACTTTGTTTTCAAGGCGGCCAGATCCCGACTTTGTGTACCGAGTTCTTGATCCTTGGTGAGGAGCTCAGCCTCTATTTCCTGGAGCTGCTCAACTAAAATGTTTTTGTTCTGTCTCTCTGCGCCCAGAACAGACAGCCAGACCTTCTGAGACTCCTGTAGTTCATGTTCTAATTCCTGGATTCTCGAAGTTAGTTCTCTTACCCGAAACGGTTCCTCTGTTGCCCTCTGCTCAGCAGACGGGTTTGTGGAGCTGGGGTTGTGTACTGTGCCAGGTGCGGGCCTCTTGCCCTTTTTTCTTTGTTTCCGCGGTGTATCCGCCATTTTTTCGCCGCGTTTCACATAGGGCGGGGCCTCCATGGACGGACCGCTGTGTTTGCTGCACGGCGCTGTCTCCACGGACGGACCGCTGTGTTTGCTGCACGGCGCTGTCTTCGCGGACGGGGCGCTGTGATTGGAGCACGGCGCTGTCTTCGCGGATGGGTGCTCGGTGGCGGTGACTCTCTGTACTCCACCGCTCTGCTCGCAACACCCCAGCTGCCACAATGGCAGCGCTGCTCGGAGGTCCTCAACCATGGCTCCCAGGGCACGCTCGTGCTCCTCACACCAACTCTCGAGGCTCCTGACGTCCCGGTTTTGGCGGCTCATTTCTGTAACGGTGGCGGGGTACCGGAAGGACGCCATTGCGGAGCCAGGAGTTCGGAACTTAGTTTTATTATTCACAAGCATACAAACAAGAAGCAAGGACTGCAGTTCTAAGCAGAAACCAAGAACGGAGGAACTGCAGTCTAAACCAAGGTGCTAGATTACCACATACAAAACCAAAACCACCATTGCCTGTAGGCTTAGCCTAACTAATGAGCCGCGCTCTGTTCTGACTCATCGGGGCTTAAATAGTCAGCCCCAATGAGGCACACCTGTGCCTTCATGGGCTCAGGTGTGCTCAGTCAGAACAGAGCGCCCTCTAGCGTGCCCAAAACACCTCTTATGTGACAAACACCTCATATGTGATAGAGAGCGCCCTCTAGCATGCCAAAAACACCTCATACGTGACAGAGAGCGCCCTCTAGCGTGCCCAAAACACCCCACATGTGACAGTGACACTACCATCCATTTTTATCATCACTATTATAAAGGAATAGGTAGAGGCAAGGAGGGAATCAATTATCTCTCCACATTTCCACAAAACAGATGTCATCTATAAAATGTTCCACTTTTAATATAGTTTAGAGCATGCCTAGAACATCAAGTTAAGGTGGGATATTGTACATGACTGCGAAGGCAGGGAATTATTGAGATTCAGTTCTGTGCATTGAGACGTATCAGCGTCTGATATTTTTCTTCTTTTCATTTCCTGGAGAGAGGGAGAGACTCTGATTAAATCCCTGTTTGTGTAATTAGCAGGTTTTTCCTTGACGCAAACATTTAATCCTACATACAGAACAGTTCGCTCCACCAACAATATAATTAATATGCAGTAGTCAGTGTTGCCAGATGTGGCTCCATTCAAAGCAGGAGGATTTTAGTCGGAATGGGGGGTGGGGGCCATTTGGCAAGTGGACACAGATTAGCCTGGTTTGTCAGTGTTTTATGCAAGTTTATGTTCCAAAAGCAAGTTGAGAATTCCAATGCAGTCCTTTAAATATTTTACTGAAATTATTTTTGTGCCTTTATCCAGGTGTTCATTATACACTTGAAATTTAGCCTTGGTCCTTTGTATGTGGAGCATGATCTTTTCCATGTCTGCATCTGTTTCTTCCTGGTGCTCTGGTTTCCTCCCAAAATCCAGGTGATGTACATGCCAGGTAGACTTCAGATGCTAACTTCCTCCTAGGAGTAAATGTGTGTGTTTTTCTCTGTTCTAATGATTGGTGTCCAGGGTATTTCTTCATCTGTTGCCCCCTTAATGCTGGGAAATGTACCTGCACCCCCCTGAACCCAGGAAAGGTAAGAGCTCAGAAAATGGACAGGTGGAAATTTTTTAAGCATAACGACAGCAGTTAAAATAAATAAACTAATATAATTTATAACACAAAAGAGCTCTGTTGCCTCACATTAAGAAGGTCATGGGTTCAACTCCCAGACAAGGCAGTCCAGGTCCTTTCTATGTGGAGTGGACACATCCTACCCATGTCTGTGGATATTTCCTCCAGCAGCTTCAGTTTCCTCCTACCATCCAAAGACTTGTATTTTAAGTAGATTGGAGATGCTAAATTGCCCCCTAGGTGTGAGTGTGTCAGAGCGTGTGTGCCTGTCCTGCGATGGACTGGTGACATGTCCGGGGTGTTTAGCTGGGATAGACTCCAGCACCACTAACAGCCCTACTCAGTACAAGTGGTTAAGAAAATGAGTGATTTAGAGGTTAGTGCTGGACTGCACCAAATCTTATTTCTCTTGGAGAAACAAAGGCTTATAGATGTGGTTTAGGACAAGAAATGATTTGCTGCATCTTTTCCAAAAAAATAAACTTAATCCCTACAAGTGTAGGGCTGGTATTCCCACTGCACTCACAAGGAAGGCTGATCTTGGATCAGATTTCTCTATATTTATAATAATCTTTGTCATGAAAACTGATTCCAGCATTTCTTCCAGCACTTCTCAGGTGGTTTTTCAAAAAAGGAACCTACTGTCTATGGTGGTTGTGTGCATGTAGCTACACGTTGATACATGCAGATTTTATGGGCAAATTTACAGAAATGTTTTCAGTGATTATTAATTTCCAGTGTGAGTTACCAATTGTAGTCTTTAGTTTTAGTTCATAATTGAAGATCTATAAGCTGTACCAAACATGTCTTAACTGATTATCTAAATGTTGCCTGATTGGAAAATTTTTGCTAATTTTTGCAATAGCATTAAACTTTTAACATAGCCAGCAGCCTGCCATTAAAGTTATGCTGCTTTAAATGTTGTGTATGAAACTTCAAGAAAGCACTGAGCTTTGTACACTTGGGCTCATAATTTACACTAAGTGTGCATAGTTTGTAGGGGAAGGCAGATTAGATTAATTTTTCCTTAGCCCAAATGTAGTCAGTCGGTCAAGTGCAAAGTGTCTGTGGTTTGTTTGTTTCTTTAGGGGGAGCAGTGGCTTAGTGGTAAGGGAGTTGGCAGCAGGCTCATAAGCTTGTGGGCTTGAATCCCAGACCAGTAGATTGCAATGGGGTAAGGTATTGTCCTCATTGCTACTGCATGTTGCGTGCGTGTTTAATGTAGAGAATGCATTTGGTTGTGGTAAGCTGTGTTGTGCTATGTTTTGCAATGACAAATAGTCACTTTCACTTCACTTTATTGTTGCACCAGGGGCCAATGGAACTTACAATCATATACACCAATGTACATAAATCTTCACTCATCCTACTCAGAGTTGTTAACAATTATCATAATCATAACCAGTCATTAACCTCTGTCACTGTATGTTACTGTACCTCTGTACGTGGTGAGACTGCTAACAAATAATTCTGAGAAAAGAAAAGTGTGCAAAGGCCTTGTTGCACTCCCTGCCACAATTACTAATTGACTCTTTTATTTAGACTCGCTATTTAGTTAGACAAGACCTCTGTAACAGGTATTTTGCAGTAAGTGACTAAATGCACCAAATGTCATTGGCGTAGCAGGCGGTACACGGCATTTAAGTGGATTTAAATAAATGTATATATTGTGTGTAACAGACAGCTGGAGAAGCTGAATGGAGAATTGAATGGAAGTGTCTAATTGAATCCAGAACATTTTGTTCAGCGAGGTATGACTCATGCCATGTGAGGGAAAAAAGTACTAAATCAAAGCATTGAACAATCTCTTTACAGTACAAATCACATGGCTCTAAAGCTTAGTGCTTCTTCAAACTTTACCTTGACATACACTGAAAGAATAAGTTTATCCTAATGCAGTAATATATGCAGTTGTCTTAACTACATACAATGGTGCTTTAAAATGGGAAACCTTTAAGAATTTTCTGCAGTCCCCTCCAAAAGTATTAGAACAGCGAGGTGATGTTTGAGATCACAGAATGACATTCGGGTTGGAGATCAAAATATGAATATGAGATGAAAGATTGTTCAATGATCAGATGTTCAGCTTTAATCCTATGACATTTATCTACATTTTAAATTACTCAGAAACACCTTTTGTATCTCAGCCTTGTTCTTCTATTGAGCAAAAGTTTTGGAACAAACAGTTTTATTGTCTGAGTAAAGTATAGGCGGTGGTCTAGCAAGGGACTAGGCCCCAGGATTGGAAGGTTGTGGGTTTGAATACCAGCTCAGGTGTTTGGTCAGTGGTACAGCATTTTGCCACAGCATCTGACAGTGCTTGTTTGTTTTGGGGGGTTTCTATTTTAGGCTGCTCTTCTGGAGATGTGTATGTTCATAGAGTTCAAATCTGCTGAATGGCCACAGGTAGCAGTGGCCTAGTGTTTAGGGACAAGGCCCCTGGATAAGAAGGTAATGGGTTCAAATCCCAGAACAGTAGGTTGCCTTGAGGTAACCACCACCATCACTGCTCCCTGGGTGCTGGCTATGGCTGCCAACTGCTGTGTGTGTGTGGGTTAAAAGCAGAGGACACATTCTGTTGTGTTTCACAATGACAAATAGTCTTACTGCATGATAAGGTTCTTCCTGTTTAGTTAGGTTGCTGTATCGCTGTATACTGGTACACACAGTTAATTACATCTTCAGTAAACATTACTGAGCCTGTTTCATAAGCAGCCATTCAAGCTCAAGCCATGACACTGCCTCCAACATGCTTCATTGATGTGCTTATGTCACGTGTGTTAGGTTTTGGGCACGCTAGAGGGCGCTCTCTGTCATGTGTGTGGTGTTTTGGGCACGCTAGAGGGCGCTCTCGGTCACATACAAGGTGTTTTGGGTACGCTAGAGGGCGCTCTGTTCTGACTAAGCACACCTGAGCCCCTGCGGGCAGGTGTGCATCATTGTGGCTGACTATTTAAGCCCCGATGAGTCAGAACAGAGCGCGGCTCATTAGGTAGGTCTAACCTACGCGTAACGGGTGGTGGTTGTGTAAACTTTGTCATTTGTGTAAACTTGGTGTCTATGACTAGGTATAGGTCGCCTAGTATAGACCTCTTAGTATCTAGGGCTAGACTGCAGTTCCCCAGTCATAGGGTTTTATGTGTAGAACTGCAGTCCCCCGTTCCCTATGTCTTGTATGTTTTGTCACTGTGCGTAATAAACTTCTGTTCTAAACTCTTGGCTCTGACCTGACGTCCCTCCAGTACCACGCCACCGTTACAGCTTATATGTTTTGGATCCATGATCCTTTCTTTTTCCATACTTTAGCCTTACATCACTCCGGTTAATCTTTGTCTCATCAGTCCTTAAACTTTGTGAACTTTCCTTTGAAACATTGTGGTTCATCTCTATACCTTTTTAGGGTTTTCTAATTGTTTTTCTATTTGCTCTTTTGTCATGGGCTCTATATTTCTACTCTCAAAGCCTTTTTTTGAACAGTGCTTTGTGGTGTCTCCGATACCTAATCCTCCTGTACAGGTTATTCATATTGTCACTGAACATTGTTTAAGGATTTGCAGTGGGAGTGATGGATGCATTTAAGGTAGAGGTTGGATTACATCCAGGAGCAGAGCTGAGCCCATTCTTGCTCGCGATAGTAATGGACAGGTTGGATAAGGATAGACAGGAGTCTCTGTGGATGATGAAGTTTGCTGATGATATTGTGATGTGCAGTGAGAGTAGGGAGCAGCTTGAGAACCTAGAGAGATGGAGATATGCTCTAGAGAGGAGATGAACAAAAGTGAGTAGGTCAAAAACAGTATACATGAATGTGAATGAAAGGGAGGAAAGTGGAGTGGTAGGATGCAGGGAGTACAGGTGACAAAGGTGGAGGAGTTTAAATACTTGGGATCAACAGTTCAGTGTAACGGTGAGTGCGGAAGAGAGGTGAGGAAGAGAGTGTAGGCAGGTTGGAAAGGGTTGAGAAGAGTGGCTGGAGTGATTTGTGACAGACAGGTACAGAAGAGGAAGACCAAAGAGGAGGTTTATGGACATGGTGAGAGAGGACATACAGGTGGTTGGTTTGAAGCAGGGAGATGCAAAGGACAGGAAGAAATGGAGATGGTTGGTCCGCTTTGGCGACCCCTAAATGGGAGCAGCCGAAAATTAAAATAATATTAACAACAACAACAACAACAACAACAACAACAACAACAATAATAATAGTAATAATGATAATACTACTACTACTACTACTTGTCACAGTTTGTCGTGCCTGTGGTTCTGGCCGGGCACGAAAGATGGCGCTCTGTTCTGACTGAGCACACCTGGGCTTGTTCAGACACAGGTGTGCTTCATTGGGGCTGCTATTTAAGCCCCAGTGAGTCAGAACAGAGCGCGGTTCATTAACAAGGCTATGCCTTATAGTTAATGGTGGCACATTTAGTTATATGTTTTGGTTTAAGTTTAATAAAGTTTTGTTTTCAACTACTGGCTCTGCGTTGGCGTCCTTCACACTCCCCGCCACCGTTACACTTCTACTACTACTAATAATACTAATAATAATAGTTGTTGTTATTGTTATTGTTATTACTATTGCTATTATTACTACTACCGTTATTATTATTATTGATAATAATAATAATAATAATAATAATGTTTAATATTTATGTTGTGTCATGTTGTGCATGTATTTAGTATTCTGAAAGCTTACTAATTTTCCAGCATTGATTGGCACATTTGGATATTTGAGGGAAAAATTTCCACGCAGAAAAAAAAAGAACCAAAATAAAATGGAAAGAGACTGTCTCATGTTTCCTATCAACATGGATATGGTGCACTGGATATGTAACATCACTGACAACAAGTAGCCTAGTGTAATAGAGCACAATCCACTCCAATTTTTTTTTAAACAACATTATCTCTACAAGTTTATTAATTGTAACAAATGTGGCTGTTTTTTTAGGATTTCAGTAAAATCTTAAATCTTATTTGTTTACCCTAAAAAGAGAGTTTGGACAACTCTAAGCTATAAAATGGCTGTGTGGGAACACTTTGTGGAAAGGCTATTTCTGCATAAAGACATAGTTAGGTCAGTTTTGAAGGACTTGACTGGCTTGCAAACAGGCTTTATGTCAACCCCAACAAATGCCTTTAAGATGATCTACCCCTGAAACTCAAAGCCAGGTCTTATTATTCAATGTTAGTGCCAAACCTAACAATGGGGCTGCAGTGGTTAGGGAGTTGGCCCCGGGATCAGAAAGTTGTGGGTTCGAATCCCAAACCAGCAGGTTACCCTGAGGAGTGGAATCTGGCTATAGCACAACAGCCTCAAGCTAATAATGGCCCACTGACTACAAAAGGTGTGTTAAATTCTATGTGTGCATGTTTAAAGCTTAATTCTACGAATAAATTATTAAACCATTCTAGACATGTAATTTTTAGAAAATCTGTATGTTATACAACTTTCTCATTTGGTTTAGAATAATATATAATTTGTAATAATATATAAACCTTTTTAAAGAGTTTTATGATTTTTTGTTTGAGATCTGAAATTGCAATACATCAATATATTGGAACTATTGTTTATATATTTTATACAGCAGATTAGTTTTAAATTATTAAAAACAGCGATTCCAAACTTTTGTTCCCTTTCTGAGCCAACAAAGCATTTATTCAGAAACAGAAGTGTTTAGATGATTTCAGGCCTGCAATGTCTAGGCTACACAAAAGGAGAGAGACTCTTAATAAATAGTCCAGGGTTGTGTGACTGCACAAACATTACACTCATTCAAGCGACAAGCATGAAATTTCCAAGCTATTGGAAAATTGCAAAAGGTCAAACTGAGCTACAGCTTCATTAAAGCAGACATATCCTGCCTGAGGTGTACTTACTGAGTTTATTGCACAAAGGGATTCAGGACACCTGTCATTCTTCTCTGCCTGAAAAAGACAAAATCTCATAACTCTGAGTTTATAGAAATATTAGTAGAGTAATTCAATAGAAAATAACTCCTAAAATAGGTGTTTAAGCACTCACAAAATGAAATTGTTTGCATTTGTAGCTTTTAAATAAAGCTGTGTATTATTCAAAATGAGCTGTGTAAAATAAATTATAATATACATTTTTTAACGTATTCATAAATTGGTATTCACATTGAGGCAAATAGCAACTTTAATATTCTGATGTTTTTTGAAAGGGAAGGTTTACAGAACAGTGGTGAGACTTATGTTATACATGTTATACATATATACGGGTTGGAAATTGTGGTAATGATGAAAAAAGATGGGAGGTGGAGCTGGAGGTGTCAGAGTTAAAGATGCTAAGATTTGCATTAGGAGTGATGAGGATGTACAGGATTAGAAAGAAGTACATTAGAATTTGAAGAAAGTTAGAGAAAATTAGAGAAAGTTAGAGGATGTTCAGAATGGAGCAGCCAGGAATGGATTTGTTGAGAGAGGACATGCAGGTGGTTGGTGTGATAGAGGAAGATACAGAAGACCAGAAAAAATGGAAATGGATGATCCAATGTGGGACTCAATTATGCTGTGTTGATGAAGTGATAGAAAGAAGAATGCTGGTAGATGAAGTAATAGAAAGTCAAATGAAGTGGCGGTACCTAGGCCTATTTAAGAAAATCTATTAGCAGAATTCTATCAATGGTATTGCAGTCGGTCATGGTGTCTCCTTACAGTGAGAAGCTTCTGTATCTCAAGCCAGACCTGACTGAGTTCTCTATGTGTGAATATGAGTTTGAATGTTCTACGCCTTCAGCACCCCCCACAACTGTGACCATAAGTCACTAGGTAATGGATGGATGGTTGGAAGGATTTTTCATTTTGAATCTTTGCCAAACAACAATTAGTCTCTAAGTTTTTCAATGATATTAGGAAAAAGATTTTAAAGCAACACATGCTAGGGCAGATCTAACTTTTTTTTATCTTTCAGCAGAATGAAAATTCTATCATGGTCATCATATCTCTCAGTGAAAATAAAATAATCTTTCATTCATGAGGTTCACAGTTTTTCGCTTTTGTCTACTTTTAGAATCTGATGTTGTAGTTCAGAACCATTGTAAAGGAAATCAAAGATTACATGGATTATTTTGGGGGGGTTGATACTCTGTTTATATATAAATCTATAGATCTATACATCTGCACTTTAGAAAATAGAAATTTCTAAAGGCTTTGAAAACTTGACAGCAAAATCTGCCTTAGTAATAAAACATCTTAGTTTTGCAGTTTAATTTAAATGTAATAATCATTTGAAGTATTTTATATCCATTTGACATCTAATATTAACAAAAATCATCTGTCATCAAATTTATACTGTTATATAAATGTATTAATTTGGCATTTCAGTCAGGGATTAAACCCTATGGCTCGCATACATTTTTCTTTCATTGAGAGATCTTCATTCCAAATGCTGTGTGGTTCTGGAGCTGGCTTAATCTATGGCTGCTGAACTGATAAAGAATCTGATGTTCACTGAACTTAATATGAAGTCAGGCCTGTTAATGTAACTAACGTAAGCACTTAATGTTTCCAGGTGGGCTAATTGTAAAAGTATTCTTTTCATTTTTAGGAGATTGTGAGCTCAAAGGTAAAGAAAAGCACACCCTAAACCTGAGCCAGGTGGCATTGTGCAATAGAGTCCCAGCCAACAGAGAAATATTAAAAGATGAAACACAATTTATTCATATCTCTTATATTCAGAAGCAGCTGGCTTCAGATAATTAGGCCTGGGATTCCATCAGAACTCAAGACTCATTCTCAGAGCCAAGTTTCTAGTATGACAAGCGACAAACTGGGATTATTGCTCACAGTCAGGGATTATAGTTCCTCATGTTGATAACAGTAAATGATAACTGCTGTCTGATTATAGGGATATATAAAGAAATAAGTTATATGCCATTTTTTATCAGAGTTCTGCTATTTTCTTCAAATGGCAGTCAAAGGGAAGGTAATCTTTTCCTCCTTATACCAAATGTCCAAGGGGGTTGATCAATGTTATTTCTGTTGACCTGGGGCAGGAGCAGGTGGAGTGATTTGCCAGTATTTGTGTGAGCATGAGAACATGAAATACAAGCTCAAAGCATCTGCCTTAAACCAGGTAAGCAATTGCTGGCAACCCAGTAAGCGACATAGTCAAAAATCTAAGTATTCACAGTCAAGCAGAGGTAAATTAGTTTTTATGTTAACTTGCAACACCTAGCACCTTTTAACTTATTTTGTAGCAGGTAACCATTGAATGGCAAAAGAAGAAACTTTAACACTCATTTTCAGGGAGGGGGACAATTGTGCAGCATTGCTTTCCTGTCCAACTCTTTCTTGAATATGTACTACTATTGAAGTTTGATGAAATGATGTATTCAAACACTCAAAAATACCAAACTGCAGGAGAACAGGCTGTCCTTGGGTTTCCAAAGTTGAATGTGCTATGCAACTGAGACATGATCTTTGATTTGCTGTGGTACTTTCTTGAAGTATTGTTACATTGCATAATAAATGCTTGGGAACAGAAACAAAAGTGAATGCCTTTCATTTCATTGCAGTATACTGTGGAATGGAAGTTTTTAAAATGTTCAGTTTTTCTACAGGCATTACACTTTAGGAAGCACTATGAGTAGTAGAGCAGGTTAAGATAAGCATATCCAGAGTGAGTCCAGTTATACATCCAGTCAAGTGAATGAAAGGCAGGTTTCTTATGTCCCAACAGAGAATTCGTTCAGTATTTAAAAAATACTCCAAGTGAATAAAAACACAAATCTCAAACTATTAGGCTGCCCTGAGGTTCAACAATGCATTCTACTTCCTCAGAGTGCTTCTGAACTTGAGCAGTCTTAGAAATTTCGATTTCCATGGCTGGTGCATAATCAAGAACATTAACACTGCTTACCATCTCAGATACATAGTCCAGGCCAAGAACCAGCAAGGCCGCCAAGGCGTGCACATAATTAAGATCGGGAGCCCTGCTCTTGGTTCCACTGAGAGAAGTTACACATTGACTCCTCAACCAGTTGGTACTGTGACAGTTCTGTGATGGTAGAGGGCACCCTGCTCTGATTGTGCACACTTGGGCATTGGGTGCCAGGTGTGCCTCATCAGAGATTGGCGTTATAAGCCGAAATGAATCAGAGCAAGGCACTGGTCATTCTGTGTGCTTACCTCTGTGTTTATTTATGTCATCTTTTACACATTTTATTTTCAGTACATTCAGTCTATGAGTTCTGTGCACGTTACTTCTGTTATTAAAGTTCAGTACAAAGCTCTCGGCTCTGCATTGATGTCCAGCTCACAACACTACATTGTTACAATACCAGATAAAGCTATAAGTGGATGTCAAAGAACGGTGATGTGTTTCATATTAAGCTGAAAAAAATTGAGATAGAAATGTCAAGCGAATAGACTAGACTAGATGATGAAAGGCTATTTTGCCTTGTTTGACAGTAAAAATTGAACATAAATCTAAATCAGGATTATGTATCAGGACTAGTAGCAAGACTTAACCCAAGTGTGATCATAAGTATCAGTTAAAGCTTTGACTGCATTCATAGATGTTTGCTGAGAAGGTTTTAATTTACAATTCAAGGAAAATTCATTTAAACATTATATTGCAGCTAATATTGCAAGTTGAATCAGTGGGATTCTCTTTTTTGCTAAATCAATATCAAATTTACTTATTGAAAGTCTTTCTCATGGCCTTTTGGAATGTTTCAACAATGTTGTTGCCCTTTGCTTTCTCATTAAATGCTTGGAAGGTTTGAATAGTTCTCTTGGGAGTTATTTAATGATCTCCCAGGAAATGGTTCTTTATTACTGAAATCCATCGTTCCCTTCGATATTTTAGTTGGATGACAAAAATCTGTTAAATTTGAAAGTATTCTACAATTGTGCTCCAATGCAGTTGTAAAATTTGAAGCAGCTCTTTGGGAAAAAGTCACATTTCGATGGATTACTTCTAGGCAAGTTTGTAATGCTTAAGAAATGCAATTTGTCCGTGTAAATGTGCTGTCAAGAAAGAAGATGCAAGGCCATTTTTGGCCTTAAAGGCAAGTGTTAAGGAATTGAACCTGTCAGCATTCCTACACTGTTGCACTGCCTCATATCAGCTGCATCCACAACTAATACGCCAGCTGTCATACCGCACATGCCCACAAGCTCTCCAGGATACGTGACCAGCCAGCTTTGATTTAAAAAACAGAGCATTATGTTTGTACAATGTCCTTAAGCCACTGAGAGTTTTTAACTCTTTTCCTTACAGCAAATACTAGACAGCAACAGGCTGTGTAACAAAGAAAAAGTGTGAAGTTAATATTGTTGAAAGTTTTTTTGGCTTGTAAAAATAGCAGAACATCATTGGTGCTATAGAGAACTGCTAAAGAACCCTTTTTATTTCCAGGGTGAAATTTAAAAAAGTTATTTTTCACATTGTTTTTAAGCATGTTTATGGTTTTTAAGGACTATTAAGGTCGTGCAGTGAGTAGCGGTGTCCTCTCTCAGCGAGTTTGACTCCCAGGTAAAATGATCCTGGTCCTCCCGAAGACATGCATGTCAGGTGGGTTGGAGATGCGAAATTGTACCCTAGGTGTATGTGTGCCCTGTGATGGACTGATGACCTGTCCAGGATGTTTCCCTGTTTCTCTGGAATAGACTTCAGCAACCCTTGCAACCCTAATCAGGACAAGCAGCACAGAAAATGAGTGAGAAAATTTGTCCTATTCACACGCTTTTAGATTGAGAAATGTAAAGTGTCATACCATTTTTTTTTCAGCATTTCCCAGTAATGTCCCATCCAAATCCATCATGTCAGTCATTTTAATGAATGAAAAGATAGAGGGGAAGATATTCAGGTGACCATTATTAATTGTCAAACATTATATCACTGCAAATCATAATGTCCCCATAATGATTGAATGTACTGATGTTGATTGTTTGCTTAACAGTAGGTTGCCCTGAGGTACCACTGAGCAAGGTATCCCTCCTGTCACTGCTCCCCAGGTGCTTTCAATAGCTGCCCCCTGCTGCATGTGTGTATAATTTCATTGTAGCTCAGTGTCTGCTGTGCTGTGTTTCACAATGACAAGAATAGTCACTTTCACTTATGGAGTAGAACTGAAATTCAAACTGGCCTAACTTCAAAATGCCAATCCTGGTGGCACCGTTGATCAGTTTGCATACCATTGTATACAGATTTGGCTGGAGAACAGAACCCAACATAGGGAGGTGGACCTGATCAGCCTCAGTAAAGCTTCGAAAGTACGAAAACATGTTCCTCCACAAAGCTAATAGACAACTGTGTAAAGGGGTGAACTGTAACTATCACTTTAGGTGTTTGCCATCAATCCATCACTTATTGTTTTTAACTAGAATTTCAAAGTGGACAAAAAGGGAAAATATATTTATAAAAAGCATAGGCTTTATTTCCCAATAATATTTTTCTTTGTTATTGAAATGTTTTAGTGCTTTTATGGGAAGTAATTGACCTTCAGCAACCTTCAGCAGCAAAAAAGCTATGACAATTATAATAATTGCCAGCAAATTACAAGGCTTTAATGTGACCAACCTAGACTTCTCAGAATTAGAGCTGCTTCCATTTAGCCACAGTTTTCACAATTTTGAAAATTACAGAATTAAAGGAACATGTGAATCTGTTTCAATGAAGAATCTGGTCTTCAACACATCTGTCACTCTAGCACCTTTTTTGGAGTTTGCCAATATTATCTATAGTAATTCAGAGACTTGGACATACCTGACTTATACCTGATCAACTTACTTAAAGTCTTCTTCTTCTTCTTCTTCTTCTTTTTCTTTCAGCTGCTCCCGTTTAGGGGTTGCCACAGCGGATCAGCTGTCTCCTTTTCTTCTGGTCCTATGCATTTTCCTGCTTCAAACCGACCACCTACATGTCCTCTCACCACGTCCATAAACCTCTTTGGTCTTCCTCTTCTCCTCTTTCCTGGCAGCTCCATCTTCAACTACCTCCTTCCAGTATAATCCTCATCTGTTCTCTGGACATGTCCAAACAAACGCAACCTTGCTTCACTAACCTTGTCTCCAAGACATTTAACCTGAGCTGTCCCTCTAATATACTAATATCTAATCCTGTCCATCCTTGTCACACCCAACGAAAATCTCAGCATCTTTAACTCTGACACCTCCAGCTCTGCCTCCTGCCTTTTCATCAGTGCCACCGTCTCCAACCCATACAACATAGCTGGTTTCACTACTGTCCTGTAAACCTTCCCTTTTACTCTAGCTGGTACGCGTCTGTCACAAATCACTCCAGCCACTCTTCTCCACTGATTCCAACCTGCTTGCGCTCTCTTCTTCACCTCTCTTCCACACTCGCCGTTAAACTGAACTGTATTTAAACTCCTCCACCTTTGTTCATTCACACTCATGTATTATGTACACAAAATGTTAACCTTTCCATCATATCAGCTAATTCTCTACCTTTACCAGTCATGCTGCCAACATTCAAAGTCCCTACCCTCACTTCCACTCTCCTCTCCTTCTTTCTCTCCTCCTCCCTTTGGACATGCCTTCCTCCTCCTCTTCTTCTTCTCCTTTGGCCAACAGTAGTCCAATTTCCACCAGCACCCTGTAGGCTAACAGCACTGGTGGCGGTCATTGTTAACCCAGACATGGAAGTCTGTTTCGTTGTCCACATATTGATTTGGCAAAGTTTTACACCGGATGCCCTTCCTGATGTAACCCTCCCCATTTTTCCAGCCTTGGGACCGGCACATACACTGGTATGTGTGTGTGTGTGTGTGTGTGTGTGCGCGTGTCCCTAGTGGCTGGGTTGAGACTTACTTAAAGTGAAAGTAAATATTCTTGTCATTGTGAAACACAGTACAGCACAATGAAATTCAACTTCTTTGTTTCACCCATACACACATGTGCATTAGGGGGCAGCTATTGAAAGTGCTCAGGAAGCAAAGACGGTACCTTGCCAGGGTACTTCCGGGCAACCTGCTGGTGAGGGAATCAAAGCCACAATCTTTCTGATCCAGGGGACAATTCCCTAACCACTAGGCCACCACTGCCCCATTACTTATCACTTAGTGATTGTTTTTTTTTTTTTTTTACAGAATTTTATTTTATAGATTTTATAGTTTTCCACTGTGCCTTGTCAGCACCTGCTTTCAACCTTGTCAGATTGAAAAAATACATTTCTGTGCTAGAACCATTCCTTTATGGTTCACTCCCTTCAGAATCAGGGGAAATATAAAAATAGTGAATATTTGTAGCGTAAGTGTTTTCAGCTTTATTGTACAGTTTGGATTGATATACAGCATGCATCTCTCAAACAATGCACCTAAGCACAGTGGAGACATATAGGCCTTGAGGGAAAAAAGGACACAAAAAGGAAGAAAATTCACAAAAGCAAGAATCACAAAGAGAACATAGAGCCAAAGTTATAAAATCGTATCAAAACACTTCGTTAGCATTTTCAGACTGTGAGCCCAGATTATGACCAGATTATGACTCCCTGCACAGCCTTCCTGTTCTCAATTGTGGAACCCGTATACCACACTCCCAAACAGAATGTTAGTACACTCTCCACAGAAGAGTGATAGAAGGCCAGCAGCAACTTCATGTCCAGCTTGTTTTTCCTGAGGACACGCAGGAAGTATAATTGCTGTCGAGCCTTCTTAACTAAAGCTTTTGTGTAGAGAGTCCAGGAAAGGTCAGCTGAGATGTAGGTGCCCAGAAACTTGAGGCTAGTGACAATTTCCACACATTCTCTGTCAATGAGCAGAGGGATGTGGTCATGCTTATGCTTCCTGAAGTCCATGATCAGTTCTTTGGTTTTGAGGACATTCATTGACAGATTGTTCTCTGAGCACCAGAGGGACAGTTTCTCCACCTCAGCCCTGTATGCTGTCTCATCTTCATCTGAGATGAGCCCCACCACAGTGGTATCATCTGCATATTTGATGATGGTGTTTGTTGGGTGGGTTGAAGTGCAGTCGAAGGTGTACAGGGCGTACAGTAGAGGGCTCAGCACACAGCCCTGGGGAGAGCTGGTGCTTAGTGTGAGTGAGGAAGAGAGGTGATGCCCAAGTCTGACGGCTTGAGGACGGTGTGTGAGAAATTGTTTTATCCATCTGCAGGTGGGAAGGGGGATCTGTAAGAGCATTAGTTTATTGATTAGAATGTCCGGGATGAGTGTGTTGAACGCTGAGCTGTAGTCCACGAAGAGCATCCTCACGTAGCTGTTCCGGTTCTCCAGGTGACTGAGTGCTTTGTGTAGCGTGACAGCGATGGCATCTTCGGTGGACCGGTTCGCTCTGTAGGCAAACTGGTAGGGATCCAAGGTGGGAGGAAAGCAGTTTCTGATGTGCTGGGAGACCAGTCGCTCTAAGCACTTCATGATTACAGACGTGAGAGCTATGGGTCTGTAATCATTGAGACTGTCTATGGCAATTCTTTTGGGGACGGGAATGATGGTGGAGGCCTTCAGGCATGTGGGTACCATGGCGAGAGTCAGAGACAGGTTGAACAGCTTGGTGAGGATCCCTGTCAACTGGTCTGCACATGCCGTGACCACTGCCCCTGGCATGCCATCAGGTCCAGCAGCTTTCCTGGGGTATAATGCCTTCAGGGTTTTCTTCACCTCGTGCTCTTGGAGAGAGAGAGGGTGGGGGTCACAGTTCCTAGGATCAAAGGGGGCCAGCGGATGCTGGATTGACCTGATCTCAAAGCGGGCATAATAGTTATTCAACTCCTCTGCCAGTGTGCTGCTGCTGTTGGAGGGTGAGGGACTCCGTCCTCTATAGTTGGTAAGGGCCTGGATGCCCTTCCACATCTGCCGTGGGTTGTTATTCAACAGATAGCCCTCCATCTTCCCCCTGTAGGCCTCCTTTGCCAGATGGATGCCTCTCTTCAGGTTAGCTCTGGCAGTGCTGTACAGTGAGCTGTCCCCACTCCTGAAGGCTGAGTTTCGCGCTCTTATTAGGTCCTGAACATCTCTCGTCATCCAGGGTTTCCTGTTTGGAAAAACCCGGACACGTTTCTTTACTGACACGTTCTCTACACAGCTCCTTATGTAGAAGAGGACAGTCTCTGTGTGTGTCTCCAGGTCCTGATGTTCAAAGATGTTCCAGTCAGTACGAGCAAAGCAGTCTTGTAACTGAAGGAGGGCATTTCCAGGCCAGGTTTTAATGGTCAATGTCTTTGGGTGTACTTGTTTTCTTTGTGGAGTGTAGGCTGGGATCAGGAGCAGGGAAAGGTGATCAGATTGTCCCAGGTGGGGGAGGGGTGTTCCTCTATAGGCATGCTTAATGTTGGAGTAAACATGATCCAGTGTCTTTTCCCTCTAGTAGCACACTTAACATGCTGATAGAAATTAGGGAACACTGTCTGAAGGCATGCTTGATTAAAGTCCTCCGCTATTATATGGACCCCGTCAGGATGAGCCCACTGTTGTTTGTTTAATATGCGTTGAAGCTGGCTTAGTGCTGAGCTAACATTAGCATCTGGTGGGATATAAACAGCAGTAACGATGATCACTGTTATCTCCCTCGGCAGATAGAACGGTCTGCACTGGACAGACATGGCCTCTAGGTCCGGCGAGCAGTGGCTGTCTATTTTCCTGCTGTTAAAACACCAGTTCTCAAGCACATACACACAGAGTCCACCTCCCCTGCTCTTACCAGAGGCTTCGCTGCGATCCTGGCGGTGTGTGGTGCGGCCTGCTAACTCCACCGTAGCGTCGGGGATTTGCGGGTGTAGCCAGGATTCTGTTATAATCATCAAACAACACTCACGTATGAGGCAGTTGTAGGCGATCTGTGATTGTAGCTCATCCATCTTGTTTGCGAGGGATCTGGCGTTTGTGAGGTACAGAGATGGTAGTGGGGCTTTGTGCGGATGTTTCCGTAGCCGAGCCAGTAGTCCAGCTCTACATCCCCATTTTTGCTTCCTCTCTCTGCGCCGCCTCCGTCGCCTGCTAAGTCCGATACCAATCCATGGAGCTCCCGGCGGTCTCTGTAACTCCGCTGGTATATTAAAAGTCTGTTTAAAAGTGTATGTTGTGCCAGTTATTGCAGTGTTAAACTGAAGTCCGATTTCAATCAGGTCTCTTCGGCTGTAGATAACGTGTGCAAAAGACCCAATAAAAAGGTGCAAAAAGTACAAGAAAATAAAATAAAAATAGGGAAAAATGCATTGGCGTGGGGAGCCTCCAGCCGCTGCGACCGTGCGCGCCGCCATTTTTTTTATCTTTAGTTCTTCATTTACACGCAGAACAGTTTAAACAGTTTTCTTTTTCAAATATTAATCTTAAACATGACTACCACATTCATTTATTTGTGAAATGCCCTGTATGAGCTCATTCATTCTTTAATCCCCTTTTCCTGTTTAAATCGTTACTTTCTTTAAGTTAATCTCCTATGGAAATTACAGGGAAAAAATCAGCTTTTAGCTACTGTCTGTCTCCAATCTGTTTTAACCATGACAACAAACTTGCATACTGCTTTTCAATCAAAATAATGACCATATACCCAGTACATAGTGAAACAAACAATGTTTCTCCAGGGCAATGGAGCTAAACATAAGACAACATTATTATATATATATTATATTATATTACATAGAACACAAGACAAGTGCAGACAGGACTAGCAAGTGCAGACGGACAACAATTATAGCAAAAACAACAGCAAAGACAGAGTACATTCATCCAACAAGAAACAGGCAGTATGTGCATGAATGTGTTCAGAACAGGGTTAGCAGTATTGTAACTAGACTGTACAGGGCAGCAGTTTAATACTGCTATGACTATGACTATGTGCATAAACAGTAAGAGATCGATAGAAAGGTCGTGAAAGGAGCAGAAGGGGAAAAGAATCAGTTACTCTTCAAGAGTTTGATGGCCAGAGGGAAGAAAAGACCTGGTAGTGGAGGCCCGTATGCTACGGAACCTTTTCCTGATGGCAGGAGGGAGATGATTGTGTGGGATGGATGTGTGGGATCTTCCACAATGCTGTTAGCTTTGCGGATGCAGCGAGTGGTGAAAATGTCCTGAACAGAAGGCAGATGGAGGGAGGTGGAGATGGCATCATCCCTTGGGTTGATACACAAACTGCAGGAGGTCCAGTGAGGGTGGGAATTGTTTATTTATGTGCTTCATGACCAGCCTCTCGAAGCACTTCATATATGACAGGAGACAGATGACTTCTTTGGCATGAGGATGATTGTATTGGTCTTGAAGTACCTTGGAACAACAGTGTTACACAGAGATGTTAAAGGTGTCTTTGAGAACATCTGCCAGCTGTTCCGCACATCCACTGAGCACATGGCCAGATATATTGTCTGGACCAGCAGCTTTCTGTGGGTTGACTCTTAGCAGAGTTCTTATCTCAGCTGTGGTCAGGCAGAGAACCTGGTCATTAGGAGGAGGGATGGACTTCCTCATCGCAGTGTTATTCTCTGCATCAAACCGTGCGTAGAAGTGGTTTAGCGCATCTGGAAGGGGCGTGTGCAAGCTTTGCTACTCTGATGAGACAGGCCTGCCCAAGACAGGTTTGCCCTCGCTGTTCTAGCAAAGCAATAATGCTATATTGGCTGTCCCTTTGCTGCATCCTCCTTATTCACATGTTAGGGGAGCATTTTTGCAGAAGCTGTTTTGTCTCATTTTCTGAAATCTGACATTTATGACCCGAGGCTTCAGTTAAAAGTCATGTTTTTATTTTCACGTTACCAAGCAATATGTAAAATGAAATGAAAAATGTAACTGGAGCCTATTCCAGCTCTTAAGGATGAAAATCCCAGGACAAGTTGCTAGTCCAGAGGAAACACACTTTGGAGCTATTTTGCATCTAAAAACCCTCTGATTCATGTTTTTGACCTGTGGGAGAAAACTAGGCCACCAAGCAATACCCATACCAAGCAATACCCATAAAAAACCCATACATTAAGAACAGATCACAGAAAAGTCCCACCACCTAGGTGGGGAACTAAAATCTTCGCCCTATTAGGGAGTAGTTCAAACAACAAAACCATAATAATTATTATAATTTCTATACATTCTTTGCTGAGCTGCAGCATTGGGTGTAGGCACCTGCATGAATAATGTATACCTGTAGTACTGTATTTGCATTCTCTCTGGATCTGAGGGATTTTGAAGACCCTCAGCAGTAAAGGATCTGTCATAGCTTCAAGGCAAAATCCCTCACATGTCAAATACAGCTATGCCCTTTATCCTGATCACTGTCAGACACAGAGGGGGGGCTGCAGTAATGATGCAGAACTACAGAGACATACATACATACACACACCAAGAACGATACGGGTCACATTTTTATTAGAATTTAAACCTAAAAATTAGCTTTGGATACAACACCACCTTTGTATCTCCATTTTATGTTTTTACATTCTTCAAACATGTGAGCTGCTCTTTTCATTGTATCGAAAAAGATACCATCAATTATCTTAAGTACTTATCCTCACCGTGCTCATGGGGGGCTAAAACCTATTCCAGCACTTATAGGGCAAAAACACAAAACACATTGGACTGTGGGAGGAAACATGTTAAAAAGTAAAATACTTATTTCTTCAGGGGACCACTAGGTCAATAGTTGGGTGCTGGTTATGGCTGCTCCCCCGCTGCATGGTGTGTGTGAGTTAAATGCAGAAGATGTTTTATTTATTTTGGTTGTGGTTCACTGTGTGTTGTGCTGTTTTCACAATGACAAATAGTCACTTCATGGGGCAGCGGTGGCCTAGTGGTTAGGGAGTTGGCCCTGCATCAGAAGATTGTGGGTTTGATTCCCTCACAAGTAGGTTGCCCTGAGGTACCCCTGAGCAAGGTACCGTCCCTGTCACTGCTCCCTGGGTGCTTTCAATAGCTGCCCACTGCTGCACGGTGTTTGTGTGCATGGGTTAACAGCAGAGTTCCAATTTCGTTGTGGTTCATGCTTGCTGTGCTGTGACCTTGCAATGACAAGGGTTGTCACTATCACTTTTTCACAGTATTCAAGGTAAATGGGCATGTTCTATGTTGACCAGACTTGTAGCTTTTATTTAAATGCTCTCTGGTTTATTACAGTTTATGTAGCTTCACTTGCAATTATGCTGGATCTCATAAGTATTTAGAGGTTAATCTTTCAGCCTGTCAAAACTGTGCCACATTTTACTCCTAAAGACTAACTACAGACAGCTGAAGAGACATTTTAATCAAAAACAAGATGCTACAGTTTAAGTAGGTTACTGTGGTTGCGCACAGATGCCAACACTAGGCATTGGTGGCCTAGTGGTTAGGGAGTTGACCACAGGATTGGAAGATTGTGGGTTCAAACCCCTCACCAGTGGGTTGCCCTGAGGTACCCTTGAGCAAGGTACTGTCACTGCTCCCTGGGTGCTTTTATAGCTGCCCCCTGCTACACAATGTTTGCATGGGTTAAATGCAGAGGTACAATTTCATTGTGGTTCACTGTGTGCTGTGCTGTGACCTCGCAATGACAAGAATAGTCACTTTCATAAGATGTGCACCTTATTTTAAAGTTTAATTATTGTTTGGACTTGGCTCAATTTTCACCACAATTTAGTCATGTTTAATACAAGAATGTGAAAACAGGCACTGCATCTTTTCAAACTGCTGCTAATACAGTGTCATTAGACAGCTCAGCACTCTTGGAGGATAATATGTGCCACCAAGTCAACAAAAATGTTAAAATCCCTGAGAGGTGATGTAAACAATAATAATGCCGATTATCTCCTAGCACCTGTGAACAAATGGGATATCAAGTGAACAGTGCCCAAGATTGATGTGTACATTGGGACTGAAGGGTAGCCATTCTGATTTGATTCCTCAGAAGAGTGGCACAAAATCTAAAATCTTGCTATAAAAGAAAGTCAAAACACACTGTGCATCCCAGCTTTTTGCGGACGACGCTGCAGATCTGTCCATGTGTCTATTCCTAGTCCTCTGCTGAAAGTGACTACTTGTATGTGAAAATCACAGTTCAACTGGGGAACATTGTAAGTTGGTGACCTGGTCTGAAAAAGTACAATTTCTTTTACATCATTTGGACAGCCAAGTGCATGTTGGGGAAGAGAGGGCCTCATATTGAATTTTGGGTGAAGGAAGTCTGTTGGATGCAGTAGGATGTACTTGGTAGTGTTCTGCTGGGAAACCTTTGACAGAGAAGTCCACGATAACCTCCCTTTAAGCATATTGCCAGAAAGATCATCAAAAGCATTTGTAACTCTATTATTTAGCATCTTCTTGTCTTTTCTTCCTACTTGCTGTTTATGGCTTTTCTATATTTGAGTTTGAATTCCTTTAAAGATTTTGTTTCAATGACCACAACAAAATTTAACAAAAAATAAAGTACAAGTAAAAGAAAGAAGACTATACATTTTTAAACCCACACACTTACACACAATATACAATATACAATATGGTGGATTGGACTGGACATAACGATGGAGTCGGGATTATGGAAATTCTTATTCCACACAAATATTAACCAAACACAGTACTCACATAGACCATGAAGCATACACCACAACGATACATATGATGAACAATGACCGACAGCTCTTCCCTGACTAACTGCGATCTATCTTTAGACTGTTGAGGCACACCTGACACACAAAAGAACAATACAGAATTATTACACAAAATATTATTGTACATTGTAAGTAAAAACTAAGCCCAGATATTGTAAATTAGCCCCCCTTATGAAAATAGACAACACTCTTGGTTTCTCCATTAAAATAACCATTAACAACAAGTGTTTATTATTTTGGAAATAAATACACTATAAAAAACAATGTCCACTAAGTTTAATTAGGATATTTTATTGATACACCGAGTTGAAACAAGAAAGGGAAAAAATGAGACAACCAAAATTATTAGCCCCCTGACCATTAATAGTCAATAGTGTACCCTTTCTGAGCCACAACTGACAACCATCTCTTAGAATAGTTCTTCACTAGGTTGGCACAGGTCTCCTGAGGGATTTTGGCCCATTCTTCCATGGCAAATTGTTCTAGGTGGTCCAAATTGCATGGTTTCCTAGCATGGACATTCACATTGAGCAACTGCCACAAATTCTCATTGTGGTCTGGGCTTTGTGCGGGCCACACCAGGATCTTGGTTTTGGTATCCTTGAGGAACTGTTGGACTAATTTCGATGTATGCTTTGGGTCATTGTCTTGTTGGAAGACCCAGCGACAACATAAGCCTAGACTACGAGCAGATTTCTGCATATTCTCCTTCAAAATGTCAACATAATTTTCTTTTTTCATGATGCCATGCACCCAAACAAGGCTCCCTGTGCCTGAGGCTGCAAAACAGCTCCACAGCATGATGCTCCCACCACCATGTTTAACTGTGGGAACTGCATTCCTAGGGTTGAAGGCCTCTCCCTTTCTTCGCCAAACATAAGCAACATCCATGTGCCCAAACAGTTCCAGTTTAGTCTCATCAGACCAAAGCACAGACTTACAAACTCATCTTTACCTTTCAGATGTTCACGGGCAAACCTCAGTTGGGCTGTGATGTGCCGTTCTTTGAGTAAAGGGGTTCTGGGACAATGGCCCTGAAGCCCACCACGATGAAGAGCCCTCACAACTGTGTTCCTTGAAACATCAACTCCAGAAGAGGCCAGGTCAGCAACAATCATCTTGGCAGATGCCCGGGGCTCCTTGCTGACATCTCTGGCCATTTTCCTCTCCAGAGTTCTTGAAATCTTGCACTTATAGCCACGGCCAATTTGTCTCCTTGTACTTGGCAATGATGCAACGTACAGCAGTTCTAGACACTGTGAATCGCTTGGAAATGGCAGTGTAGCCTTCCCCCCTATCATGAGCTTCTACTATCTTCTTTCTGAGCTTCAGACTGATTTCCTTTGTCTTTGGCATGGTGAGCAACAGTAGTCCCTCTCATGTGTTCAGGTGCCCTGTTCTTTGGAGTCTTTTCATGCTGATTGAATGTTGTTAGTAAGCCAATTGACAGCACAGGTGTGGTTTCAAAGCTGATTGGTTAATTACTGTAGGCGTGTTTTGAAAGAAAACATTCACATGGGGCTAATATTTTTGACCACCTCATTTTTTACTAAATTTGATATAAAGCAATCCTAAAACAAATTTAGATTACAAATTGTGCCAAAAGCTACTAAATAGCACTGGTGAATGTTTGCTTATATCAATGCTGCAAACATTGGGAAGAAATTTAGAAAAATGTTCCATAATTCCTGGGGGTGTAAGAATTGTTCATTAATTTTGTGATATATGCTCTGATGGACCTGTAGTGCAGAAAGGCAAACATTATGAGCGGTGTGAGAAAAATCCTTTAAGATTCATAAAGCTATTTGCAGACATTGGGATCTATAAATGTCTTCTAAAGCAGGCAGAGCTAATAATTTTCTGATCATGTGTCAGGATGCTCTAAAAGGAGCAGCCATAGAAGGACACAGCTTTTGTGGTATGATGACTTTACCAAGTAACCTTAGGAATTACAGTTGCTGATGAGCCTTCTTATTCCAGGGAGTTTGAGGTCTTTGACCATTTGAGAACATCAGAAATGTGAGTGACCATGAACCTGAAACTATTGGCTCTTTCCACTCTTTCCCCTTTTATTTCCAGTCACCCTGTCTCTTCCTGAAGTCAATTATGAACTCCTTTGTCTTATTGATGTTAAGTGGTAAGTTGTTTCAGGAGAGTGAGCCAATTTACCCCTTTACCTCCTTCCTGTTATCTGACTCACTGTCAGGATTACAATACTGCCTGTCAAGAATGAGGTCTCATTTTATTCACCCCGTTGGCTATTTAGAGCTGGGACCTGAATGCTTTTACTCTGGTCCAGTCTCTACACTAAGATTTTGAAGGAGACACCTGAATTCTTTTGTGGGTATACTGTTTTTAGGCTTCTTTAGTCTCTTTTTCGAGAACAGCCCTGCTTTGTAAAAAGCTGTGTTCAAACAGATCCTGCTAGATCAGACAATACAATTTGTGCTACTTTGACTGCTTCTTCTTTTCACATCTGACTATCCCCAAAATGTGTCAGCTTCAACAGCTCTGTGCTGGCTTGCATTATGTTTATTATGTTTATTGAGGATTGGGGTTAAGGGTTTTACTTAGGAACACAATGGAATCTACGCTTTCCTATGGGCAGCAGTGGCCTAGTGGTTAGGGAGTTGGCCCTGGATCAGAAAATTGTGGGTTTGATTACCTCACCAGTAGGTTGCCCTGAGGTACCCTTGAGCAAGGTACTGTCCCTGTCACTGCTCCCCAGGTAGCTTTCAATAGCTGCCCCTTGCTGCACATGTGTCTATGGGTGAAACACAGAGGTTGAATTTTATTGCGCTGTGCTGCGTTTCACAATGACAAGGGTTGTCAAATAAAAAAAATATATAACATTTAGCAGAGCGACTTCCATTTCCTAACTACAGGGAAAGGTTTTTGCTCAGGAGCCATAAAAAGGTGCTCTAAAGGCTTTAAAACCTGAGTTTGAAATGTAGTGATAGTTAACTTTGTCTGAGATCTTTCAAAAAAGAGCATTGAGATATATCTTACATTGCATTTTACTTGGTGTAAAGAAATTAACAGCAGGATTACCAAATGTGTGTTGTGCATTACCTCTTTGCAAATATGGCATTTTTCATGCCAACTGTCTAATCAGTAAAGGCAGAGTCTATTTGTATGAATGGGTACTCTTCAGAGTCAACTGATTCCCAAATGCCAGTCTTTATCACTTTATCTTTCTTGGAAACAAATAATTTAAAATAGAATAGCATTAAAGGCATTGCCTTTTTCCATTTTCACTCCAGCTTTGAAGGGTATGGCTATTCAGTATTGACTGGGGCTTGATCAGGACTTGACTGGGAGCCGAATTCTGTTCACCTTTTTTAAAAAGAGCAGAGTGTATCAGAGCTTATTTTAAGTGTTGCCAAAAAGGGTTTTTTGCTTATTCCCAACATCACACCTACCATCACACATATCCAGAGCAAAATAACAAAATGCAAAAAGAAATGAAATGCAGAGAGTGGGTTGAGGAAAGGAAAGATTAGAAACAAGCTGTGGATCTACATGCTGAAAGGAAACTGAAATCTGTAATCTTGTAATGTAAAAAAATAATGGATTACGCATTTTTCTTTCAATACTCAGTACTGGATTCAAGCACGGTGGTGCAGTGGGTAGCACTGTTGTCTCACAGTGACAAGGTCCTGGGGTTGATTCCCAGGCATGGTAGTTCTGGTCCTTTCTGTGTGGAATTTGCATGTTCCTCCCACCGTCCAAAAACATGCATATCAGGTGGACTGGAGTGGCTGCATGAATGAGTTTGTCTATGTGTCTACCCTGCGATGGACTGGTGAGATGTCCAGGGTATTTCCCTGCCTTTCACTGTTTCACCCTGTTAGAGCTGGGATAGGCTCCAGCACCACCTGCAACCCTAATTAGGACAAGTGGCTATGAAAATGAGTGAGTGAGTGAAACAATCCTAATCATTTTTCCCCCAAATGCCAAACAAATTTCTATCAGTTTAAGAGACTATTGGATTTGGATTTTTTTCCAGTGCTAATTAATCTTTTTTATCTCAAAGCATTAAAATCTTTTGTAATTACAATGTTGTTGTCAGTATGAAGTACTGAAAGCCAAACCGAATCAATAATTATTTTACATGTCCATCGGTCACATCCACTTAAAGTACTGTGAAAAAATAATTGTCCACTTTGTGTCACGGTATATAGCGCTCTACCCCAATTTATAAGCCCCAATGAGTCAGAGCAGAGCGTCCAGTCATTCACAGAGGTAATCTCCGTAGTAACTGTGGTGCCTTCGTTTTGTGCCTGTGTCTTTTGTTATGTTCTGTTCGGTTAAATAAGTTGTGTGAGAATCCTGGCTCAGCGTTTACGTCCTACCCACACCACCCCAGTGTTACACCTTGTCTTTTTTGCAATTTTTTTCTTGAACTTGACTGAGCACCCATGGTCACCCATGACTCTGTCTTTTCTTACATGGACTCACATGAACTTTAAGAACTGGCTGTTCACCTTCTGACTAATACATCCCACTCCTTGACAGGTCCAGTTGTAATAAGGGTCCTTGAACTTGAGTTACCCGTTTATTTATATATATATATATATATATATATATATATATATATATATATGTCACGGTGAGGTGTTGAGGGCTGGACGCCAACGCAGAGCCGAGAGCTTTGTACTGAACTTTAATGACGGGCAACGTGCACAGAAGTCAAACTAAACATAACAAACGTAACAAGTGTAAAACATAACCCGAATAATCACAGTGCGCACACAGAATGACCAGCGCCCTGCTCCGATTCACCGGGGCTTATAACGCCAGCCCCCGATGAGGCACACCTGGCACCCAAACCCAGGTGTGCACAATCAGAGCAGGTGCCCTCTACTGACGCCAGACCGTTACAGCACCCCTCCCCAAAGGCGCCTACTCCTGGAGCGCCAGATCCTGCTTCAGCAGGATCCCCCGAAAGGAGAGGGGTAACGCAAACGTTAAACAAAAGTCCAAACAAAATCCAGTCGAATGCTCCACTCTCACCGCGGTCCTCAGGCGGGTTCGGCTGCAGCCCCTGAAACCCCGCTCTCTCTCCAGCGGTCTGGATTGGACGAAGCCCCTCAAAACCCCGCCTCCTACGGCGGACTTGGACTTCGTCCCTCAAGCCCCGCCTCCTCCGGCAGACTTGGACCTCGTCCCTCAAGCCCTGCCTCCTCCGCGGTGATGGCAGATGTCCCTTCAGTCCCACCTTGTGCTGACACGTGAGCCGGCATCGCAGCCCCACTTCTCCAGGGGCTACCGCGGGGGCCGGCTCCGCAGCCACGCCCTCCTGGTTGCTGGAGCTGGAACAGGCACGACATCGGCCAATCCTGGGAGGGGAGCGGACGCCGCTCAACCCCTATCCCCCCAGCCTCCAGCACTAGGAAGGTCCGGTGGTCCTTCGCGGACATCCCCACAGAGCTCTCGGCTCGCGACGTCCATTCACGGCGGCTGGTCATTTCTGTCACGGTGTGGTGTTGAGGGCTGGACGCCAACGCAGAGCCGAGAGCTTCGTACTGAACTTTAATGACGGGCAACGTGCACAGAAGTCAAACTAAACATAACAAACGTAACAAGTGTAAAACATAACCCAAATAATCACAGTGCGCACACAGAATGACCAGCGCCCTGCTCCGATTCACCGGGGCTTATAACGCCAGCCCCCGATGAGGCACACCTGGCACCCAAACCCAGATGTGCACAATCAGAGCAGGCGCCCTCTACTGGCACCAGACCGTTACAATATATATATATATAATATGATTATGATGATAACATCCATGATGGATGTTAGTTTGGATAACATCCTCTCCTCCCCTACCTGCTTGATGGATTTGAGCGGGCAGTCCAGGACAGAGCTGGCCCTCTTGACCAGTTTATTTAGTTTCCCTCTGTCCCTCTCTGCAATTCTTCCACACCAGCAGACCACAGCATAAAAAACAACAGACGCTACCACAGTGTCATAAAAGGACCTCATGAGATTTCTGTTTACCCCAAAGGACCTCAGCTGCCTTAGCAGGTGTAGACGACTGAGGCCCTTTTTGTACAGACCAATGGAATTTGTGGACCAGTCCAGTTTATTGTTGATGTGGACACCCAGGTATTTGTACTCCTCCACTGTCTCAATGTACAAACCCTGGATGTTCACCGCTGTAATGGGGGGTGACTTTCTGCGGAAGTCAATCACCAGCTCATTTGTCTTGCTGGCATTAATATACAGATGGTTTTGTTTGCACCATCTGACGAAGTATTCCTGCTCTTTCCCCTCCGACACACGACCAACAATAGCGGTGTCGTCTCAGAACTTCTGCAGGTAACAGCTGTTCGTGTTATATTTAAAGACCAGTGGGCGAAGGTGATGGAGGATGATCCTCTCCATAGCCTTCATCAGGTTTGAAGTGAGGGCAACGGGTCTGTAATGGTTTGGCTCCTTGGGGTGCGATGTCTTAGGAACTGGAACTAGGCACGAGATCTTCCACAGAATAGGGATGCGCTCCAGGCTGAGGCTGAGGTTAAAGATGACTCCGCACCTGGTCAGCTGTGATGGAGAGGCTATTGTTTGGTGTGAGAGTGGGTGCCTCCTGATGAATGGGATAGCAGGAGGGGCAGTAGAGTCCTCAGGGGAAAGGGGGGGAAGAGAAGGAGAAGATAAAAGGGGATATGCGGCTGATATCCCTGGTGGGGGTTGCAGAGAGGTGTGAAGGGGAGGTGCCTTTGGGGTTTGCAAAGAGGTGTGAAGGGGAGCACTGGCATGTATTGGGCTTTGGTGGATGGGTGAGGGGCAGGTTCCTGAGTCAAACCTGTTAAAGAACAGGTTTAAACTATTAGCCCAGTCCTGATCTCCAGACTCTGGGCCTCCACTACTCACTGTGCTCCTTCCAGTAATGGTGTTCAATCCTCTCCACACACCTCTGACGTTGTTCTCTCAGAGCTGCTCCTCCAGCCTCCCCCTATATCTGATTGCATACTAGAGGTATGTATGAGGTAACCAGATGGACTAGGTTATGGATTATTTACTAGGTTAATTACTAGGTTATTTGTTTTGTTTTTTGGCCTGGCAGATTTACAAACTGTCATCCAATAGTCAATGATTTGCCCATAAACATAGCACAATAACAATCTTACAATCAGCACAAGCTTAGTACAACTAATGCTGATATAATGCTCTCTACATGACATTAAACTGCTCACTACTTTAACATTTCCTCAAGGATTTATAAAAGCTGATCTGTGTTCACTTATTGGCAAGCATTTGGTGATCATATTGTGATTCTCCTTCCTATGATGTCATATGCTACTGTACTTCTGAAGGTTTTTATGAAGGTTTGGACCCTAGGACCATAGCAGGACCATAGCAAAACTGACAGGAATAGTCTCACACAGGTGTCATTTTTATTAAATGTTTTCAGTCTTGAGCCTGAGCTGAGTTGTAAGTAAGTTAATGAGTCTGTTTTCCCATCAAGTGACAAACACTTTATTTATTTATATGGGTGGTGGTGGTCTAGTGGTAGGAAGTTGGCCTACAGGTAGGTAGTTAGTTGCCTACAGTCCTATGAACCAAGAGATTGCACACCCCACCTCAAAACCACCTTCCTGTCAATAGTCAAGGATTTGTTGTAGATATGGCCAGAAACCAAAAAGTGTTACACATCCAAAGTGTCAGATAAATAAACTAAAGCGTTATTATTCTGCCATGATGTTAGTTTAGTACTCACGCATTCTATTCACTCTATTAATTTTTACTATTTTTACTTTTAACATGTTTAATTTGTTTTATTAATTTATTTTAATTGTTTTTTTTAATCAATACAATTTTTACTCAAATCTCACTTCATTTGTGAAAGATGACAAAAAATAAAACACATTAGCATGTTTCAGTTTCTTTTTATTAGTCAAGTTTTTTTTTAATCCTGATTCACATTAACTGCTTGAAACTGTAACTGCAAGGGCCCCAAATAGAAAGCAAATATATATGTTACAATTATATATATAATAATTAATTGTAACATGTATTCTTTTTTTAATAGCTTTTGCCACAGTCAGATACAATATATTTATTTTATCAGAGCACAATTTTAGGGTCAAGACTAAATGCAACTAAGCAACAAACAAGTTTAATTAACATATAATCCCCTGCAGAAGTTTACACCACTGACATTTAAACATTGACATGCACACATACAGCATATCATTTTCAAACACAGACAATAGATGTGATAAAGTCATACTCGTAATATTTTATGCATTTAGCATTTTAACCACATACATACTGTACATCTTCACTTATAATCTTAGGTTTTCCTGATCATCACAGAAATATATGTTCAAACAAGTGGTATATAAAGTAGTGGTAAATGCAGGGTTGAAGAGGCATATACTTTATTTCTAAACAAAAATATGAAATGCTCTACAAATTCTGTAACTCCCTGCACTTTAAATTTTGAGGCAGAAATGTATCCAGGCTATAGGCTAGAAGTCACATACAACTGCACAGAAAAGTGGTACCAGTCTTTAAGGGAAAAAAAAACATTCTCAGTGTAATCATTTTTCCTACCAAGAGGCATTAGCCCAATTTCCCTTGTTTCCACATATAGTTAACAGGCAAGCATAAAAGCCTGTATCTATAGATTTGCACAGCCAATGTATTTCTGTGGTCCGCATGCTAGTAATGTATAAAATGGACAAAAAGTACTTATCACATAAACATAGATGTTACCAACATCTTAAGGCTTGAAATATCCAAAAGCAACTTCAAAGTCAACTTAAGGTAGTTTAACAAACTTTAGCGTGTGCTCATTTGGGCATACAGTTTATTTTAATTGTTATTTAGATCCTAATCTAGATCCAAAAAGTTCAAAAAAATGGAAAAAAGGAGAAGAGCAGTGTGCTGTAACAGAGCAAGGTTCCATGCATCAGTGGCTTGCCTGCATGCAGTGCTGGCTCAGAAATATTTACATGGCCTGAAATTAGTATACTGCAGGTACGGTCCTGGTGATCTGCTGCTCTGGGTTGCTCAAAAGAATCTCAGCAAAGAGTTTATTGGCGGTGAGTTTCAGATTCAAAAAAGTCTCTAGCAGTTAATGTCTAAGCTTTTGGGTTTTCCTAAGCTTTTTGGCTTTCCTTGACTCTAGAGGTAGGTCATTTGGGTCCAAGTAGAAAAATTACTAGCCAGGGCTTTCTTGTCAGCAAGGTTCCTTTCCTGCAAAAAACTCATGATTCAGATGGCTCAGATGTTAGGCAAGCTGTACCAGCAGCAGAAGATTTCCTTGAACGTTTTCCTCATTTCATGGCTTCTGAAGGCGTAGATTAGTGGGTCGATGACGGAGTTGCACATGATGAGAATAAGATACATATTAAAGTGAGACATGAAGCAGGCACAGTATGGGTTCCTAGGACAGGAGATCATTAGGATGAGGTGAAGAAAAAATGGTGCCCAGCACACCACAAACACACCCAGCAGGATAGTCAGGGTCACTGCCCCTTTCATGTTAGCCCTTTGGCGGACAGGCGCATGGCCTGGCAGGGCAGCTATGCGCTTGATGTGGAGCCGGGCCAGCAGAAACATGTGGACATAGAGTGAGGCCATTAGGCCTAGCATAGTAAAGAACATGCTAATAAGGCACACAAGTACAGTGGTGCTTTCTGAGTAAACAATGAAAAGGACACCTGAGACAGTGCAGCAGGCCCAGATGCAGCCAATAATGGCTAGAGTACGACGCACAGTTACAATATGGTGGTAGCGTAGGGCATAGAAGATGGTAATGTATCGATCAACAGCGATAGCTAATAGGCTGCAGATGGACGCCAGCAATGAACTGCAGATCATGGAATCAAAGATGTTGTCCATGCTGCGGATTACTCCAGCCGAGATTGAGACATTTCCACCATTGATTAAGGCAATTACAATGGTTTCTGAAGCATTTGAGACACTGACCAACATGTCTGCTACTGCCAAACTGCAGATAAAGAAGTACATGGGTGAGTGGAGGTTCTTGTTCTTGATAATTGCTGTTATCACCAGGATGTTCTCCAGCAGGCTGACAATGCCCAGTGTTAGGAACACCTCAGTGGAGATTAATAGTTGTTTGTAGCATCCCTGTGAGGAAGTTGAGTCTTTCTCACCCTGGGTGTCCTGGTGGACAGGCATATTTGCCACGCTGTGGTTTCTAGCATTGTAGATTTGGATAAGCCCATAGTGTAGTGTGGTGTTCATCTTCAAAGCCACCAATGATGTCCTACATCTTCTGAGTTACAGTCAAGTTTCAACGTCCTGTGGATCCAAGAACAATCAGAGTTGCAGATACCTCTTCATGGTGCCAAACTGAAAAGAAAAACTGTTTCAGAATTACAGTTACATTACAAATTTTTCCTTTGGCTGTTTTGTCAGCTTTCAGTCAATAGATACAGACAATGTCCACTTTAGTGTGTTACTTCACCAAGCACTAGAGATGCAGAGAGAGAAAATAAAAAGGCTGGAAGGTGAAGAATAAAAAAAGTAGAATAAATGGTAAAGAGAAAAAAAATTACTTAAAGGTGGAAAAAAGCCAGTCGGATAACAAAAGTAGTTGATGAAAGAGTAAAATGCATTTTCATTAGCAGTTATAGAAAAAAAGCAGCCAAAAAACAGAGAGAAAAGGAAAATATCCGGCTGTAAAGGAGCTCTGAGAGCAAAGAATCCTGTCTAAATCCACCGCTCATCTCTGAGGCAGATCAGTTGCATAGCACTTCACTCACTCCCGTACACCTCCTCACGATCGGGAGAGTAGCTCCGGTTCTTCTATGCAGAAGCCCCACCCCCTTTTCCCTCAGCCAATCTGCAGGGGAAACAGGGATGAGAACAGCATGGTGGGATCAACCCACAGATCAGAGAGCTGTTCATGCAGAATTAATGCAATGGGAGTAAGCTTTTAGATATTCATGACAGTTCACAGAGGAAACACACTTTCCCTCATGTTGTTTATCAACAACTTACTAATTAACCCGCACTAAATTTAAAAGTTAATCTTTTCTCCTTTCTTCTACCTTTGTTCTGCTGTGATGACTCATCTCATGCAAATTGCTGCAAAGTGAAAGTGAAAATGACTACTTGTCATTGTGAAACACAGAACACAGTGAAGCATACGTCTTTGGGCCATAGAGGGGCCTTATAATCTATATAATCAGCCAGTTAGATTAAGCGATTTTCAACACTCCTTTTGCATTTACTTAAATCCAATACCCGATACCAAATAAGTTATACAGAGAAGGTAGTCGATGTAAAGTTCTTAAACCTGTTGTGCTTATCCCTTTCATTCTGCCTGTTGCTGACACTGCTTCATGTCATAATCAACCAGTTCATCAGACTCTATTCTTGAAATTACCTTTCCTTTCATGCATTTTCTTGTTTAACTTGCAAACTTCCAGATGTTCTTTGAATCAGACCTATTCAAACCTGTCCAATAGACAGTCACATGTATGAATGACAGAAAAAAAAGATCAATCATTTTATATTGGCTGGGTAGATAATTAATAAATAACAACAGTTATTTACAATAATTTTATTTATATAGCACTTTTCACAGCAGAATTTTAAGGGCAAGACTAAATGCAACTGAGCAACATTTTTTCTGTGTTAAAATTTTATTTTGGGGAATTCAATGAACATTGGATTTACACAGTACAATGCTAAAGCATTTAACCCAAATCAAGTCAAAACAAAGCAAAGAAAATCACTCTGAGAATTTAAAAAGTGGACTAAAAAGAGTGTTATATTGTAATTATATACACATGATCGTTTTGGTAGGTGAAATCCATCCATTTCACAAGTGCACTACAGCTTTAAGCCTATTAATTTAAGCTGGGAGGGAAAAACTCTGCCTGGAAAGACAGAAGAGGATGTTTCTTCTGGGGACTGGATAACAAAATAGAGTGCTGGACGTAAAAAGATTCTTAACATAACATGATATCAGAATAACAAGTTTAGCCACTGATGGCAAGTTAACTCTGTAGTTAACTCTGTAGGGAGTTCTCTTACCATTAACATGAAGATGCCACAGGGAGATGTGGAATCAGTTAAGGGGGGTTTAAATTGTTTTACCATGGTGTGGATAGAAGGAGGAATGGGGTAGGTGTTATCCTGAAGGAAGAGTATGTGGAGAGTGTTTTGGAGGTGAAGAGGGTGTGATGAGTTTGAAGTTGGAAGTTGAAGAAGAATGCTGAAGGTCAGATGGTGGTAGATGTTGTGAAAAGGATGGACATGGCTGTAGTTAATACTTATTTTAGAAGAGAGAGGAGCACAGGGTGATGTATAAGAGTGGTGGAAGATGCTCACAGGTTGGATTATATCCTTTGCAGGAGGGTCAGTCTGTAGGAGATTGGAGACTGCAAAGTAGTGACAGGGGAGAGTGTTGGCTAAATAGCATAGGAGGGGGTCTGTAGGATAACCTTGGAGGTCAAAAAGAGGAGGAAAGTGAGGGCAGAGTCGAGGATCAAGTGGTGGAAGTTGAAGAAGTAGGACAGCAAAATGGAATTCAGGCAGGAGTTAACACAGGCACCAGGAGGTGTTGAAGAGCTACCAAATTGCTTGGAAACTACTGCAGAAGTGCAGACAGCTAGAAATGTACTTGTGTGTACTGGTGTGACATCTGGAAGGAAGAAGGAGGATAAGGAAACCTGCTGGTGGAACCGAGAATTACAGGAGTGTTTACAGAAGAAGAGATAAGCAAAGAAGAAATGGAACAGTCAAAGAGATGAAGAAAGTATACAGGTGTCCAAGGAGATGAAGCGCAGGGTGAAGAAAGCAGTGGCGATGGTCAAGGATTAGGTGTTTGGTGAAAATCGATTGACTAGACTAGATTGAGAGACAAAGCTGGAAAAGATGTGCAGTAGGTTAGGGCCATGAAAGATAGAAATGGAAACATACTCACGGGTGAACAGAGCGTGTTGAGTACTTTTAGGGGCTGATGAATGAAGAAACTGAGAGAGAGAGAAGATTGGATGATGTGAGAATAGTGAACCAGGAAGTGCAGCAAATAAGCAAGATGGAAGTGATAAAGAGGATGAAGAATGGAAAGGCTGTTGGACTGGATAACATACCAGTGGAAGCATGGAGGTGTTTAGGGGAGATGGCAGTTGACTTTCTGACCAAATTGTTTAATCTTGGAAAATGCGAGGATGCCTGAGAAGTGGAGATGAAGTGTACTGGTACCAATTTTTAACAATAAGGGTGATGCACAGAGCTGTAGTAACTATAGAGGGATAAAGTTGATCAACCACAGCATGAAGCTATGGGAAAGAGTCATGGAAGTGAAATTAAGAAAAGAGGTGAGGATTAGTGAACAACAGTATGGTTTTATGCCAAGAAAGCGCACTACAGATGGGCAGCGGTGGCCTAGTGGTTAGGGAGTTGGCCCTGCATCGGAAAATTGTGGGTTCGATTCCCTCACAAGTAGGTAGCCCTGAGGTACCCCTGAGCAAGTTACCGTCCCCGTCACTGCTCCCTGGGCAGCTTTCAATAGCTGCCCACTGCTGCACGGTGTTTGTGTGCATGGGTTAAAAGCAGAGGTCCAATTTTGTTGTGGTTCACGCTTGCTGTGCTGTGACCTCGCAATGACAAGGGTTGTCACTTTTTTTTTTACAGATGCAATGTTTGCTCTGAGGGTGTTGATGGAGAAGTACAGAGAAGCTCAGAGGGAGTTGCGCCTTTTGGGGAAGGGGGGGGGGTTTCTGTCACAGTCTGTCACGGGTGGGTTTTGTTTTGGGTACAGTAGAGGGCGCTCTGTTCTGACTTAGCACACCTGAGCTCATGAAGGCACAGGTGTGCTTCATTGGGGCTGGCTATTTAAGCCCCAATGAGTCAGAACAGAGCACGGCTCATTCACTAGGCAAAGCCTTAAGTTAATGGTGGTTATGATAGGTCCTTGTATCTTGTTTTGGTTAATATGAATAATAAAGCTATGTTCCTGACTCCTGGCTCCACGCTGACGTCATACCCGCACCCCACCACCGTTGTAGATTGCATTCTATGAACATTTTTTTTTAGATTTCTTTAGAATTCTCATCTGAATATATCCTAATTCACTTGCTCATGATACTAATCTAGCTCAAGAAACAAAAGCTGCACTGAATGCATATATAGCAATTCTTTGCTGAGGCAATATAAAAGGCTTAAGAAAAGATGAAGTACAAATGTTTTAATCTGCTTTTTTAATGAGAAACTGAGAAACAATTCTGGTATGAGACCACACAGGGCCCTGAGGCTATTCCAAATGCCAAAAGACTCCCCTCTGAAGTGCCAACAAATAAAAGCTTTCTTGATACCATGCTTTGGGGACTGGCAGACATATTGTGCTGCATTATACATAAGCCACAGGGTGAACATTCACACACTGGGTGCGAAAACTTAATTTCACTTTTGGGAGGACCATTAGACATAAATTTCATGCCAGATAATGTGTACATATTTCCGGCACCAGCCCAAAACGAAGTCCAGCAGGTGGTAGTGGAGAAACTTTGACACGAAAGGTGAGCTTTTACCTGTCAAAACTCAGCACTAGTGTTATCCAGATATCCAGTAGATCCAGCAGCGGCTGCTACGGGGTCCAAACTTTGGTGCTAAAGTCTGTTAAAAGTCTTTCATCCGACTACCTTCATCGGTAGACTTGCACATGAGCATCACAACTGTGAATGCTCCTAATTACAACCGCCAAACACTGCTGGAGCTCAGTAATCAGCCAGGATACAGTCTTCCAGCGACTCTCCGAACAATGCTACGTGAGCTCGGCGTGCTGCGAAGTCCAGGCCTTCAGTCCCCGAGATCGCCTGCTGTACCCGGCCAACTGAGAGGACATCGGAAGCGGTGCAAGAGGAGACAGAAACGCGGCAAATGTGCTGGGGTCTGGGCTCAGCTAAAGGCTAACGCTAGCCGACCGGCTATCCCATCCATCCCCCTCGCCAATGTCCGCTGCCTGGATAATAAATTGGACTGCATTGGACTCCAGCTGAACACCCAATGTGAGTACAGAGACTGCTGTGTTTTTGTTTTTACGGAGACATGGCTCAGCGACAGTGTTCCCGACACCACCATCCAACTCGCTGGACTCTCCGCGTTTTGCTCGGACAGAAACTCCGCTCTGACCGGCAATTAAATTAAAGGGGGGCTTTAAAGGGGCGCGAGGGGGGCTGTGTGTTTACATAAACACACAATAGTGTACAAAGGCTGTGTTGGTCTCTACACACTGTTCAACACTGCTGGAAGTACTCACAGTCAGATGCAGACCTTTTTATCTTCCCAGGGAGTTCTCTACAGTGTCTTCACAGCGGTCTACATTCCACCCAGCGCTAGCGCTAACAGCGCTAATGCTAACAGCATGCTGGCTGAACTTTATGGAGCGAGCTCCAAAACTCCCATCCGGACGGACTGTTTATCATCACAGGAGATTTCAACCATGCAAATCTCAATTCAGTTCTCCCTAAATTACACCAACATGTGGACTTTGCAACGAGGGGGGGAAACATGCTGGACTGTGTTTACACAAACATGGCCGGCGCATACAGAGCAGAGCCCTGCCCCCACCTCGGACACTCAGACCACATCTCTGTTCTGCTGATCCCAGCGTACAGACCCATCATCAGGCGTGTGAGGCCCACCCTGAAACAGGTAAAGACCTGGCCCACAGGAGCCATCTCTGCTCTTCAGGACTGCTTTGAACGCACCGACTGGGACATGTTTATGGAGGCTGCAACCTACGGTGACTCCATCAACCTGGAGGAGTACACAGCTTCAGTGACTGGCTACATCAGCAAGTGCATTGAGGATGTTACTGTCTCCAAGTCCATCATCACACAACCAAACCAGAAGCCATGGATGACTGCGGAGGTGAGGACCCGGGACAAGGCCTTCAAGTCAGGGGAAGAGACCGCCCTAAGAACAGCGAGGGCAAACCTGTCTCAGGCCATCAGAGCCGCCAAGCGAGCTTATGCACAGAGAATCCATGGCCACTTCAGGAACACCAGTGACACGCGGCGCATGTGGCAGGGCATTCAGGCCCTCACCAACTACAGGGCATCTCCACCTGCCTGTGACGGTGACTCCTCCCTCCCAGATGCACTGAACCGCTTCTACACACGGTTTGATGCGGCGAACAACATGGAAATGAGGAAGACCATCCTTCCTCCCAACGACCAGATTCTCCGTCTGACCACGGCCGAGGTGAGAAGATCTCTACTGAGAGTCAACCCACGGAAAGCTGCTGGTCCAGACAACATTCAAGGTCGTGTGCTCAGAGGATGTGCAGAACAGCTGGCAGATGTTCTCACCGACATCTTCAACATCTCTCTGAACACCACTGTTGTTCCAAGGTGCTTCAAGACCACCAGCATCATCCCAGTGCCAAAGAAATCATCTGTCTCCTGCCTCAACAACTATCGACCCGTTGCACTCACACTCACTCCTCACTGGACCCTTTGCAGTTTGCGGACGATGCAATCTCCTCCACCCTCCATCTGGCCCTTTCTCATCTGGACAGATAGGACAGTTATGTCAGAATGCTGTTCATTGACTACAGTTCAGCATTCAACACTATCATCCCTCAGCATCTGAGTGAGAAGCTGAGGCTGCTGGGCCTGAATACCTCCCTCTGTAACTGGATCCTGGACTTCCTGACTGGGAGACCCCAGTCAGTCAGGATCAGTAGCAGCACCTCCAACACCATCACGCTGAGCACAAGGGCCCCGCAGGGCTGTATGCTCAGCCCACTGCTGTTCACATTGATGATCCACGACTGTGCAGCCAAGCACAGCTCGAACCACATCATCAAATTCGCTGATGATACAACGGTGGTGGGTCTGATCAGCGGTGGTGACGAGGCGGCGTATAGAGAGGAGATACAACAGCTGACAGACTGGTGTAGAATCAACAACCTGTCTCTGAACGTCGACAAGACTAAAGAGACGGTTGTTGACTTCAGAAGACCACGTCGGGACCACGTTCCACTGTATATCAACACCTCACCTGTGGAGATGGTCCAGAACACCAAGTTTCTTGGTGTTCACTTATTAGACAACCTCATGTGGTCCCTCAACACCAACTCCATCACAAAGAAAGCCCAGCAGTGTCTCTACTCCCTGCGAAGACTAAAGAAAGCCCATCTTCCGCCACCCATCCTCACCATCTTCTACAGAGGAACCATCGAGAGCATCCTGAGCAGCTGCATTACTGCCTGGTACGGGAACTGCAACACCTTAGACCGCAAGTCCCTACAACGGGTAGTGAGAACAGCTGAGAAGATCATCGGGGTCTCTCTGCCCTCTGTACAGGACATCTTCACCACTCGCTGCATCCACAAAGCAACCAGCATTGTGGATGATCTTTCTCACCCGTCCCACACTCTCTTCTCCCTCCTGCCATCCGGGAAAAGGTTCCGCAGCATACAGGCCTGCACTTCCAGGATGAGAAACAGTTTCTTCCCCCTGGCCATCAGACTCTTGAACTGAATCACTTTACCACTGCTACACTTACTACTTACTGCAATACTTTATACTTACTATTTATTACTTATTACTTATTACTTAGTATTGGTATGTATTTTTGCACTCCGCACTTTAACCAAAATACTGCTGCTCCATCATATTGCCAGTTACATGGGCTGTTTTGTTCTGCATCACGGCAAGAACAAAGCAGCGTCGGATGAATGCACTACATGTTCTGTCTGCTGTTGTTGCACTGTTTGTCTTATGTCGTGTCTCATGTTGTGTCTTATATGTAGCACCAGGGTCCTGGAGGAACGTTATTTCGTTTTGCTATGTACTGCATATATGGTTGAAATGACAATAAAATCCTACTTGACTACTTGACTTGATGACTCAGCACTGAGCACATGACCTCCTGGGCCTCTGATATCTAACAGCTGGATATCACTGTGTGGAGTTTGCATGTTCTCCCCATGTCTGTGTGTATTTCCTTTGGGTGCTCCTGTTTCCTTCCACAGGCCATAGACATGCATGGGGCAGCGGTGGCCTAGTGGTTAGGGGCTAGGCCCCTGGATCAGAAGATCGCGGGTTTGAATCCCTTACCAGTAGGTTGCCCTGAGGTACACTGAGCAAGGTACCGTCCCCTTCACTGCTCCCTGGGCACTTTCAATAGCTGCCCTCTGCTGCATGTGTTTGTATGTGGGTAAAATGCAGAGATGTAATTTCATTGCGTGTTGTGTCATCTACTACTGAAAGTGACCATTCATGTCAGGTGGATTGGAGATGCTGAATTGCCTTTTAGGCGTGAGTGACACATGGGCTACATGCATTAAGAGGTGTGGTTGCCCGTTAACAATATGTATACAGTAAAGGAGTGTGAAAGTTCTTCATGACCGCTATAATATAATATGGTGTCTTGACCATTGATACATGAATGAAGATGACGGTAGGACTAAGAAGAGTGCAGACAGACTGCAATTGCAAATTACAAAGTGAATTAAAAGTGAATATTTGGCATGAAGGTATTTGAAACATAAGCAAAGTGTATCAGGAGGCAGCCATATCCAGCACCCAGCCCCAGTGTTAGGGACAGCAACTTGCTCAGGGGTACCTTGGGGTAACCAACTGGACTGGGACATGAACCCATTATCTTTTAATTATGATACCTAGTACCAAACCGCTGGGCCACCATTTCTCCAACAAGGGTTACAGTCAAAGTGCATCGATATGAAAAGTGGAGCTCATGGAAATTACATAAACTGCTTCTATTTAAAGTGGACTATGATGAGAACTCATTACTCACTGAATACAGCTTGAATAGTGGAGCATAGGCTCCTACCTGGAGCTGATAACGACTTAGCTTCATTTACCTCATGGCACTGGTGCAAATCTAAAATAAAATTCGGACACCAGACCCGAATGAGCAACTACATAAGTGTAAGTGCACATTTGACTATTCTGTTACAGAATTAATTTTAAGGAAAAGTTCTTAACTAGCTTCAAATTCACATCATTGGAGTTACAAATTTTACCCAACAGTTATATTTGGAATTATTATGTAGTTATTACACAATGAATTATATAGCAGCTTTCACATGGAGGTTTTTAATGGATGACCTTGCAAAGCAATTGTCTAACAAATCTATGATGTTGACAAAACTTATGTAACCAAAACAGTTTGAAAAGTGACAGAGAGAGGGTTCAAGAGTGTGTAGGTGGGACACTGAAATTGCAGCAAAGTAAATCAGAACGGTTGATGCTGTGCCATGCTCAATGGCTTTAGTCAGCTATATTCAGCTCAAATGTCTTGGTGTTTTTGAGCACAATTGAATTTGCAGCAGTATTGACATTTTGCAGATCAGACAAGAAATCACTATGTGCTTATATATTATTCCTGTTGGTGCAAAACATATTAATAAATTATAATACTATACAATAGGTGTTATCCAGATTTTTTGCACATATTATTTGTGGATGCCAATTATTTGGCAAAAGGTGTAGCATGCTGTAAAAAAGGCTAAACATTTACAATGTTCAAATTAAAAAAGGAAATATGCATTATATTATGGCATTATATGTGATCAAATCAAACATAATTACAGCTATTATAATACAGGATCCTAGGCAGCAGTGGCCCCCAGATTGGAAGGTTGTGGATTTCGAATTCCAGACCAGTAGGTTGCCCTGAGGTATCCTTGAACATGGTCAATCACTGTTCCCCAGGCACTGGACATAACTGCCCACTGCTAAACGGTGTGTATGAGTGAAAAGCAGAGGTTGTGTTTCACAATGTGCTGTGCTGCTTTTCACAATAACAAATAGTCACTTTCACTTTTTAATTCTGAAATATTAAACAGAGAATATAGAGTATACACTGTAGTGATGTTTGAAGCACCAAGTGGCCAATGGGTGGTTGAGGCCAAAACAAAAAAATTTTTTCCGGACATTGCCATTTTCAGAGTAGTGTTTACCAATGTGTCTCACACATTGAATATACAAGAACTGAAAAAAAAAGAAAATACTGAATTATAATACAACGCTTCAGGCAGCTGTGAAGACTTCATTTAGCTCATCACAGCTGTGTTCCAATTTATGAACTCCTTGGGGACTTTAACCAGGTGAGAAAACTACATTGCAATAAGTCAGAACACTCAACTCAACTGTATTTTGTCTTACCCCGTGGACGGTTCTCCCTGAAGAAACTGAACTTTATTATCTCTGTAACAGGTTTAGTGTCTTCTAAAAGTGTTTAGGGTTCCCAAATGTCTTTTAAAGGTGGAATGATTAATTTCTCATTTCTGTATGGATTTCAGCAAGTGGTATCCAAGTCATATGCTTTAATGACAAGAGTTGTCAGAGTTGATTTAAAGATCTGTAAGGATTCCAATCTTTGTGAGAGTTGTCATCACATGCCTCTCTCCTTCTGGTAATAATTTCTCTCTGGACAGAGACAGGAAATCAGCCACCTGGTTTTGAATCCCTGCCCTGTACTTCACTCAGAACCTAAAAGCCTGCAAGATGAATTACCACTGATTTACCCTTGCATTGCTATCCCTCATGTGGTATATTCAATGTAGTGCTGTGATTAGTTTTCCTGTGTCAGCTTGTTGCAAGTTCACTTTGAAGAGCCAAATAGAAGCACAAGGCTATTACAAAACAAGCCTAAAAGGTTCTGCAAGTCTGTTTCCATCTGATCAATTGGATGTTCTTTGAACAGCTGTCCTTCTCAGATAGCGGAGAAAGAAGAGCCGTTGTCTTACTGCCTAATCAATGTGCTGTGACCAGGAGAGGTCCTCATTGATGTTCACAGAACCTGAAGTTTCTCTGACATCTTATCACTAACAGACTGAAAACTGCTTTGTATTGTTTTGATATCAAATCTGAACCTTGTTTTTGTACTTCTCTGGATATGCCTAATCTGGATCAGTGGACAACTGCCTTTTTTACTTTCTTTTCAAGGAAAATGGTTCTGAGTACTTTGCTTTTTTGCATGTCTGTGTTCATTTGACCATTTGGACAGTTTTGGGACTGCAGCATGACTAACAAAGTTTCAGATGAACCTCCTATATTCCTACAAATATTTTCTTAGTTTAAGGAACTGGCAGTTTCTGTTATGTGCACCTATACTGGGGGAAAGGAAAGCCACCTGAGCAGGATCGCCGGGCTGCCTAGTCTGCTTCCAACTGATAGAAAACACAGTTCACGCAGACCAGGCGTATGAACAAAACATAAAACTTTATTAAGGAAGAAATCCAACACAAAGCACTAACTCACACAAAGGGGAACAAACACGGAGACATCAGACTAACGAGGGACATTTAAGCACATACGGAACCTAAACGAGGAAAACTGGGGTCTATCTGAATATACGGGACACTGAAATTTAACAAAGAACGTTAGCGCGGAGGCTAATGCTAACCGCTAAACCGCTAACAATAAACGTCCAGCAGGGTTGAACATGCACGCAAACAAAGTCATCATCAACACTCGTTCATATGAAAGCAGACAAATAGCAGACTTATCTGAGCATGAACTTCAGGCTGCATCACGTGGGGAACCAAAACGCCAAAGGGACTTCAGGTGCGTTGGCTCGCAACAGTTTCTGTGATGATGCAACTTGGGGGATCTTCACAAAGTAAGATTTATTGGCATTCAACAATACTCCTGCTTTGTTGTTCTGTGGAAATGCGTTTTTCAGATGGTTAAAATGACTCTCCCAGGTTACCATCAATATATGTTACTATTGAGCAATAACATTCATTCTTACAATGCTGGACTATATTGTGCCAGGAACCTGAACATGGTAAGTGTAGTTTAGTGTTAACTGGTTTGAAATCTGTTTGCTCCGGCTACTCACTGCCGAATCAGTCTAGAATACATTTTAACAGGTCCATTTGTTGTGCTTTAGACATGTAATGTAGACAAATGACAAAAGTAGGCTTAATGTTGTTGGCTTATACCCTGATGTTGGCCCTGTTTGTGTAGGCAAAGAGTTGGAATGACAGCTATTAGTATCAGTTTTTTTTTTTTTCATAATAAGTGTGCAGCAGAGCCATATTATGTTATGTTGTTCCCAGGGATTCTCCATGATGTGAAAACTACGTGAATATACAGCACAGCACATAGTGAAACAATCTCTGCTTTTCACCTATACACACACATGCAGCAGGGGGCAGCTATTTAAAGCACCTGAGGAGCAATGAAGGTGATGTTACCTTGCTCAAGGGTACCTCAGGGCAACCTACTGGTCTGCGATTTGAACCCACAACTTTCCGTTCCTGGGGCCACATCAGTCACACTATCTTGTGTGTGTTTTGACGGATTCAGAGATTAATCTTAAGGTTATGGGAAAAAGCTGTCCTGGACTCCTGCTTCTTCTCATCTGAGTGCTCCTTAAGGAGGCAGAGAGACCGGTTTGTTTGCTGGGGTGAATGTGGACCTTCTTTACTTCATGACTGTGCTGTCTTGATCACACTCTGTAGAGCAGTTTGAAGAGAGACAATGGAGCTGCCATAATGTGTTGTGAAGCCACCAGTGAAGATATTGCTAGTGGTGCAGTTACAGTGTCCTGTTATCCATGCAGAACCTTCTCAGCCAGAAGAGAATAAGAGGAGACTGCCTCTACCAAAAGACGACATCCAGGGTCACAGGTGGAGCATATGCATATGCTTGAAACAACATGATAATATATATAATATATAGATTTGTAATACATTGAACTTGCACTGTTGCACTTAGAGATGTATTAGACATACGATCATTATGTGGAAGAAAACTGCATTTAAAATATAGAAAATTAAGCCCCATAAAGAGTTATATAGATGGATTCAAATGCATTAGTTTGTAGAGTGGCTACTTGTACACTAGTGTATTTCTAAGGAAACAAGGGTTCGAACCCCTTCCCAGTAGGTTGCCCTGAGGTACCCTTGAGCAAGGTGCCGTCCCCGGGCGCTTTCAATAGCAGCCCACTGCTGCACATGTGTGTATGGGTGAAATGCAGAGAGCAAATTTCCCATTCGTGGGATTATAAATAAAGGATTATTATTATTATTAAAAATATTTTGACAACCAGATCTACAATTAAATGCATTATATATGCACTACAGTCAAAGGTTTATCATAAATGCAAAAAGCCACAGTTTAATGGGATGAGATGCTTTTACATCCCCACCAAAATGAAACGTAGGCTTTAGTTTGTATGTGCTTTTCTATGTTAATATCCTTGGAGGGCAGTCACGAAATTGTTTTCTTTGAACTGCCATGCATGCTTGTCATGGTCACTTTTCAATGCCATTGAAGAATTTGAGTGGAAGAGAGGATGAATTTTCAGTTTTTGAGCAAATATGTCAAGGAAAAATTGCACATACAGTTTCAGCTGACCCTTAGACTTGCATTGATGGTAAGATGATTAGGTATGTGAAGCTGAGGCTGAAGGCCAGTGACTCGTATCATAGCAACAGGAGGACTAGGAAGACATTGTACCTTCAGAGATTATGTGGGAGTTTGTCTGTTTTGTGTGCCTACAGACTGACATATTCGGCCCGATGAGAGACAGCAAATGATGAACTGAAAACATAAGCATTCTTTTCATCTTGGAAAGTAAGATAATAACAATGACTGGTGAAAGGGATTTCTAGACTTATGAAGTCTTCTGCTACAACAGGATTGCAAAGCCATTTTGATAGTACCATTAAGCTAAATACATATTCTAAAGCCTTTTATTTAGGTAACCAAGCAAGATCGCCAAACTTCTCCAATCTTCTCCCGGGAGGCTTTGAAGAAGCTTGTTCTCTTGTGCAAACTGTATACATAGCCTACACACACACACACACACACACACATTCCCTTTTTAATACTTCCCATTTTTGTTTACACATAGCATATTTACATTTACGGCATTTAGCAGACGCTCTTATCTAGAGCGACTTACAGGTCCTAATTACAGGGACAGTCCCCCTGGAGCAGCTCAGGGTTAAGGGTCTTGCTCAAGGACCCAATGGTGGTTGTGCTAGAGGTGGGATTCGAACCAGGGACCTCTGGAGCCATAGGTCCATAGGCAAGTACTCTACCACTAGACCACCACCACCCATAAATGATATTTATTTCACAATACATTTTGTTATAATCTGTATATACTGAATGTACTGTTTCATTCTACATTACTATGTATATTTTAACATAAAGCTTCTCTTATGTTCTTCTTCTTTTTCTTTCGGCTGCTCCCGTTTAGGGGTCGCCACAGCGGATCAACTGTCTCCATTTCTTCCTGTATTTTGCATCTTCCTGCTTCAACCCGACCACCTGCATGTCCTCTCTCACCACGTCCATAAACCTCCTCTTTGGTCTTCCTCTTCTCCTCTTTCCTGGCAGCTCCATCCTCAACATCCTCCTTCCAATATAATCATCGTCTCTCCTCTGCACATGGCCAAACCAACGCAACCTTGCTTCTCTAACCTTGTCTCCAAGACGTCTAACCTGAGCTGTCCCTCTAATATACTCATTTCTAATCCTGTCCAACCTCGTCACACCCAACGAAAATCTCAGCATCTTTAACTCTGACACCTCCAGCTCCGCCTCCTGCCTTTTCGTCAGTGCCACCGTCTCCAACCCATACAACATAGCTGGTCTCACTACTGTCCTGTAAACCTTCCCTTTTACTCTAGCTGGTATGCGTCTGTCACAAATCACTCCAGCCACTCTTCTCCACCCATTCCAACCAGCCTGCACTCTCTTCTTCACCTCTCTTCCACACTCGCCGTTACACTGAACTGTTGATCCCAAGTATTTAAACTCCTCCACCTTTGTTACCTCCACTCCCTGCATCCTAACCACTCCACTTTCCTCCCTTTCATTCACACTCATGTATTCTGTCTTTGCCCTACTCACTTTCATTCCTCTCCTCTCAAGAGCATATCTCCATCTCTCCAGGTTCTCCTCAAGCTGCTCCCTACTCTCACTACAGATCACAATATCATCAGCAAACATCATCGTCCACGGAGACTCCTGTCTAACCTCGTCCGTCAACCTGTCCATTACTACTGCAAACAAGAACGGCCTCAGTGCTGATCCTTGATGTAATCCAACCTCTACTTTAAATGCATCCGTCACTCCCACTGCAGATCTCACCACTGTTACACTGCCCTCATACATATCCTGAACTACTCTCACATACTTCTCTGTAACACCAGACTTCCTCATACAAAACCACAACTCCTCTCTAGGCACCCTGTCATATGCTTTCTCCAAATCCACAAAGGCACAATGCAGCTCCTTCTGACCTTCTCTGTACTTCTCCATCAACACCCTCAGAGCAAACATTGCATCTGTGGTGCTCTTTCTCGGCATAAAACCATACTGCTGTTCACTGATCCTCACCTCTTTTCTTAACCTAGCTTCTACTACTCTTTCCCATAACTTCATGGTGTGGCTGATCAACTTTATCCCTCTATAGTTACTACAGCTCTGTGCATCACCCTTATTCTTGAAGATCGGTACCAGTACACTTCGTCTCCACTCTTCAGGCATCTTCTCACTTGCCAAGATTGTGTTTAACAATCTGGTCAGAAACTCAACTGCCATCTCCCCTAAACATCTCCATGCTTCCACTGGTATGTCATCCGGTCCAACAGCCTTTCCATTCTTCATCCTCTTCATCGCTGCCCTTACTTCCATCTTGTTTATTTGCTGCACTTCCTGGTTAACTCTTCTCACATCATCCAGTCTTCTCTCTCTCACATTTTCTTCATTCATCAGCTCCTCAAAGTATTCCTTCCATCTGCTCAACACGCTCTGTTCACCTGTGAGTACGTTACCATTTCTATCTTTAATCGTCCTGACCTGTAGCACATCTTTCCCAGATCTGTCTCTCTGTCTAGCCAATCGGTAAAGGTCCTTTTCTCCCTCTTTACTGTCCAACCTCTCATACAATTCACCAAACACCTTATCTTTGGCCTTCACCACTGCTTTCTTCGCCCTGCGGTTCATCTCCTTGTACACCTGTCTACTTCCTTCATCTCTCTGTATGTCCCATGTCTTCTTTGCCTCCCTCTTTTTTTGAATACACTCCTGGACTTCTTGGTTCCACCACCAGGTCTCCTTATCCTCTTTCTTCCTTCCGGATGTCACACCAAGTACATTTCTAGCCGTCTGCCTGATCACTTCTGCAGTAGTTTCCCAGCAATCCGGTAGCTCTTCAACACCTCCCAGTGCCCGTGTTAACTCCTGCCTGAATTCCACCTTGCAGTCCTCCTCCTTCAGCTTCCACCACTTGATCCTCGACTCTGCCCTCACTTTCCTCCTCTTCTTGACCTCCAAGGTCATCCTACAGACCACCATCCTATGCTGTTTAGCTACACTCTCCCCTGTCACTACTTTGCAGTCTCTGATCTCTTTCAAACTGACCCTCCTGCAAATAATATAATCCACCTGTGAGCATCTTCCTCCACTCTTATACGTAACCCTGTGCTCCTCCCTCTTCTTAAAATAAGTATTAACTACAGCCATTTCCATCCTTTTTGCAAAATCAACAACCATCTGACCTTCAGCATTCCTCTCTTTGACACCATGCCTACCCATCACCTCCTCATCACCTCTGTTCCCTTCACCAACATGACCATTAAAATCTGCACCAATCACCACTCTCTCTCCCCTGGGTACACTCTCTATCACTTCATCTAACTCACTCCAGAATTTTTCCTTCACTTTCATCTTACAACCAACTTGTGGAGCATAAGCACTAACAACATTCATTATCACACCTTCAACTTCCAGCTTCAAACTCATCACCCTCCCTGACACCCTCTTCACTTCCAAAACACTCTCCACATACTCTTCCTTCAGGATAACACCTACTCCATTCCTCCTTCTATCCACACCATGGTAGAACAGTTTAAACCCTCCTCCAATACACCTGGCCTTACTACCCTTCCATCTAGTCTCTTGCACACACAAAATGTCAACCTTCCTTCTCTCCATCATATCAGCTAATTCTCTACCTTTACCAGTCATGCTGCCAACATTCAAAGTCCCTACCCTCACTTCCACTCTCCTCTCCTTCTTTCTCTCCTTCTCCCTCTGGACATGCCTTCCTCCTCTTCTTCTTCTTCTTTGGCCAACAGTAGTCCAATTTCCACCAGCACCCTGTAGGCTAACAGCACTGATGGCGGTCGTTGTTAACCTGGGCCTCGACCGATCCGGTATGGAATTCTGTATCGTTGTCTGTATCTGTATCGTTCTATTTGAAATGAATGCTACTAATAGGAACTTTGTCCCTTTTTATTGCAGTAACATTCTCCACTAGTCTCCAAAAAGTTTACATTACATGTAGGTCATAGCTGTGATGATTTAATTGCATTTATTTTTAAATGCAGGAATGGATGTTAAATTGGCAACAAAAAATGTGTTCATGCTTTAATCAATCAATCCATTTTAATTTTAAGCAAAGTCATAAAAATAACGTGATAATCATTCACTCACTTATTTTCTCAGCTGCTTGTCCTGATTAGAGACCTAATCAGAGCTGTCTCTGCTCACACAGGGCGAAAGGTGAAAAGGGGGAAATAACCTGAAAAGGTTACCAGCCCATCGCAGGACAGAGACACAGACAAGCATACACACACACACACACACACACACACACACACACACGCACACACGACCACACTCACCATAGCTCCCAGAGGTAACCCATGCAGGCACAGGGAGAACACATCCACTCCACAGAGGAAGGACCCAGATCATCTCACCTGGGAATCAAACCCAGGAACTTTTGACTGTGAGATGACGTCTGTTAATCATTAAAACTGTACATCAGAGTACCTTATTTTTATTAACATTTTATTAAAATGGAAGAACCTACATACTTGTTTAGCCAGTTCTGATGGGCGGAACTGATCATAAAGGCAACTTTCATCAGTTTCACAACAAAATAGTGTAAAGACAATGGACGCTTCTTGGGATGAACCTTCATAAATGTCTATGAAGGTTAAGTCTGTTGTTGTAAAATATTCCCCTTTATTCCTAATACTAGACTTATTAGTGAGCACTGTCAAACCTGGTTATCAGTTTCTTTTTTCTAACATGGAATTAATTTGTAACTTTATCTGCAATTGTTTTATTTCGTTAAAGATTAATTGCACTGACGCTGTATTATTTCAGTAGTGCTCTAAAAACTTAACTGCACTCTGCTATGAAATGTTTTAATGACAACAATTACTTATTTAAAAACTTAGGAGCTTAGAACTCCTATGAAGCACATGTGTAACGGTGGCGGGGTGGCGGGCTGCCAATGCAGAGCCAGGAGTTTGGATCATAACTTTATTAACTATATTTACAAACAAGATCAAAGGACTGCAGTTCAAACTAAAACCAGGGAACTGCAGCCTAAACCAAGATACCAAGAATACCAAAACCACCATAGAGTGTAGGCTTAGCCTAACGAATGAGCCACGCTCTGTTCTGACTCATCGAGGCTTAAATAGTCAGCCCCAATGAGACACACCTGTGCCTTCATGAGCTCAGGTGTGCTCAATCAGAACAGAGCGCCCTCTACCGTGCCCAAAACACACCTCACCCATGACAACATGTTCAACAGCAGACTTTGAGACAGTATGAGACTGTGAGTCATGCACATTACAGTGCCATTCTCAAAATCCCAATATTTTTTTTTAATGGGTCCCCTATCATCACATCATACAAAAGCCAAACAAATATGCAATTCCTGATTTACTCCCACTGAAGCCCACTGCAGCATGATAATGCATTATGTAGTGGGTGTCTTGTGGAGGATTGTTATGTCTCTGCTCTGTATGGGATTTTTTCACCTAGAAAATGAATAAATCAGATCCTTAAGGGCCTCTAAGTTACAAGGTAGGGTCTCCATGGACTGGACATCTTTGAATCGAATGGAGCTCTGCAGTGTTGGGAAGCAACATGAGAACTCTTTTTCATGTTGCAAGAACCAATCCTGAAAATTTTGCAGTATGCCACGGTGCATTATCATCCTGAATGTAGGGAATATCATGGCAAGTAATGAATATCACTGTCAGGAAGGGCTGTAGGCTGCACGCTAGCAAAGCTGCTGTTGCCTCACAGTGAGAAGGTTCCATGTTTCTGTCTGGAGTATGCATGTTCTTCTCATGTCTGTGTTTCCTCCAGTTGCTCAAATTTCTTCTACCAGTCCAAAGGGCAAATAACTCCTAGGTTGCAAGATGTGACTGTCTGTAAGTGCATTTGTTTTTGAGTCTACTTTGTGATGGACTGTTATCTTATCCAGGGTTTTTCTTCAGCTTTTCTCCAGTTTTTCTCCCCTATGAGTGCTGAAATAGCCTACACAAAATTATTGCAAAGATAAAGACAATATGATAGACATAAAATAGTAATCTTGCAACAACAGGGTGATTCCCTAGCAAAATATAAAAGGGATTGCTCAATACTTTTGCACTTTTGCAGAAATGCTAATAAAACATTTGTTAATGAAACATATGTTAATTAAACATATGTGGCATAAATTGTTTGCTCTTTATTTAAACCAAAGTGTTCTCCATGCATTCTGTACATTTTCTATCCAAAAATGTTAGTCTCCTTGCTCAGCACACCTAGATCTGATGCTGAACTGCAGTTGTTTTGAGGTTTGCTGGCACAGAGAAAAACACTTAAACACAGTGTATTGGACTCTCAGACTTCTCTAATTCAGATCCTCTAATTTAAACTGATTATAAGAAATGCAATAATAACTTGCTTGTCGTTAATTTGTCTTGCTTTCTCTCACTAAGCAGTCTGGCCCCGGTAGGCCTGCTGTTCTGTATATTTTTGTGCTCCCAACATACCTGATCTAACAAATCAGCTCATTACCAACCTCTTCCTGAATTATAGGAGGTCAATTAGAGAAAGGAATTAATTAAAATGTGGAGGGCAGTGGGCCCCCAGGACCAGGGTTTGGGAAATGGTTTTTTTTTTGTCTTCTTTTTAGGAGAAAGAACACATTCTTTATTTTTTCATGTAAGTTATGGTAGACCTATTCAGTTTGTAAGTTGGCATTAAACAAGCTTGGCTAAAACCGATTCAAATTATCCAAAGTTTTGTCCTAACATTAGTGGTATATATTGTGTTGTCTGCTTATATATACTTTGTATCTATTCTTATTTTCAGTTTTGTCTGGTTTGCCTACTACATTTTGCACTTTGTATATCTCTTCTGTTAGAAGATATCAGTGAGGTGATGGACTGGTGAGTGTATTAAGCCTTTTGGGTTTGCTGTGTACACTTAATTTTCACTTTATTAGAAAGTATTCCCTTGAAGCTGCATCTTGTTGGTGTACATTTAAAGAGACTGTAGACCAGCTGCTTATGTGTCATTTTTTATAGTCCTTCAAGTTCCTGATCACAGAGAATCTAGCAAGGTCGCCATGCCTGATGCCACCAATATATTGTTACTGCTATAATGAGACTGGCCCATCGCTCAGTTATATTCTTTAAAAAAGCTCTGTTCCTACTGTATATAGGCTTACTAAATGTCTCCTAAAAGCTCTCAACAGATAGCAAGATCTCAAAGATGGATCTTTCTTGGAAAACATGGGTCACAATATATCTGGTATAAAGCAAACATAGTTATTAAGAACATCATGCATTCAGTCATACATGATGGTGAAAGTGTCCATCTCAGGTAAAGATGGTTCATAAAGAATGACAACAATCAAAATAATAAGAGCAAGTCCACCTCTGAATGGCTGAAATATATAAAACTCTGATTTTGCAGTGGATAGTTGAAGCCCTGGTTTAATCCCCATGTTGTGGCTGAAACTGAAAAGGGCAAAACCCTCCAATGTGGCTGAATTAAAGCAATTTTTAATTGAAGATTTGGCCATTTCTCCACAGCAATGTCAGAGACTGATTTTTTACTAGCAGGATTTGATTGCAAATGCTGTTGTTTAAAGTATCATGTTTAGGGGGCAATTACTTTTATAATTTTTTTCACATGGCTGATTTAGGTGTGGTGGCTTGGTAGTAGCACTGTTGCCTCAAAGCAAGAGGGTCTGGGGCAGCTTGGGTCTTTTCTGTGAAGAGTTTGCATGTTCTCCCCCTTGTCTCCGGGGGGGTGGGGGGGGGGGGGTTTGGGTACTTTGGTTTCCTCCCACAATCCAAAGGTGGATTGGAGATATTAAATTGCCCCGTAATTGTGAATGTGTTTGTCTGTGTGTTTGTCCTGACTGTCAACCTTTCCAGGTTGTTTCCCTGCCTGTAAATAGCTGGGATATACTCCAGCACAACACATGGCCCAAATCAGGATAAACAGTCATGAAAGTGATTGAATGATATAGATGCTGGGCAGTCTTGTCCTTCAGTATATCACAAATCGTTTGAAAATTGTGTTCAGTGTGTTTTTCTTGGAGGTTGTCATGGGGGAGGTGTGTTTTGGGCACGGTAGAGGGCACTCTGTTCTGACTGAGCACACCTGAGCTCATGAAGGCACAGGTGTGCTTCATTGGGGCTGAATATTTAAGCCCCAATGAGTCAGAACAGAGCTCATTCGTTAGGCTCAGCCTACATGTTATGGTGGTTTTGGTATTTGGTAATCTGGGTAACTTGGTTTAGGCTGCAGTTCCTTGGTTTTAGTTTAACTGCAGTCCTTTGATCTTGTTTTGTTAATATAGTTAATAAAGTTATGATCCGAACAAGAGAGCGGGTGTTGGAAACGAGTGCAGCCGTGATCCAGAGGACGTTGGAGTTTATTGAAACCTGGGAGACGAGTGTGCCGGCATGCGTTGAGTCTGTGGACCTCCGTGAGGAATTGGAGGATTGGGTGCGACAGACGCCGGCGGCCACTGCCAGGGAGCTCAAGAAATGTCTGACGCGGCTGACGTCAGATATCCCGCTCGTTAGCCGCCTGGGTCCCGAGATAGGCACGGACTGGTTCGACTTCCTGCTGCAGAGGCTGGTCGCTCTAGCCGCGAACACACAGCGGTGCCTGGACGTGTTGAACCACATGTCTTTTCCCGCTCCGGAAAGCAGGAGGATGGCAGAGCTTTCTCCATACATCATTCAAAGCAGGACATTGATAGTGGATAGCGACACGCGCAGCTGATAACGGATTTACGGTAAAGAATTCTGCTTGCGCAGCTAATAGAGGCGTTACGGTAAAGAATTCTGCTTGCGCAGCTAATAGCGGCGTTACGGTAAAGAATTCCGCTTGTGCAGCTAATAGCGGCTTTATGGTAAAGAATTCTGCTTGCGCAGCTAATAGCGGCATTACGGTAAACACGACGCTCTGTGCAGCTCAACGTGAGAACACAGCGGTGAACACAGCCAGTGCGAATAACAGCGAAACATTGGAAGTAAACGCTTCCTGCAACCTTAAACACTAGAGAACGGCAAAGAAGGCCGCCCGCAACAAGAGAAGCGAGGCAGTGGCAAAGAAGGCTGTTCCTGACACAGAGAACAGGAGGACGACAGAGACCGCTTCCTGCATCGTGCAACCGGGGAGGTCGACCAAGAAAGCCCTTCACAGCAAGGAAAGAGGCATCAAGGAGTCGACCCCCAAACCCAGCACCACTAACCAGTCTGCCGGGCCGAAAGCAGAGAAGGAGCAGCTCCAGGTTAGTGGGAAGTTTGGAGGCTGCAGTAACCATTCAGGCACAGGTAAGGAAGCACTTAAGCAGAAAATACTACCTGAAGCTTCTATGGGCAGCCAGGACTGTTCAGCGATATTACCGAGCTAATAAGATGATGAAGCAAGAAATGAAGTCTTTGAAGGAGAAAAAAGATGGCTGCTGTTCTGCAAGCTGCATTTCGAGGGATGAAGACCAGACAGACTCTGAAACAGAAGCACCAGGCTGCCACTGTGATACAATGTGCTTACAGGGCTCACTGCCATCCAGCTTAGGTATCGTTCCACACTTGATGCCAGGAAGCAGAGGGAGGAATTCTTGAAGTTACACTCTGCTGCAATGTTCCTGCAAGCCTGCTTCAGAGGTCAGAGGGTCAGAAGGGAGATGATCCTGCAACATCAGGCAGCTTCCCTGATTCAGGCTGTGTTCAGAAGACACAGGGAGGTAGTAAAGTACCAGGCCATAAGGGTGTCAGCTATCATCATTCAAAGACATTATAGGTCCTACATTAAGGGTAAATTTGAACATGAGAAATTCCAGGTGTTGAAAAGATCTGTGATACGCATCCAGGCAGCTTTTAGAGGTTATTCTGTTCGAAAGAAGGTTGCTGCAATGCACAAAGCTGCCACCATTATTCAGGCTGCAGTAAGAATGCACAAGCAAAGATCTGTTTTCAAGAAGCAATGCTGGGCAGCAAGTGTTCTTCAGAGGAGGTTCAGAAGGTGGAAGCATGGACATCAACAAAGGCAGAGGTATCAGCTGTATTCAGACATGCTGCAATTTGCTTGCAAAAGTCATTCAGGGGAAAGCAGGCAAGGGATCTGACCAAACGGATCAGAGCTGCAAGGACAATCCAATCTCACCTCAGAGATGAACAAATCAGCTACATGAATGTTCAGATCACTGAACAGGAGGAGTTGCTGACAGAGCTCTACCAGCAGCTGATGGAGAAAGAAGCCTCTATGCTACAGGTGAATGAATCTGTCACAAACGAGAGGTTGAAACACAAGGAAAGGATCACCTTTCTGCTTCCACAGCTGGAGAGGACCAAAGGACTCTTGTCCAGTTGCCAAAGGGAGATCGAAGCCATGGAAACAGAAAGAAAAGCTCTGGCTCAAGACAAAGGTGAGCTTCACGGAAAGAGCAGTACATTCAGAAAGGAGGGAGAAGTCTCCAGAATAAAGTTCCAAGCTGTGATGGCTGTCCAAAGAGAAAGGCTGGAGAGAACGGATGAACAGAGGGACCAAGCTGTATGCCAGGCAACGAGGAGAGTTGAGACTCCAACCATTCAGGAGAAGCTGGAAGATAAATAGCCACTATGGAAGAACAGCTAAATCAGATCAGGGCAGAGCTGAGACGGGTGCAGGACCACAGTGTTGCTCTGCAGGCTGAACTGAGAAAAGCCCGATGTGAGGCCAGTAAGCTCACCGAGCTGGAGAAGCAGGTCAGAGGTATGGAAGCAGAATTGGTGATCTTCGTATCTCGACTCACTCCACAGACACCAGTGCATGCTGGGACCCTGGTGGTTAACGCCAGAGCAGAGCAGCTGAAGAACAGTCTGATGGAGAATCAGGTAAAGATTCCAGAGGTTGAGCAGCTGCGTTATGACTCCCTACCTTCAGTTCACCCTCACAATTCAGCAGACTCAGAACAAGGTGGCTGGTGGAGGAGTCCATGTGGAACTTCTCGTAGTGGAACCAGGAGCTGGGATACTGCCTCACTGAGCTCCAAGCAGCAGAGAAGTATGATCAAGAAGAAGAAGGAGCCAAGAGACATCAGCAGTGACCTGTCTCAATTCAAGAAAGTGAACAACAGCTTCTGCACTGTAGATTCTGTGATGAGAGACGTGAAGAACAAGGATGGCAGGGGTTGGAAGCAGAGTTTGGACTATGTGAAAAAGACTTCCTCTTTGAACCCTGTAAAATCTGTGTTTAGCTCTCTTTCAGGTTCCGTCAAGGCAAGGCGTTCCACTGAGTCAGGCGATTCCTCCAGTGACTCCAGGGTCGAGTCCAGGCAACAGATAAAGAAGTGGACTGAACTTCTAGGATTCCCCTCACCACTGCCTTCTGCCTGGACATGGCTGGTCAGAGGTCCTTTTGTGTTGAAGTGTTTTGTGGACCTGACCATATGCCCCATAAAGGAACTTTGAAGAGTGTTTTTTTTTTTTTTTTTTTTGTTCTTGGCCTCCACCCTGAGGTTCAGCTGTGTTTTGGAGCTTCGGGAGCCGCGCCTTTTGGGGTGGGGATTCTGTCACGGGTGAGGTGTGTTTTGGGCACGGTAGAGGGCGCTCTGTTCTGACTGAGCACACCTGAGCTCATGAAGGCACAGGTGTGCTTCATTGGGGCTGATTATTTAAGCCCCGATGAGTCAGAACAGAGCGCGGCTCATTTGTTAAGCTAAGCCTACATGTTATGGTGGTTTTGGTATTTGGTAATCTGGGTATCTTGGTTTAGGCTGCAGTTCCTTGGTTTTAGTTTGAACTGCAGTCTTTTGATCTTGTTTTGTTAATATAGTTAATAAAGTTATGATCCGAACTCCTGGCTCAGCGTTGGCGTCCTCTCCGCACCCCGCCAGAGGTAAAAAGAGGTAAAAAACAATTTTGTGTTAAATGAACAAAAATAAGGGTGGCAGAGTTGCGCAGTGGATATTGCTTTTGCCTTACAGTGAGAAGGGACTTGGTTTGATTCCCAGGGGGAAGTCCAGGTCCTTTCTTTGTGTAGTTCTGGTTTCCTTCCACTGTACAAAGACCTGCATGTCAGGTGGATTGAAGATGCTAAATTGCCTCCCTAAGTGTCTGTGTGTGTTTGTCTGTGTATCTGTCTTGTGATGGATTAGTGACCTGTCCAGGGTGTTTCCTTGCCTCTCGCCCTGTGAGAGCTTGTGACCCTAATTCTGTTCTGTACTGTTGTACAATTCTTAGTCATGCTTTCTTTGCCCTATTATTTATCAATTCTCTGACACCTTTCCTGTGTGCTGGTCAAAATTTAGTCAGGCTAAAGTCCTGTGTAAAGAGTGATGGGAAATGTAAAATACACAAGTTGCACCAACTAGATGCAGGAAATGAATTATGACTTCTAAGCTTTACAAAATGGTACAGATTGACTATTCCTGTGATCTTAATATCTGACCTCACTAACTCAGTTTTAGCTCAGCAACAAATGTTTTAATTAGAGATGGCAGGAAAATTGGAATGGATGGATAAGAGTGGTAGGAGTGATCTGTGATAGACAGGTCAGCAAAATTGAAAGGGAAGGTTTACAGGACGGAAGGTGACTAGCTATGGGTTGGTGATGAGAAGACGAAAAGTTAAAGATATTAAGATATGTGTTTATAGGGTGATGAAAATGTCAGAGAAGTCCGAGAAGACAATCAAACTAACACAATGTTTGTTCGGACATGTGCAAAGGAGAGCTGAGCATAAAATATTGGGAGAAGGATGTTGAGGATGGAGCAGTATGGAAAGAGGAGAAGAGGAAGGACAAAGAGGAGGCTTATGGATGTGGTGAGAGGGGACATGCAGGTGGTCAGTGTGAAAGAGGAAAATGCAAAGGACCAGAAACATGGAATCAGATGATCTTATTGGTGACCCCTAACAGGAGCACCCAAAAGAAGTACAACAAGATGAAATGAATCAGACTTCATTTCAAAACTTGCAAGTGCTTAATATCTTCATAATACTAAGGCAGGTATTGCCTTAGTATAACATGAACATTTAATGGACAAAATCATTTTGGTGGAATTAAGGAGAACAAAATGGTAGACCATGACCTATTAATTTAATGTATATATAGTCTGATCTAGCTTCACAGCAGAGCATGACCTTCAAACAGCCTTTTTGAGATTGCTCAGTGCCGAATGAAGATTTAATCAACTTAAGTTCTGTGTGATAAAGCTTAATGTCATCATTTGTACATGCAGGACCCTACAGCTGTGGCTTCTGGCTGCTGTATGAAAGGTTCTGACAAATTAATGCTCTAAGGAATAGTAGGTCTACATACAACTTCTTTAAAGTCCCTGAACATTCTGTAGTAGTGTGCTGTCCCTGGTGCTGATTTTCATACAAGGTCAGTGAGTGGGACCAGGGTGGAAAAGAACATAACAGCACTCAAGTCCTACAACCCAAGGCCAAGAAAAGGGAAATCTCTGAACCAAGATGGTCTCTCAGAACACTCAGAAAAGAACATGGGATTTGGAGTGAATATGAAAGACTGAATTTTCAACTTTTATTTCATGGTATATACATCTAAATCACATAGAACATAGCACCTGTCATATCTGACCACTTAGTTTCCCAAGCCTGGTTTGGTGCTGGACTGTTTTTCCCTCATTGCATGCTTCTTCCGCCCGCCCTCCATACCCTACCCTACCCATACCCTAATTCATTATTATGTAGTTTACTACCTATATAAAAAAGCTGCACCCACTCTAAGGTTTTAAACCTTTACCACTGTAATGCATGGTGCACTGGAAGACTGGATATAAACAAAAAGTATATATGTTGGCATTCAATAACATCTCAACTAATCAATCTGCTCTCTTGAAAGTGACCATGAAATGACTATAATTTACTGGTGCTGAAGAAAAAAGATTATTTGGTCATTGAACCATCCATTGCAAATGTTTCAAGTCTGAAGGCGGAGACAAATTGTCAGATGTCCCTGACCCTGACACTGTTGAAAGCATCACCTGAAAATCAAGTCTGAGTTATTTTTCTGCGGAGACTGCGGAGTCAACACTGACCGGTGAAACACACAACCATGAACCAAACACAGTACTCACAGAGCATGAAACAAAGGCCACAACAACGAACAGAACATGCAATGACCTATGACTCTACTTTGACTCAAATGAGATCTATAAACTTTATACTAAGGAGGCACACCTGGCGACTTAATGAGGCACCGGGTGTGCACAGTCAGGGAAGAGTGCTGCAAAACATGACAGACTCCTTTATAATTTCCAAAATTTTTCTTTATTTAAAATATAAAATATAGTGCATATTCAAAACAAATCTAAATAAAATGTGAAAGGTCTTTGGATCTATGATTAATACGTGATTAACCACTGTTAGTGTCTTTGGCATTGCAGTGAAGAAGTTTTATCAAAAGAAGATTCAAGGTTATGCATTTTCACTAAAAACATCAAAGCTGTAATGATTGACAGCCATGATGTCCTTTGTGAACCCACCACCTTTTTTATTCCAGGGCAGTATGAACAGCTCCTAACATTGAATGTTATTTTCTTAATCTAGATTTTGTTCCATTTTTCTTTTTATTGCTCACAGTTTGCTCAAAAACCAGTGACAAGAGCAATCCCAGCAACTGATAATGGTCAGAGTGCTCTATTCTTTATGCTTTTTTGGGTTTTTGACTCATATTCAGTTAAGTAATGTTTTTATTACAGAAAAGTGTTAGCTTATATGATTATAAATATGAAACATTCATTTTTTTTTAATTTGTATTATTCAACAAAAGATAAACCACAATTCAAATATCAATAGGTTTGATTCATTTATAGCTCTCTCCCATGTCAGCCAGGGTTAAACTTCTGTCAACAGCATGTTTGTTGAAATCGAGGGTGTGTGGGTGTATTAGTCTTCTACATAGGATGGTTCTTATCATTTTCCATCAAAAACACTGAAAAGGCCATTCAGTAAAACAATAGTCAAGGTCAAGTATTATCTACAAGTATTCATAGGAAGACCCATATATGTTTCATTTTTTTCCAGGTTTTTACTCGCTAGCTAACATAAGTATGTGAACAGCATTTGACTATGTGGTTTCTTTTGATCTGATGAATGCATCTGGGCTGAAATCCTCTATAGGCAGTGTAAAGATTTATGTGTAAAGCTTTTTACAACAAATATTTTTTTTCTGCTTGCATTTCTAGGTGGAATGAAAATGATTAAAACAAGAGTCTCAGTGAAGATGGGGCTTGGTTCCTAGATTGACAAAACACGTAAAAGTCACCAAAGCCCTGTTAATTCAATATTCCATTTGTCCATCTTTGTTCATCTGTCATTCCAAGGTGATTAACTTGCTCATTCTGGTCCTACACTTAATTAATAAAGTAATTGGTTATTTAAATTACGCAAATAAACATTGAAAGTTGTAGAACTTAGAAAGTATAACATCAGTTCATGAAAGACAATGGAAGTAATGGCTTCAGAACTTCAAATAGGCCTTCAAAGTAACTTCAAAATAAATAAAGGGATTTTTGTTTAGGGGAAAATGATACTAATAATTTTAATGTTACTAATGATCTCTAAAAAGTAGTATGGTAATGTTGCCTAGCATTGGTCACTTGTCCAAAGGTGTTCGCTTCACTGCCCTGTACTAATCCTCTTTTGTGTTGCTGGCTAATGAAACAGTCTACTTTATCTCTCAGCGATTTTGAAATCTTACTTACATTCCCAAGCCCTACCATGAAACAATTATATAGTCAAGTTCTGGTTGTGAAACTGGATCAAAAGAAGGTGATCATGCTCCACCATACACAGCGTCACAATGTTTAGGTCTGTATTCATATTAAGTGATATATATCATTCTACTCTAGTGACTACTGATCCCAGCAAAGATCTTATAACTGTGTAAATCATTATGATGCATTATCTTTGTTTGTACAAACTTCATGTTCTCTGCTAGAATAAAATATGGTTGAAGTAAAGATATAAAAGCAAAATACAGTCTAAAGGAACTGTTTTGAAATGTCATAGTATATATCACAGTACTACCAAACACATTTTTGCAGTGGAACTCTTCTGTATTATTCAGTTCCATTATCAATGTTGAAATGTGTTATTTGGTTGGAGTAAAAAAAAAAAAAAGTAACCATACAGAGTGTGCCCTTTGAGTTCATGTCCCTGGCAATGTCTCAGCTAGCATGGTTTAAATGATTCCGTCTAAAAGAAAAGACCATGATAGATGTCCTGACACTTGAAAGGATGGACTTTCACATGTGATGTTGTATTAACAAAAAAATAAAAATCCTTAACACACCCCTTTGTGAGTAGTTACAAAGATTGAGGTCTAGAGTTTTTTTCAGTTCCTCCTTTTGATAATTAAAATTGAACAAGCTGAATTAACTGAATCATTGGCAGCGGTGGCCTAGTGGTTAGGGAGTTGCCCCTGCATCGGAAGATTGTGGGTTCGATTCCCTCACAAGTAGGTTGCCCTGAGGTACCCTTGGGCAAAGTACTGTCCCCGTCACTGCTCCCTGGGCGCTTTCAATAGCTGCCCACTGCTGCACGGTGTTTGAGTGCATGGGTTAAATGCAGAGGTCTGGGCAGTGGTGGCCTAGCGGTTAGGGCGTTAGCCCCATGATTGGAGGATCAGGGGTTCAAACCCCTTCCCAATAGGTTGCCCTGAGGTACCCTTGAGCAAGGTACCGTCACTGCTCCCCGGGCGCTTTCAATAGCTGCTGCACGGGTTTGAGTGTGCATGGGTTAAATGCAGAGGTCCAATTTTGTTGTGGTTCATGTGTGCTGTGCCGTGACCTCGCAATGACAAGGGTTGTCACTTTCACTGGAATATGAATCAGTTTTGCATAAACCCACCTCAGATGTGTCTTGAGGCTATTCTGTATCAATGTCTGTCTTGCATGCTGCGTTAATATTTAAGATATTTCTTATCTTATATAACATCATACCAGGTGCATCGGGCCCAGTCAGAAATGTTTCAGTAATGCTTCAAAATGGAGATTTCATAAACACCTGCAAAAGAAATGAGAATTAGTGAGATTATTAGTTAACTTAATTTGCTCAAATAATGCAAAACTTTTGACTGTAAGTGGTACTATTGCAAAGCAGAAGTGTTAAGTTTCTCAACCACAAAATGCAGAAAATTTGTGGCTGATGGGTAGGTGATCAGAACAAATCTTGGAAAAGCCAAAAGTCTCTGAACAAATTTCTTGAACAGTTTTTGTAACTTTTTATATAGTTCATAAAACAAGTTTTACAAACTAATTGTTTGATAAACTTTAATATAATTAATGATAAATTGAATCAGAAGTACACTTGTGGTGTAAGTGAACTCAAGCTGAATGGCTTGCAATTTAAAATTTTTATTTTCCGCAAAAAAATTTTTGGAACAGATTCTAAAAACAATGTGCTTTTAGAGGAACTACTCAGAACACAGTAAACAGCAAAATTAGCTTTTTCCCTCTCCTTGAAATATATTACAGCATCCTGGAGTTCAGCAGCCTCAAAATATGCTTTACAAAATGTGATTCCAAAACCTTTGGGCCTTGCAGCTCTATCCCTATGCAGAGCTTTAACTGCACCAATAAATTCTCTGAATTTCAGTAACTGTTCTCTGGAAAAAAAAAAAAGACATTCCAGAGCTGAACTGGTCATTTTCTTCCCATAAAGCCTTAAAATGGATAAAGAAATTTTTACAATTGGAGCGTAAAAGTTGTTAATGTCCTTTGTGATTAGCAGAAAAATGACTCACCTGTTAAAAAGGCATTAAAATGACAAGGAAGGATGATGCATGGCAAATGACTGGTTTGAAACCAAAATTTCAGCGGGGGGCAGCGGTGGCCTAGTGGTTAGGGAGTTGGCCCGGCATCGGAAGATTGTGGGTTTGATTCCCACCCCAGTGGGTTGCCCTGAGGTACCCTTGAGCAAGGTACCGTCCCCATCTGCTCCCCGGGCGCTTTCAATAGCTGCCCACTGCTGCACGTGTGTGTATGGGTTAAATGCAGAGGTCCACCGGGGCAGCGGTGGCCTAGTGGTTAGGGAGTTGGCCCCGCATCGGAAGATTGTGGGTTTGATTCCCTCAAAAGTAGGTTGCCCTGAGGTACCCTTGAGCAAGGTACCGTCCCCGTCACTGCTCCCCGGGCACTTTCAATAGCTGCCCGCTGCATGTGTGTGTATGGGTTAAATGCAGAGGTCCAATTTCATTGTGGTTCATGTGTGCTGTGCTGTGCCGTGACCTGTAGTCACTTTCACTTTTTTTCACTTTCAAATAGTGTAGCAATTACTACAGGTCTGCTACCTAACCTAAGCCCCACAGACTCAACCAAAAAATTGAGATTTGGCCCATTTCTCATATGTAAAATCAAACTCTAGTATGTAATTACATAAAGTATTCTGATCTTCAGCTTGTTTCTGCTTAAGTTAAATGACAAAAAAACTGCATACATTCAGCACCTTTTTTCTTACAACGTACAGTAACATGCAAACAACTTACACAGACTTTTCATTGCATGTTCATCTCCCTCTATACTGCCATGCAATTCAGAGTGGACAGGGTAGCATATTAAAAATTTGGGAATAAAAAAAATGGGTAAAGATCATGAATGAGCTTGAGAGAATACTTTGGTTGTATTCTAGATTCTTATTAGTTATTCCCAGTTGGTTTATTGATTTTTATACTGAAGAGGTTCAAAAGGTCTCAGCTCTGTGTTACCACTATGATGAGTATGTGCACTAAGCAATAAGAGTGGGTGGTTCACTGAGAGAGCAATTATGTAATTGAATGACAACTCAAAAGCAACTTCAAAATTAAGATGGATAACAATAGCAGCAGGCAGTTCTATGCAATGAGTTAATGCGAATTCACACAAGTGCATCACAATGAAATGCTTTTCATGCATTTACAGTCACACAATGGCAGTGGGCAGCCATACATCCAGTGCCTGGGGAGCAGTGTTGGGATCACTACCTTGCTCAAGGGTACCTCAAGATAACATACTGGTCTGGAACTCAAACCCAAGACCTTCAACTTATGGAACCTAGTCCTGAACCATTAGACCACTAGAATCCCCTACTTTTTTCATTTTTTTTTAGTAGTAAACCCTCTTTCTTGTCTCGTTAAAGATTAGCTCCATAAACAGTTATATTTGAGATTCATTAAAAAAAAAAAAAAAAAAAAGTCTGTTGTTTAGAACAGCACAATGCTAACTGGTAGGGTATAAGCTTCCATTTATTGTTAGCTGCTTTAACATTGTGTAGCTGTAACGGTGGCGGGGTGTGGGAAGGACGCCAACGCAAAGCCAGGATCCCAGAACATAACTTAATTAAACATAAACCAAAACACAAACCAAACATGCCAACATTAACTATAAGGCTTTGCCTCGTTAATGAACCGCGCTCTGTTCTGATCCACTGGGGCTTAAATAGCAACCACAATGAAGCACACCTGTGTCTGAATGAGCCCAGGTGTGCTCAGTCAGAACAGAGCACCATCTGTCATGCCCAGCCGGAACCACAGGCACGACAGACTGTGACAGTAGCCCCCCCCCAAAAAAACACAACTCCCCAGGCATCAAAACACAACCTCGCCCAGAACTTCAAAGGGGAGGCCAAACAAAAACCCTGTTCAACTTAAACAGTCCCCTTTATGGGGCACCCGGCCAGGCCCACAAAACCCAAACTTCAACACAAAGGGACCTCTGACCAGCCATTTCCAGGGCTGCTGGCGGTGGTGAGGGCTATCCCAGAAGTTCAGTCCATTTCTTTATCTGTTGCCCGGACTCCTCGACCCTGGAGTCACTGGAGGAATCGTCCGACTGACTGGAACGCTTTGCTCTGACGGAGCCTGAAAGAGAGCTAAACACAGAATTTCACAAGATTCAAAGAGGAAGGGTCTTTCACATAGTCCGAACTCAGCATCAAACCCCTGCCATCCTTGTTCTCCACGTCTCTCATTGCAGAATCTACAGTGCAGAAGTTGTCGTTCACTTTCTTGAATTGAGACAGGTCACTGCTGATGTTTTTTGGCTCCTTCCTCTTCTTGACCGTACTTCTCTGCTGCTTGGAGCTCAGTGAGGCGGCATCCCAGCTCTTGGTTCCAATACGAGAAGTTCCACATTGACTCCTCCACCGGCCGCCTTGTTCTGAGTCTGCTGAATTGTGAGGGTGAACTGAAGGTAGGGTGTCTCTGATTGTGCTCTGAGCACCATTCTCAGAGCTATCACGCAGCTGCTCAACCTCTGGAATCTTTACCTGCTTCTCCATCAGACTGTTCCTCAGCTGCTCCACTCTGGCGTTAACCACCAGGGTCCCAGCATGCACTGGTGTCTGTGGAGTGAGTCGAGATTCCAAGATCACCAATTTTGCTTCCATACCTCTGACCTGCTTCTCCAGCCTCTCTCTTTGGACAACCATCACAGCTTGCAGCTTTATTCTGGAGACCTCCCTCTCTTTCCTGAATTTACTGCTCTTTCCTTGAAGCTCACCTTTGTCTCAAGCCAGAGCTTTTCTTTCGGTTTCCATAGTTTCGATCTCCCTCTGACAAATGGACAAGAATCCTTTGGTCCTCTCAAGCTTAGAAAGCAGATTGGTGATCCTTTCCTTGTGTTTCAACCTTACGTTTGTTACAGAGGCATTCACCTGTAGCATAGAGGCTTCTCTCTCTGTCAGCTGCTGGTGGAGCTTTGTCAGCAACTCCTCCTGTTGAGTAATCTGAACATTCATGCAGCTGATTTGTTCATCTCCGAGGTGAGATTGGATTGTCCTTGCAGCTCTGATCCGTTTGGCCAGGTCCCTTGCCTGCTTTCCTCTGAATGACTTTTGCAAGCACTTTGCAGCATGTTCGAACAGCTGATACCTCTGCCTTTGTTGATGTCCAAGCTTCCGCCTTCTGAACCTCCTCTGAAGAACACTTGCTGCCCAGCACTGTTTCTTGAAAACAGATCTTTGCTTGTGCATTCTTACTGCAGCCTGAATAATGGTGGCAGCTTTGTGCATTGCAGCAACCTTCTTTCGAACGGAATAACCCCTAAAAGCTGCCTGGATGCACATCGCAGACCTTTTCAACATCTGGAATTTCCCATGGTCACATTTACCCTTAATGTAGGACCTATAATGTCTTTGGATGATGGCTGACACCCTTATGGCCTGGTACTTAACTACCTCCCTGTGTCTTCTGAACGCAGCCTGAATCAGGGAGGCTGCCTGATGTTGCAGGATAATCTCCCTCCAGACCCTCTGACCTCTGAAGCAGGCTTGCAGGAACATTGCAGCAGAGCGCAATTTCAAGAATTCCTCCCACTGCATCTCCCTTTCTGGCATCAAGTGTGGAACGATACCTAAGCTGGATGGCAATAGCAGCATATTTCATGCATACATATCGCATCCGAGCACAGTGAGCCCTGTAAGCACATTGTATCACAGTGGCAACCTGGTGCTTCTGTTTCAGAGTCTGTCTGGTCTTCATCCCTCGGAATGCAGCTTTCAAAACAACAGCAGCCATCTTTTTTCTCCTTCAAAGACTTCATTTCTTGCTTCATCATCTTATTAGCTCGGTAATATCACTGAACAGTCCTGGCTGCCCACAGTAGCTTCAGGTAGTATTTTCTGCTTAAGTGCTTCTTTACCTGAATGGTTATTGCAGCCTCATGTTCAATTCGCATCTGCACCCGAACTTTCATTCTAAACTTCCCACTAACCTGGAGCTGCTCCTTCTCTGCTTTCTGCCTGGCAGACGGGTTAGTGGTGCTGAGTTTGGGGGTCGACTCCTTGATGCCACTTTCCTTGCTGCGAAGGGCATTCTTGATCGACCTCCCCGGTTGCACAATGCAGAAAACGGTCTCTGCCATCTCCTTGCTCTCTGTGTCAGGGACGGCATTCTTTGCCACTGTCCCGCTTCTCCTGTGGTGGGTGGCCTTCTTTGCCGTTCTCTCGTTTTGAAGGGCACAGGGTGCGTTTTCCACTGTATTTCTACGTTGAACAGCGCAGGGCACGTTTTCCACTGTATTTCCACATTGAACAGAGCAGGGCAGCTCCACTATCAACGTTCCACTTTAAATGACGTAGGGAGCGTTCACTGCTGTCCTTCCGCGTTGTGTGACGCCAGCCATCGACAAAGCCCCTCCTTCCATGTCGCGTGCGGAAAAAGACACGTGGTTTAGCATGTCGAGGTAGCGCTTTGCCCTTGCAGCCATGGATACCAGCATCTGGAGGAAAAGCACGAACCGATCCATGCACAGCTCGGGATCCAGGGTGGGATCAAGTGGGGGCAGCAACGTCAAATTCTTCAGACAGCGCTCGAGCTCCTTGGCCATGGCCGTTGGCGTCCGTCGCACCCACTCCTCTCCCTCCAAATACTTGCAGAGGTCTAGAAAACCGCCTCTATCTCCCCCAGGTCTTTATCAGCTGCAGCGTCTCCTCGACAACGTTCGCTGCCACCCACAACACACGCTCCTGCTCGCCCTCATGGCTTGCGACGTCCAGGTACTGGCGGTTCATTCTGTAACGGTGGCGGGTTGTGGGAAGGACGCCAACGCAAAGCCAGGATACCGGAACGTAACTTTATTAAACATAAACCAAAACACAAACCAAAAGTGCCACCATTAACTATAAGGCTTCGCCTCGTTAACGAACCACGCTCTGTTCTGACTCACTGGGACTTAAATAGCAACCCCAATGAAGCACACCTGTGTCTGAATGAGCCCAGATGTGCTCAGTCAGAACAGAGCACCATCTGTCGTGCCCAGCCGGAACCACAGGCACGACAGACTGTGACAGTAGCTGTTCTTGCTTCCTGGATGGGCTGGCTTACTGTACATTGTGCTGTGTATGTGATATGCTCCAAAGGATCTACAACTTGTTCTAAATTGTTCATGTAACCGCATTAGCAAAAGCTAGACAGTACTCATGGTTCGGAAATTGACAGCTTTCACTAAAAGCAAATTTTCGAGTCACATCACAATTTGCCTTGAAAGCTTATTATCATCCAAGTGGTGCTTTTGCGATCAAATTTGGACCCCTTTCTGAGGATGTCACAAAATGGCAAAATGTTTATTTTTTAATTATATAATAAATGAGGATCCTTCATAGGACAAGGCTACCAAGTCTATGCTGCACCCTGGCTGTTCTATTGCAACAACTTAGTAAATCTAGGAGAAATGACGTGCCCATGCTCTGTCCAGGCTTACTTTTTCACTGTATCACTAGACTTGTTTACCAAACAATATTATATGCAATTAAAAATTCCCCTTAGGCTTACTTGGGAATTTATTATAATGAGTTTAACCTTTAAATTTGTTTATTTGTGATGTTAATGAGCAGTATCGTTATTAGAAAAAAAATAATTATATCCTCTCTCACTGCCAGCAGCATGGTTGAAGAAAAACAAAATTCAATGAGAACCAAATTTCGGACTTATTAGCCTATTTTTCCCAGCAGAATATTACAGACTTCTAAAATGAGATACAATATTAAGTGAAAGGCCAAACATCATAATGTGATGCGAGGGTGATAGCAGAGCGCTGAAAGGAGGTCAGATTTAAATTAATATTTATGGAGCTACACATCATTTGTAAAACTCTTTCAGGGACTTGAACCCACAGCTTTCTGATCATGTCTCAAACCACTAGGCCACCATTGCCCCAGATAAGTGCTCTGAGTGACTGAACAGGGAATTGAAACCTTGGACTCTCAAAGTAAATGTCTGATGCTCCACTGTCGAAGCTATCCAGGACCTTCGTGATAAGATAAACCAGTAAAGGTGTAATTAGATTGGATTATAACAAATATGGTAGTTGGGTACAATAAAGTGAAATTTAATATTTATTATTGTGAACTATGGCAGAGCACACAGTGTAACGGTGGCGGGGTACCGGAGGGACGTCAGCTCGGAGCCAGGAGTTGGGAACATACTTTTATTAGTCACACTTACAAAAACCAGGAACGGGGGACTGCAGTTCTAAACCTGAAACCCTAGAACTGGGGAACTGCAGTCTAACCCTAGATACCAAGGAACATGGACTAAGTTACATATACCAAGTTATAAACACTAAGGTACATACACAAAAACCACCCGTTATGCATAGGCTTAACCTACCTAATGAGCCGCGCTCTGTTCTGACTCATCGGGGCTTAAATAGTCAGCCCCAATAATGCACACCTGCCTGCAGGGGCTCAGGTGTGCTCAGTCAGAACAGAGCGCCCTCTAGCGTACCCAAAACACCTCCTGTGACATACCTTATACGTGATAGAGCGCGCCCTCTAGCGTGCCCAAAACACCCCACGTGTGACAGAACATAGCGCTAGAACATAGCCGAAGCCCAGGGGGGAGGCCAAAACAACAAGACTACATAACAAACAGAAGCCCCTTGTGGGGACACATGTTCAGGTCCACAACAAAAACATAAAAAGGGCCCCCGACCAGCCATGTCAGGCAGCTGGCGGTAGTGAGGGGAATCCCAGCAGTTCGGTCCATCTTTTCGACTGGTGCCTGAACCCGACCCTAGAGTCGCTGGAGGAATCACCTGATTCCACGGAACGCCTGGACTCGACAGGACCTGAAAGGGAGCTACACAGAGACGTTACAGGGTTCACAGAGGAAGTCTTTTTCAATGAGTCTAAACTCTGCTTACAACCCCTGTCAGCCGGGATCCACGCGTCGCTTCTTCCCAAATCTCTGGTGCCGAAGTTCTTGTCCGTCTCCCTGAACTGATTCGTGCTGGTGTCTTTTGCCCTTTTACTTGTCTGGGTCATACTTCCTGGTCGCTTGGGGCCCGGCGACGCAGTGTCCCAGCTTCTGGTTTCACTCTGAGGAGTTCTCCTTGGCTTCCTCCAAACGTCACCTTGTTCTGGGTTTGCTGAATTGTGGGGGCGAGCCGACGTTAGAGGGTCTGAAGGCAGCTGCTCCCTCTCTGCCATCGTTACCCGTTTTTCCGCTGGACTGTTCTCCGGATGCTCTGTTTCGGCTTTTGCCCTCTGGGTTCCAGCAAGCACTGGTGTCGGAGAAGTGAGTTGAGATTCGATGAGGGCCAATTTCACTTCCATACCTCTGACCTGTTTTTCTAGCTCAGTGAGCTTGCTGGACTCATGACGGGCCTCTCTCAGGTCAGCCTGCAGCGCGATGTTGTGGTCCTGCACCCGTCTCAGCTCTGTCTGGCACTGATGCAACTGCCCCTCCATTGTGGCTATTTGAGCCTCCAGCTTCTCTCTCCGTGTTATCTGGCCTACGATCTGGTTTCTCTGTTCCTGTATTCTCCTCAGTCCCTCTCTTTGGGAGACCGTCACAGCGTGTATCTCGAATCGAAGGACCTCTCTGTCCTCTCTGAATTGACTGCTTCTTCCGTGATGCTCACCTTTTCACCTGTGGCATGGAGGCTCTTTCGGTCAGCTGCTGGTAGAGTCCCGTCAGCAACTCCTCCTGTTCAGCAAACCGAACATTACTGCAGCTGATCTGCTCACCTCCGAGGTGGGACTGGATTGTCCTCGCCTCTCTGTGCCACACGGCCCGATCCCTCACCGGCTCCACTCTGACTGACTTCTGCAAGTACATCGCAGCATGTTTACACCTCTGACACCTCTGTCCTTGTTGAAGTCCCGGTCTCCACCTTCCGAACCTCCTCTGACGACCACCTGTTGCCCAGCGCGGCCTCTTGAAGACAGATCCCCGCTGGTGCACTTTCCCAGCAGCCTGAATGATGACAGCAGCTTTGTTCATAGCATTAATATTTTTTCGCACTAAATAACCTCTAAAAGCTGCCTGGATGCGTATCGCTGACTTTCTCAACACCTGGAATCTTTCATGTTCACTTTTGCCCCTGATGTAGGACCTATAATATCCTTGAATGAAGATGGCTGACCTCCTTATGGCTTGGTACTTTACTACCTCCCTGTGTCCTCTGAAAGCAGCCTGAATCAGGGAAGCTGCCTGATGGTGCAGGATCACCGCCTTTCTGACCCTTTGACCTCTGAAGCAGGCTTGCAGGAACATTGCAGCGGAGCGAAATTTCAAAAATTCCTCTCTCTGTTTTCTGGCTTCACGTGTGGAACGATACCTCAGCTGAGTTGCAACAACAGTCTGTTTGATGTATAAGTATCGTGCTTGAGCACAGTGAGCCCTGTAAGCACCTTGTATAACAGTGGCAGCCTGGTGCTTCAGTTTCAGAGTCCGTCTGGTCTTCATCCCTCGGAATGCAGCTTGTAGAACAACGACAGCCCCTTTTTTCTCCTTCAAAGACTTAATTTCTTGCCTCATACTCTTACTAGCTCTATAATATCGCTGAACAGTCCTGGCTGCCCACAGTAGCTTCAGGTAGTGTTTTCTGCTCAATTGCCTCCTCATCTGTGCCTTAATGGTTACCGCAGCCTCGTGTTCAATTCTCCTTTGCACCCGAACTTTCCTTTTAAACTTGCCACTAACCTGGAGCTGCTCCTTCTCTGCTTTCTGTGTAGCAGATGGTTTCGTGGTGCTGGGTTTGGGGGTCGACTTCTTGATGCCGCTTTCCTTGCTGCGAAGGGCTTTCTTGGTCGACCTCCCCGGTTGCACGGTGCAGGAAGTGGTCTCCACCATCCTCCTGCGCTCTCTGTCAGGAACTGCCTTATTTGCCACTGCCTCGCCTCTCTGGTTGCGGGCGGCCTTCTTTGCATTCCTCTCGGTGGGCTCCGTGCAGTCGCGATGCGGCGCGGTGAACGCCGTGCCTTCGCGTAGCGGCGCGGTAAACGGCGTGCCTTCGCGTAGCGGCGCGGTAAACGACGTGTCTTCGCGTAGCGGCGCGGTAAACGGCGTGCCTTCTTGTAGCGGCGCGGTAAACGCCGTGCCTTCGCGTAGCGGCACGGTAAACACCGTGCCTTCGCGTAGCAGCGCGGTAAACGCCGTGCCTTCGCGTAGCGGCGCGGTAAATGCCGTGCCTTCGCGTTGCGGCGCGGTAAACGCGTGCAGTCGCATTGAACGGGGCAAGGCGCGTTTGCTACCAACCTCTTGTTGTGCTTCGCGCTGGCCGTGTTCCCGCTATCAGCTGCGCGCGGCGCTCTCTCCGCTGGCGGATCGCGGTTACTGGCGCGCGGCGCTCTCGGCGCTGAATCTCCGCGTTGAACCACGTGCGGCGCGGTTGGCTTCGAGCTTCCGCGTTGAGGCGCTTGCGGCGCGGTTGACGCTGTGCTTCCGCGTTGAGGCGCTTGCGGCGCGGTTGACGCTGTGCTTCCGCGTTGCGCAACGCCAGCCGTCAACAAAGCCCCGCCTTCCCTGTCGCGTGCGGAAAACAACACGCGGTCCAGAGTGTTGAGATAGCGCTGCGCCCTTGTAGCCTCGGAGACCAGCATCCGGAGACAAAGCGCGAACTGATCCATGCGAAGCTCGGGGTCTGGGATGATATCGAGTGGGAGCAGCAACATCGTATTCCTCAGACGGCGCTCCAGCTCCCTTGCCGTAGCCGCCGGCGTCCGTCGCACCCACTCCTCACCGTCCAGATGCTCGCGGAGATCCAGAGAAGTCGCCTCTGTCCCCCAGGTCCTCATCAGCTGCAGCGTCCGCTCAACAGCATTCGCTGCCGCCCACAACACGCGCTCCTGCTCGCCCTCATGGCTCGTGACGTCCAGGTACTGGCGGCTCATTTCTGTAATGGTGGCGGGGTACCGGAGGGACATCAGCTCGGAGCCAGGAGTTGGGAACATACTTTTATTAGTCACACTTACAAAAACTAGGAACGGGGGACTGCAGTTCTAAACCTGAAACCCTAGAACTGGGGAACTGCAGTCTAACCCTAGATACCAAGAAACATGGACTAAGTTACATATACCAAGTTATAAACACTAAGGTACATACACAAAAACCACCCGTTACGCATAGGCTTGACCTACCTAATGAGCCGCGCTCTGTTCTGACTCATCAGGGCTTAAATAGTCAGCCCCAATGATGCACACCTGCCTGCAGGGGCTCAGGTGTGCTCAGTCAGAACAGTGGTAGGGTACTTGCCTGTGGACCCATGGTTCAAGAAAGTCTCAGGTTCGAATCCCACCTCTAGCACTACCACCACTGGGTCCCTGAGCAAGACCCTTAACCCTGAGTGTCTCCAGGGGGACTGTCCCTGTGATTAGGACATGGAAGTCGCTCTGGATAAGAGCGTCTGCTAAATGTAGAAGAATTGATGCTGTTTTGAAGGCAAAGGGTGGTCACACCAAATTTTGATTTCGAAATTTTGATGCAGTTTCATTCACTGCATTTTGTTGATTGATGAAAATAAATGATTAACACTTCCATTTTTGAAAGCATTCTTTGTTTACAGCATTTTTTCCACACCTGCCTAAAATTTTTGCACAGTACTGTATATATACACAACATTTTGAAATATATATATATACCGAAGCTTCTTTTTGTCTGGAGATGGTTTCACACCATTTAAAAATGTTGCCCACATTGGAGCATTTAGCATAAAATGACTGCAGTTGATCAGTAATCAAATTTGATTATTTTGGTATTTCATCATAAGAAAGATTACAAACATTTATGTTAAAAACTCATGGAGATGGGTGGAGATGGTAGCACCAAAAAAACGCAGTGGGCAAACTGATCTTTTTCACATTCCAGAAAAAAGTTTCAGTTGCTAGTGACTGACCTGTTAACTTGGATGTTGCCATGCCAACACTGGTGACAGCGATGACAGTGATTATTGAGTATATGACAAGTGAATTCCATGAAAAAAATCTTGTTTAATGATTAAAGACCTTTAAAATAAGTGTTATCTTCAACTGTATCTTGAGCCACGATTTTTGTAGCGTAGTATTGTCTCAAATTCAACTGCAGCAGTCTCTGCTAAAGGAACCTGCACATATAGAGAGCATTGAAAACTATATACCATTTATTTTTGTGTGAATGCCCTGTGAGGGACTTTCCTCCGCCTTTCGCCCTGTGAGAACTGGGATAGACTCCAGCACCCCCCCTCAACCCTAATCATGACAAGCGGCTCAGGAAATGAGTGAGTGAGACACTCTACTTGGCCTACACTTCATATGTGTTAAATCTTACCATCTAAAAACTGGAAAGTGAAAGAAACCAACAAAAGGCCTACATTGAGAAAAACAGACAAAAAATACACATTTTATTCTCTTGTTATGATGTCAGCCATCAGATATTTCATGTGTCTGAAACAGCATTGGACTGTAATATCTGTGACATCTTGAGCTGCAAATATGCAGTAATATTCATCAAACAAGGTCTTATATGCTTTTTGGAATGTGATTCATTATGTCATAGTTAGTGTATGGAGACCATGCATTAAGCAAGTTGGTTTATTACCAACAGAGATGTTATCGTGCAAATTCCACAAAAACTCAGAAATAATTGGTAGCCCAACTGTGGATATTTGCTCTTATTCTGTTTTTGAGATAATGTATCATAACTGAGAGCAGATGCAGGGCTGTCTTCACCCACCAAAAGCAACTGTTTAAAATATTTAAATTGTAAAATGGTCTCAGTCTGAAATGTTCATCCATTATATAGGATTTTTTATTTAGTCTTTTTAATTCTCTTATTATTTTGTGTATAAGCATATGCTGAACTTTTTTAACTTTTACATTCATTACAAAACATTGCCCCCTGCAGTCATTCTTCAGAAAGTAAAGGTTCCTCAAAAAATTAAGTCAGTTGCACCTCATGTTTGCAATAAAAGGTCAAATGAGATGCTACAACCTTTCATTCACTGAGATTGGAAAAACCTACATCCAGAAACTCTGAAATGCAGAGAAACACCAACATATTTTAGAGCGAATTAGTGTGGAGAGCAAATTACCCATTAACTGTGTGATGGGTTGACTTTAAAAGGGAAAGTGTGACCATCTGAAGGTAGTTTGTATGTATGCAATTCAGCAGGTTAAAGCAGTATGTAATCCATACAGCAACTGAAGAGGTGCACCTGAATGTAAAAGTATTAACTATTGCATTTTCAACTCTTATCAGTGCAAAGTTTCTATTTATTCACTCAGCTTACCAAATTGGAACAAATAACATAAAATGTGCCATAACATTTTCACAGGACATATTTTATTTTTTATCGTTTCACAAATTTTATTTAAATACAGTAAATAAACTGTAATTATGCTCTAAAATGGGCAGATGTTTTTCCCCTCAGAGGATGTGTAGTTATTATCTTTAAAAATCAGCAATACATGTAATTAGCGATGGGGAACCTAAACCTTTCAGAATTTATTTATAATTTAATTTTCATCATCTTCTTGTGTGTGTGTCTTTGTGTGATTTATGTCCTTTGTTGTATGTGAGGGTACAGCTGCTTTGCTTTGTTACACTATGGTATAATGACATAAAATGTGTTTAAGGGGCAGTGGTGGTCTAGTGTTGAGGGACTAGGCCCCAGAATCGGAAGGTCATGGGTTCTAATCCCAGACCAGTAGGTTGCTCTGACATACCTTAGAACAAGGTACCCTCCCCATCACTGATCCCTGGGTGCTTTAAATTGCTGCAGGTGTGATGCATGTACACGGGGAGCGGTTACAGAATGCCTTACCAGTCTTGGAACAGTGACAATGTGAATTGCAGTCTAAAGAGCACAGAGTCTGGCAAAATGTACCTGTTTTTATTTTGTAGCTGCTAAATATGTGGGCAGGATGATTCTCTGAAAATGTATGCCAATAATATGTAGACAAAGCGAAAGAATTTGTAGACATAATCAAGAATAAATGTTTAAATTCTAATATCTTGCACAACTCCTTGTCAAAGCTAGCTCAAAATCACTTCTTTTGCCCTGATTTTTGTAGTAATTCTGCAAGCCCTAAAAATATCTAAAGTTTAGAGCCATTTCAATCCACCTGTCAATGACACCCCTGATAAAAGACCTTACTGTGTGCAAATGTTATGGTAATGGTGGCCGTGACTTACACTGTAAGACCACCTATGAAAGATCTGCTTCTTTTGTCTTATAATAGATGCCACATGTTCTTCTGAGTTCCATGAATGTATACATAATAAGCTTAGCAAAGTATATTTTTAAAGAAATAACTTTTTTCTGAGTTACAGTCGTTCAGCTACTAATTCGTTATCAGGTTTGATCTTGATGGCAACAGTGAGAATTGCCTGCTTTGTGATTGGTAAAATAATGATTTTTGTTTTTATGTCCAAAAGTATCTTGTAAAGATAAGAACATAGCTTTGTAAATTTTAGCTAGCATTCTGATAGATGCTATTCTGATAGTATCTAATGAGAAGTTCCACTGCAGTTTTTTTTACCTGTTATATAACTAAATCCTGACACAATACAATAAAGTCTTGGAAGGAAAGATTGTATTAGAAGAATGTCTTTATTGACATTCTGAAATTTCAGCAAAATAGGGAGTGTTTTTAAATGCTCAGTAGAGGGCACTATGGTATAAACTTGAAGAGAAGAAGTAGTTAATCAAACATAAAGAGCACTTCCACTCATTTTTCAAAACCTGTGTAATTGTTAAGATATAAACAAAGTGTTTCAGAGCAGTTAGATTCTAGAAAACCAAAGATTTCAATGATCAAAAATTGTTTTGAGCAGTGACTCCTAAAGCATACAGAAAGTTATAAAATGGACATGACAGTTTGAAAGAAGGCAGTGGCCTAAAATGCATCTATTCCTTGCAGAAGGCAAACTAAGGACATTTTCCCAGGTGTTAACATTCATTCTTTCTTTCTTTCTTTCTTTCTTTCTTTCTTGACCTGAGTCATGGGGTGTGCTGGAGTCTATCCCAACTCTCACAAGACAAAAGGCAGGGAAACAGCCATAAAAACATAAAAACTCTTATGGTCATTAAATAAGATTTATAGAGTCTTCACCTACTACCACCATTATTATCTGTCCTGTTTAAACTCAAAGCAGATGGCAGGGGCAGCGGTGGCCTAGCGGTTAGGGCGTTAGCCGCATGATCGGAGGATCGGGGGTTCAAACCCCTTCCCAATAGGTTGCCCTGAGGTACCCTTGAGCAAGGTACCATCCCCCATCACTGCTCCCCGGGCGCTTTCAATAGCTGCCCACTGCTGCACGGGTTTCAGTGTGTATGGGTTAAATGCAGAGGTCCAGTTTCGTTGTGGTTCATGTGTGCTGTGCCATGACCTCGCAATGACAAGGGTTGTCACTTTCACTTTCACTTTTTAAATGCTAATATCACATGTAGCATACACTCCAGAACGTCTAATTGCATGAACTAATGATGCAACTATAAACAGTGGATTGAAAAAAACACTGAGCTGCCAAAACTTACATGGCAATGGTGGCCTAGTGATGAGGCACTAGGCCCTAGGATTGGAAGGTTGTGGGTGTGAATCCCAGGCCAGTAGGTTGCTCTGAAGTACCCTTGTATTAGCTCCTTGGGCGCAGAATCTGGCAGCCCACTGCTGCACGACGTGTGTGGGTAAAAAGCAGAGGATGTATTTCGTAGTATTTCACTGTGAGCTGTGTGACACAATCACAAATAGTCACTTTCACTTCAATTCAAAATAATTAAATACATATACCTGGGATTTCTAAATAGTTCTAATGTAAATGTGCTCAAATGAAAGCTTCTCATATTAGTGGTGGAACAAGCTTCAGAACTGCTTTTTTTTTTTTCAAAAAGCGATTGAAGAGCCACCTCTTCAGTGAACAAATAATAATTACACATTAATGTCTTTAACCAACATAACCATTAAAATACTTTTTACATAAAAAAAAAATCCCTGTCTCACATTTTCCATGTCTTCTATCTAATCTGTTATTTGTCCTAGTTTTAACTAATTAGCTGCCTTTGCAACTCTTAATTCTAGGTTTTCTAGTGTAAGGGAAAACTACAAAGCGCTCATGAATACTGCTCTGGATAGGAGCCAGCAGCAGCTGCATTTGGCACTTCAGCTCTTTATTACCTGTTTCATTTCACAGAGGGAAAATGCAGAGTGTCCAGTTGTACACTGCCCTCTGCAATCACAATAGTTTGCCATGTTTTTTTAGGTCAGTTTAATATAACGATGAATGTAGTGGTTGTACAATTACTGCAAAATCTGTTCATTAATAGTTATGAACACCATTGGTAGGCATCAGTATTAGATGAGCTTTTGTCTCTAAGTTCTTTTTCTGAAAGGTGGACCAACACAGGGATGAGTTTCTAACAAAGTGAATGTATACAGATTGTTAAAAATCCGGAGAATCTGACCCATTTTTACCATTACAACACACAAGCCACCACCATGTCAGTGCCACTGCTGTGCTGACAACGATCTCCAAAAAAGTGCAACTGCATAGTATATGAAGATAATAAATTGAACAATGAGTGAAGTTACAAGGTAGGTGTACTCAATAAAGTGCTTTAGGCTTATAGGCTTATTCTCTAACCACAAGCTCTTAACAACCTGATTTTTGACATGAATTAGGTCCCCATGATTGGTCGTGGGTGTGAGTTCGAGACCAGTAGGTTGCCATGAGGTACCCTTGAGCATGGCATCATCCACAAAACTATTCCCTGAGGTGCCAGATGTATGGTGCACCCTGCTGTACTGCATGTGATCATTTAAATGTAAAGAAGCATTTTGTTGAGGTTCACTGTTTGCTGTGATGTGTTTACACAATGACATATAGTCACTTTCAGTCTCATTCAAAAACATGAATACCTTTACCCTGTTTGAGTTTTACACATTTTATAGATAAAACTTATATTTAAGGGGCAGCGGTGGCCTAGTGGTTAGGGTGTTAGCTGAAGGATTGGGGGTTTGAATCCCTTCCCAATAGGTTGCCCTGAGGTACCCTTGAGCAAGGTGCCGTCCCCGTCACTGCTCCCCGGGCACTTTCAATAGCTGCCCACTGCTGCACGGTGTTTAAGTGTGCATGGGTTAAATGCAGAGGTCCAATTTCGTTGTGGTTCACTGTCTGCTGTGCTGTGACCTCACAATGACAGGGTTGTCGCTTTCACTTTCACTTTTTTCATTTAATATATAATGGTAGACCCTGGCACTGACATGGTGACAACCAAATTAATTGGTTTGTGACAGCACTATAAGTACAGCTTAATCTCAATCACACCTCAGTTCTTTTCCAGGTTTATAGTGCTTTGAGTTGGCTTTATGATAAATCTCAAAGAGAGTTTATTTAATGCTTAATCTGAAATGTATTCAATACTACAGGCAAGAAAAAAAATGTACTGCCCAGTACAACTTAACCAGGTACTGAAAGTATTGATTTTTGGGGTTTTGCAAAGAGAGGTATGTGTGTTTTCCTGTTAAAGTGCATTAGTAAAGACGTAACTGTTTTTTATCCTTTTTAAGCAAATCATTTTCCCTTAATTGCGTTGAATATCAGTAACAGGAAAGCAAACCTGAACTTTCACAATACATACACAAGCCTTTCAGACAACTGACTTTTATGCCCACATAGATGCTTAGAAAGGCCTTTTACAACAAATGTCAAGTGTCATCTCCCTTTCTGGGATGCAACTGACACTTTTTGTAATAGACCTTTAGAAAAGTTAATGTTGGTTCAGGTCATATATAATAAAAGGGAATTTGTAGGTGTCAGGTGGGAATGTAAATTGTTACTCATTGTTGCTTATCAGTTCAGAGTAGAGAGTGGTTTGGAACGGAAGAGGTTGTCATTTTTTCAGTTTATGTTGAATTGTATCCCACAGATAAACATATCTTGATGTAAAAAATGAGTGCTGAGCCACTCTGTTACTTCTCTTTGTCTCTAAAGTGCTTCTTTTGTCTTTTAAATTCATATTTATTGACGTGTTTTTCTGACTGACATTATCTATAATTATAAAATAATTTACATGCTTTAATATTCAGTGAGGGGTGTATTGACATCTTTTCTTCAATGACACATCTATAAAACATTACTGCCCATCTAAATAAAATAAAATAAAAGGTGGGCAAAAATAATAGGTAATAAAAGTTACCTTAACTTTAAATAAAAATTAAAGTATTCTTGTCATTTGTCTATTCCCATTACTAATAAAATTAATCAACCTTACAGAATTTAAGCTTTTATGTCAAGCAAGCTGAGGGTTAAAAGTGGGTATATTAAGTATGGTCAATGTAGTCACTAAGGATAATCATTCAAAAGAACTGTAATTTTGTTATGATTACACAAAATATGAGAAGACAGCCTTGCAAACTTCTCACAATAACATATACTTTGGGTTCTGATGGTTATTTCTTTTTCTAATTCAGTTAATTCAATTAACAGTGAAACTTTCACTGTGAATTTGCAAACTGCTCTTTTGCATTATAATCCCCTCTTTTGTAACTTCACCTAACAGTCCAGAGCAGGAAATAAACTTTTTCTTCTCCTTTCAGCTGTTACCGTTTAGGTTTGGGTTCCCTCTCGCTTGTACCCCTCTGTCACAAATCAATCCAGCCACACTTCTCTGCCCAATCCAACCTGCCTACACTCTCTTCTTCACCTCTTTTCCACACTCGCTGTTACTCTGAACTGCTGATCCCAAGTATTTAAATTCCTCCGCCTTTGTCATATCCCCATTTCTCCAGGTTCTCGCCAAGCTGCTAAAGAAAAGGCAGCTATTGTGAGCAATGTCAGTGAAGGGAGAACTAGTAGGGATACAGATGAAAGTGAAGCAACGAAGATAATGTTCATTATTTACAATATATTGTTTTTCTTGCATTGTAAGTTAAAATAGTTTAATTAGTTGTTAAATGATCCTATGTTTGGTGACAGCGGTGGCCTAGTGGTTAGGGAGTTGGCTCGAGAATTGGAAGACCCCATACCGGTAGATTGCCCTGAGGTACCCTTGAGCATGGTGCCATCCCCGTCACTGCTCCCTGGGCAGCTTTCATAGCTGCCCCCTGCTGCACGGTGTGTGTTTGTGCACGTGTTAAATGCAGAGATCCAATTTCGTTGTGTTGTGCTGTGTGTACTCACTTTCACTTTTAAATTATATTAACATGGCATAAACTTTGGTTTGCTGAGCAGAACAGAACCAGGCAGTAGAAAATAACCTTTATGGGCTACTTTTTGTATATAAATTCTGATTGCATTTCAGAGCATGTGCCTTTTACTTTAATTTGAGCAAAAAAACTTTAGTCAGTACTTCAACTGTATCCAGATTAAATCTTTACTCGTACTTTACATCTGAAAGTGAATGCATTTAATTTTCCCACCTCTGATTAATAGGAAACTAAAATCAGGATATTCTGAAAATCATTAAAATTGCAAGTTTGGGATTCATAACAAGTAGAAGCTATTGGTCATTGGTCATTTCCATGTTTTGCCCAGCAGCTGTGAATGTATACAGCAGATAAGAAGCTATGATTAGTTGCTATTATTTCTTTGAAATTGGTGTTTCCTAGTCTTTATTTAGAGGTTTTATTTTAAGCTTCTGGATGCCCAAAATCATATTTGTGAAAAAGGGTCTTTAAAGAATCTTTCAATAAATGCTCTTTTAATGAAAAACCTAAAGTATATCCAAACAACACAAATTATGTAATTTTGCTGTATCTCAAAAAAAATACTGATAAAATACTATTCCAAAAAGCCTTATAGCCTGCCAATATATCTGCACATTTAGGAGACTCTGCTATTACCAGATTTTGTAGGTGAGCTTGTTTTTGCCTTATTCCTTTGTCCTCCTGTAATTTACACAAGCAAGCTCCAACAGCTCCAGTGCCAGAATCCTGGGTTCATTTGGCATGAAGGAAGATTGGGAGGTTCATAATGAAGCTTTTTGGCCCACAGGCTGAAGAAAGAAGCTGTGCAAGGCCATAGGAAGGGAAGGACGAGGGAGGGGTGTGTCCTCACAGTTACAACAGCTGCTGTGACATTCCTCTCAGTGACTAAACCCAGATAACATAAAACCCTATCAGCGGGACGGCAGTTTAATTCAGAGCTTTATTCTCCTAAACCCTAATCTCTCTCCTGCTTAAGGAAGCCCTTTAAAACCTTTAGGTTAAAGGTATAAACCCTACATATAAATGATTCTACATTTTTCTTGTGATGGCTTTACAAGGTTACTAGTTGAATGAAGTTGTGTGAAAAATTTATATTCTGCAGTTTGTATGCAGTTTTCTGCATCAAAATATTTTGTTTTTTGAAACCATAGTATGTGTTTAAATTATAAAGCTGTTAATCTATTTTATAAATTAATTGAAAGTATAAATGATACTGGACATTTTGGGCATGTCAAGTCTAGGTGGCTTGTTTAGTGGCACAGCCCAGTAAATTGGGATTGGAAACCAATACTTTCTCTCTTTTTTTTGTTAACAAAACCCCATATGGGATTTTTTAAAGCTGAATCGGGGGTTCGAACCCCTTCCCAATGGGTTGCCCTGAGGTACCCTTGAGCAAGGTGCCGTTCCCGTCCCGCTCCTCCCTGCAATGGGCTGGCGACCTGTCCAGGGTGCGTCCCCCGTCCTTGCCCTGTGTGCGCTGGGTTGGACACCAGCGCGACCCCGTTTGGGACAAGCGGCAGAAAATGGATGGATGGATAATAGCTAAATGTTACAATAACTGACCATCTTTGCTTCCTCAATATCATTGAACTTGCAGACTTAAGAAATATTTTTGGTTGCATTGCATTGCAATTACCAAACTCAGACCAGTACTACATACATGTGTTCTAACATTTGTTAGCCACAAATAAGTGATGCAACCAATATAATATGTTGTGTGATTATTTAAAAAGTTACCTCAGACTTTCTCAGGTATTTGCTAGTCATTGATGTTCCTATGACTTCTATGGTTCCTATGGTTCCTATGTTCCTATGGCATGCAATTTATACTGAAAAGTATCTGTCATTGGTTGCAGCTTGTTGCCACACTCACAGCTGGGTCACAACGTTTTTCACACTACCAATTTTAGACTCATCAAAAGATCCAGTTATTTAACATGCTAGATATCTGCTAAGGTTCTGCAGGCATCAGAGAGACTCTTGGATGATGCCTTTGAAGAGTTCAGACAGTGATCAAGAGCCAAGCGAATGCTGATTTTGCCACTATTTCAAAACCTGTTGGTGAGTGAAAAATCTGGGCTAAAATCATGCAACGCTAACTTAAGTAGTTGTTGTTTTCCCCTCTAAGAAAACTGTCAGAAGTTTCTGATGACTTCAGAGCTCTATTCTGAAAACTTCACATTATTTCAAGACTAATATGAGATTATTTAGCCATTCATATTGTCCTTCCACAGCTTTTCATCAATCCAGTATAGACATTCAAATCAAACCATTGAGTCAATAAATTATTTGTTGCACTCCACAACACCTCTGCACTCTACAACTGTTGCAATCTACAGTGTTGTTGTTCATAGACTCTTAGTGCTTGAAACCTGCCAAGGCTGTCAGTCTCTTTTTGATTGTGTTGGTGTATCGTTTCTGATGCAAGCTGGAGATGTGAGCTATCTTGCTTCCATTTCATTAGCGCACACACACACACACACACACACACACACACACACACACACACACTCGCGCACACACACACACACACACACTCGCACACACACACACACACACACACACACACACACACACACACACACCACGTTAGTCCTCATCTGGAGCTTCGGGGATGCCTGGAGCTCCAGGCTTAGCTGCCTCCTGCTGCTTGTTAATTCTGTCCTTGAGAGCATTTCTCCCAAACCCCCTCTTTACTCTTGTGTCTTTGGTCCAGGTGATTAGAAACTTCTAGAAAGTCCTTTTCCCTTGTCTACCTCCTCCAATTTTCTCTCCCTTCAGGCAGAAGATGAAATCTAGGTATTAGACTGACATTTGCCAGGTATAAAACTGCAGGGGAGGGTAAAGAAACAAAGGATGTTACTCATCATTTGCATTTTACCTTTAATCTCTTGACACAGCTGTTCCGGCACAGCACCTGTCATTCCGCTTGGTCTCAGGGGGCAAGGCTGCATTATGATGATGCATGAGTGAATGAAACAGTGTAATAAAGCCTGTTCAGGTTCACTAACCACACTTAAGGAGATTAGGACTCTGTTAAGAACAAAAATTCAGATTTTCTCATCTGACTGGCTTCCTCAGATATCTGGAAAACCAATTTTTTTTCCATCCTTTTTTTTTTAGTAAGAGTTTTTTTATCTAGAAGTCAAATGTCTTGAGCTGTGCCTCATTTTTTCATATTTTACTTCCAAAAAGTCAAGAGTTTCCCCAGATTTCTGGAAGGACAACATTTTTGGCTTTGTTTTCAGTACAGTCCCTGTATCTGACCAGCTTCACAGGATTGTTTTTTGTTTGTTAAACAACACTGTGTCTTATGCAAGTATCCTTCATACAGAACAAAGCCACCTAATTTAAGGCATGGAACAGTGAAGGAACTGATGCAGATGATCATAGTGCTGCTACTGCTGAATTCTTTTATCTTTAGGCACTGTGCAACCTGCCACAATAAAACATGTGTTTCCTTTTCTTTGATTTTAATCTACTTAATGTGCCAAAGATAAGATATAATAGCATTTTTGCACCAAGGGGATTCCCTACCCAAAATCTTAAGAAAAGAAGGGTGGCTCAAGACATTTGCACAGCACTGTAGTTCATAGAAGTTTCAAGCTAAACTAAGCTGCTTAAACAGCTCCATTTTAATTCATCCAGGTGGTGATGTCACCTTCAGGAAGACATTTACATATATACAGCCTACAGCTGTTTAGTTTACCATTTCAACCAACTGCAATTTAGCCCTAGCGATTCAGCCTGCAGCAGTTTGGCCCAATCCATCCTAGTTATTGCAACCTCTTCCATTCTCTATGCAAAGTGCTGTTCCAACAGGCAGTCAGTAGCAGAGTAAGGGTGGTGTTATACTTGATTTTAACTGTGTATGACTACAGCAATGCTATGCAAGACAAAAAAAAAGGTCATTTACAGGGGACCAGACAAGAAACACCTAATAACAATTACTTGTTGCGGTTACACACAACAAACCTGTGAATAGTATAACTAGAGAGCGGAGCCTGGTATAATTTTTTAGGCACAAAGACAATGTGTTGAGAGCATACATAATAGCAAATGTATGTCAACAGCCAGCAAAAGGATGAATGCATGTATTCACTCACCCCTTAATAAAAAAGCTAATGTTTCTTCGTTATCTGTTAACAGAAATAGGGAAAGATCCCACAAACCTTAGATGTATGCTCATTTTTTGTAGTATAAAAAAATGAGAAAGGGAAATCATCTACAGGCTAAGGTAAACTACTATTTCTCAATATACTGGTATTATGATGGTAGCTGAAAAGCCTGTTGTGTTGTCTAGAGATTTCTGATCTTTCCAGACTTGGTATTGTCAGCTGCTGTTTTGTTTAGTTGTGCTTCTCTGCATTTTTTTTTTTTCTTGAGTATTTTGCTTTGTTGATGTTTTTTGCCATTTTTGCCCATTTTATTGTGAAGTCAAGAGCAAATGGGATTTTTAATGATCATTCTGTGTTTTTGAAGAGTTAGGGCCTTTGTCTGTGTTGGGCTCCTTGCTATCTTCTGAGTGGAGAGCTTAAGACACCATCTGCCCTACTCCCATGGTCATGTGCACATCTGGATACAAATGGGAGGTATTGATCAGGGTTTATCCCAGACTGGTGAAGTTATACAGTACTGTGCAAGGTGTGGAAAAAGCAGGTGTGGAAAAAATGCTGTAAAGAAAGAATGCTTTCAAAAATGGAAGTGTTAATCATTTATTTTCATCAATCAACAAAATGCAGTGAATGAACAAAAGAGAAATCTAAATCAAATCAATATTTGGTGTGACCACCCATTGCCTTCAAAACAGCATAAAATTTTCTAGGTACACTTGCACACAGTTTTTGAAGGAACTCGGCTGGTAGGTTGTTCCAAACATCTTGGAGAACTAACCACAGATCTTCTGTGGATGTAGGCTTCCTCACATCCATCTGTCTCTTCATGTAATCCCCGACACACTCGATGATGTTGAGATCAGTGCTCTGTGGGGGCCATAAGAATTGATGCTGGCTTGAAGGCAAAAGGTAGTAACACCAAATATTGATTTGATTTAGATTTTTCTTTTGTTCGCTCACTTTGCATTTAATAAATTGATAAAAATGACAATCATTATTTATATTTCTCTGTGATGGGCTGGCGACCTGTCCAGGGTGTGTCCCCTGTCCATCACCCTGAGTGCGCTGGGTTGGACTCCAGCACTCCCCCGCAACCCCGTTTGGGACAAGCGGCAGAAAATGGATGGATGGATGGATTTATATTTCTGAAAGCATTCTTTGCATTTTTTCCACACCTGCCTAAAGCTTTTGCACAGTACTGTAGGATAAAAAAAGTGTTGGGATTTATCACTACTCATTACAAGGTAGTAAATATCTCTTTTAATAAAAATCTGCAACAAAAATCTACTGTCAAATATTTTGCAGATGTAATCAGTTACAGTAAGCAAATATTGTTAGGAGTGTTATGAGTGTTAGGAGTCGCACCCAAGGACTTTAAACAGTTAAGTTTAAGTGAGCAACTGTTTCACAGCAGCCAACAAAAGGATGAAGAGGTATTAATTCACTCCCTTAAAAAATAAGCCAATTATTATTTGAATGAAGATATTCTACAAAAAATAGTATTTTAGGTTTGAGTGATTGATTTTTAGATTTGGGTGATTGATTTTTTCCTATGTGAAACATCTTATGGATCTGGTTTATGTAAATGTTTTAGTTTTGGATCATTGTGTTAGTATCCTGTAGAGGAAAATTATCCACTACATTACAGAAACTGCTAAAACACACTAAAACTATTGTAATTCATTGCATAATCTTAATCTTAATTTCAATGATAATCCACACATTATTATCATTATGAATTAGGTATTTTATTAAATATTAAAGGTAATGCATCAGTGATAATGTACAATGTTAGAAAATGCTTTCTATGAACCTTACTACGCAACATAGACAGATTAGATATGATGTCAGATTAATGTCTAATAATTAACAATAATTGCCATAATAAGTACTACGTTTGATTTCCTGGCAACTTGTGATGTTATGTTATCTGATATTATAGCATCTGTCATGACAATAACTGATAAAAAAAAACATAAATTATAAGTCATTTTCTAAGAGCACAATTGATCCTAAGACCTTTGTACCCTTGTTTCTGGCAATAAGCCATAAGTCTCTCAGTAGGAAGACTTTGTATTCTCTCCAGCAGAAAGAATGACAGGAAGATCTAAAAAACCAACTGTGCTATCAACTGGTCATCAGCCATCTGTCACTTTATACAGTTGGGTGGTGGTTATACTGAAGTTAATTTTGTATTAGTATATCTATATATGTAAATATGCATAGTTTTAAATCAATACCATTAAGTAGTACTTGCTCCTCCTTCAGTAAAACAAATGCCATAGACTTGACTGTGAGTGGTTTTAAAATGCATGGACATATTTCACATGACAAAGAAAACAAAGCAACTTATAATGATGCTAAAGAATTCTAATTTAATAATACAGCTAAGCAAGCTTCACAACATTTCTTTAAAGCAACAATAACTTTAATTACAGATAAGTCCTGAAGATTTGAAGGGAGTGCCAACAAACCATAGAAACTCCTAAAATGAAATTAATGTTCTTGATTATGCTTAGCGCTCATAATCGTCCTCCAGCCTCCTTCCAGCACACATTTCAGCGGCTTTACAAACTGTTATTCATCTTCATACTACCTAAATGACAGCCTATTTACATTCACAAATGAATGGGCTGAGAGGAGAGGGTGAAAGTGACCTCTGTGTGTATAAAAAGAAAACAGTCATACTTTGCTCAGGATGCCTTTTAAGGGCTTAAATAACTAAACAATGTTTTTCTTTTCCTACTTTTTTTAGTTGACTTTATACATTGACATTTCAGCTATCTATCTATCTATCTATCTATCTATCTATCTATCTATCTATCTATCTATCTATCTATTTATTTATTTGCAGGGCATCTTATTTGCAGGGTTATTTGCATCACTATACTTTCTTTGGTTGGAATGCGAAATATTACAATAGTTCCAGTGTATTGAAATGTACATAGAAATGTTACAATTTTACTTGTTACGTAATTATTCAGTATTATTATTCAGTATTATTCTATCGTAGTAAAATGTACAAAGCATACATGCAGACATGCATGACCTAGAAAAACATGCCTTCATCTGTGTGTGTGTGCATATTGTTTGTTTCCTGTCATCTTCAATTATCTCCAGCAATGCTTGGAGAGCAGGCAGTGACGGGGGAAATTAGCTCTTTTAGACACGCATGCTTTGGTGACCTGTACAAAGATGCTGTGCCAAACACAAACACAAAGAAACAGGCTCAGTCCAGATTAAAGGGCTAATGCAGGCAGGCTGTTTAAATCCAGATTCATTCACAAGCCAGAGCCAGGTTCAGACAGGCTGCCACAGTGGGGCCTGTTCAATTAAAACAATCTGTAGCTCCACGGTAGCATATCATAAAAGCATGGTCAAGTATTCTCCTGGAGTATTTACAATGTTTTTCCTCAGGGCACACAAAGAGCCTCTGGCAAAGCCCCTTTAGCTAAGTTAATTCTTTAATTGCTGTTTTAAATGATTTGTGATTGATCTACTAGTTATGCTTAATATTGTTGTATGTTTTACAAAAGCAGTCAGCCACTGAATGTTTCTGAATATTTCTCTTTGGAATCTTTGCTTTTGGTTTAAATGATTAAACAATCTCAGACCTTACCATACATTTACATTTATATTCACAGCAATTGAAAGCCTAGACTTGAATTAAAAGTTGGAGAAGTTCTCCATCTGAATACACAGAGAAAACAAGGAAGACACAAGTTTTTCTTTTTCTTTTTATTGCAGTTAATATCCCAAGTGCTGAGCTTGAGATTGTGAGCCATGACCCAGGGTTTTTATAGACAAGTTTGGACTTGTCTTTGTAGGTAAGCATTAATGTTTGTAGTAGTGTTGTGTGTTGATGCATTCTAAATCTGTTGTGGGGTTCTGATGGCCTTCATAGGAAGGTCAGCTAGAAGCAAGCTGCAGTAGTCCAGTCTTGGGATGACGAGTGGCTGGATAAGTGCCTGAGGAATACCAGTAGTAAGGAAGGTACAGATTCAGCACCATGGCAACATACAATATTTTTTGGATGACAAGGCTTTCACTTAGCAGCATAGGATGGTGACCTGTACAAAGCTTGACCTTGGAGGTCAAGAAGAGAAGAAAGTGAGAGCAGAATCAAGGATCAAATGGTGGAAGCTGAAGAAGGAAGACCATAATGTGGAATTCAGATAGGAGTAAAGATGAGCACTGGGAAGTCTTGCAAATTTAACAGATTGCTGGGCAAGTTCCACAAAAGTGGTAAGGGAGATAGCTATAAAGATACTTGGTGTGACATGTGGGCAAATGAAAGGGGTAAGACAACCTGGTTGTGGAAGCCGGAAGTCCGGGATATATATAGAATGTATAAAGAAGTAGAGGCTGGCAAAGAAGAAGTGGGATAGTAAGAGAGATGAAACAAGTAGACAGGGGTACAAGGAGATGAAGAGCAAGGCAAAGGAAGTGGTGGTGAAGGCTAAAGATAAGGTTTATGGTGAATTGTGTCCTTTACTGATTGGCTAGACAGAGCTGGCAAAGATGTGCAGCAGGTTAGGGTGATAAAGGATAGAAATGGAAATGTACTCACAAGTGAGCAGAGCATGTTGAGCAGATGGAAGGAATACTTTTAGGGGCTAATGAATGAAGAGAAAGAGAAGACTGGATGATAAATCAGGAAGTGCAGCGAACTAGCAAGATGGAAGCTAGGGCAGTGATGAAGAGCAAAAGGATGGAAAGGCTGATTGTCCAGATGACATAGCTGTGGAGACATGAAAGTGTCTCCAAAGCTTCTTACCAGATTGTTTAATACTTACCAGATTGTGTAACACAATCTTGGAAAGTGAGAAGATGCCTAAGTAGTTGAAAAGAAATGTACTGGTACCAATTTCCAAGAATGAAAGTGATGTGCAAAGCAATAATAGCTATAGAGGGATAAATCTGATCAGCCATAGCATAAAGTTAAAGGAAAGAGTAGTAGCCAGTTAAAGAGAAGCAGTGAACATTGAACAGCAGTATGAAAAGAGCACAACAGATGAAGTGGTTGCTTTGAGGATGTTAATGGAGAAGTATAGAGAATTTCACAAGGAGTTTCATTTTACCTTTGTGGACACAGGTCTGCAGTTGGAGTGATGGATGCTTTTAAAGTAGAGGTGGGATTACATCGAGGATCAGTGCTGAGTCCATTCTTGTTTGCAATGGTAATAGACAGGTTGACAGATTAGATTAGACAAAATTCCTCATGGACTATGGTGTTTGCAGATGACATTGTGATCTGTAGCATGAGTATGAAGTGAGCAGCTTCAGGAGACTCTGATGAAGAGATATGCTCTAGGGAGGAGAGGAATGAAAGTCAGTAAGACAATGGGAGAACAGTGGAATGGTGACAGGCAGGTACCAGCAAGAGTTAAAGGTTTACAGCTTGGTAGTGAGCTATACAGGTTGGAGAAAGCGGAACTGAAGAAAAGAGAGGCAGTGGGGCTTTGTGTTGATTAGTGCTGAGAGTAAAGAGGATGGACAGTATTAAAAATGAGAGTATTAAGTGAAAGTGACCATTCTTGTCATTGTGAAACACAGCACAGCACATAGTGAAACACAACAAAATTACACCCCTGCATTTAAACAATGCCCTCACAGCAGGGGGCAACTATCCACTAGGCCACCACTGATCCAGCCCTATAATAGGCAAGATTACATTGGTTTGGAAAGTGAGGAACAGAGAGATAAGGATTATATTCAGAGAAGAACGTGGAGAATGAAGCTGCCAGGAAAGGAGGAGATGAAGGCCAGAGAGGAGATTTATGGATGTGGTGAGAGAGATTGTGCACGCTGTTGGAGTGAAACAGGAAGACGCAGAGGACAGGAAGACATAGAAACCCATTATCAACTGTGGCGACCCCAAGATGGGAGCAGGAAAAAGGAGAAGATACTGCAATAATCTGCAACTGCAAATTATTCTGCCAGTTTTTCTCTGAAACCAGTTTCACTTCTACCCAGGAGAGGAGAGGGTCTACTTGTCAGCTATCATTATGCTAATGTTTTATTATACTGAAAATCAGAGCAGAAAAAAGAGCTTATTACTTTTCCTTGTAGCGTTGCATTGGGTCATTATAGTTATATACATAAGAATAAAGGACTGATTGAAGTGGGTTAAATGTTCCAAGCCATTTAAGTTCAATAGTACCTTAAAGCTAATATGAATTTACTTTAACTGACCTTTAGTCCTGTAGTGCTGATAGGCTTTTTCTTTCTTTTACACTCATTGTCTTTTCCCTTTTGCAATCATTCTATGTTTGCTTGTTAATTATTCTTTTACTCTCTTTCATCAATCACAACTTTATCCATTCACACCTCTGCATGCCTCTCAGCTCTCACCTCCTGTGTTTGTAGATTGTGATTACATGCGGGTGCTGGACCTGCCTCTGATTGGCCTGATTACAGGCAACAGCTTCCTTCATCGCCACAGGAACCAAAGGGGTAAATTTCAATACATAAATATTAAAAACAGACACAGCTGGACAAAAAACTCACTTCTGTTGACAACAAATAAGTTTTAGGACATTTTTTGGTATGGCACCTGTTAAGGGGTGGGGAGCAAGCGTTCTGTCCTTTCAAAAAATTGTTGTGCTAGAACCAGGAAAAATGGGCATATGTAAGCATCTGAGTAACTGTACCACATTGTGACAGAGTATGGCTAAAACAGCAAGTCTTTCTGTCCAGTGTTGTTTTCCTGTATGCTGTGGTTTTTATTGCCTACCAAAAGCTTTCCAAGTAAGGGGAACCATTATACCAGTGACAGGTTCATAGGCACCCAAGACTCACTGATGTGTGTGGTCAACAATGGCTAGCCCATCTGGTCTGATACCACAGAAGAGCTATTGTAGCACAAATTGCTGCAAAATTCTGGGTTTGACAGAAAGGGTTCAGAAAACTCTGCATGGTTGGGAAAAGGGCTGCACAGCTGAAGACTGGTCAAAGCTGACCCCTATTCACCACTAACAGTTTCTACAATTGGCACAAGAGATTTAGAGCTGGTTGCGCGATGAAAGCGGCCTGGTCTGATGAATCACATTTTCTTTTTCATCATGTGGATGGCAGGCAGTGTGTGCATCTCTTACCTGGGGAAGAGATGGTACCATATTGTACAGTGAGAAGAAAGCAAGCTGACTGAGGTAGTGAGATGTTCTGGGGTATTCTCTGGGATATTCCTTAAAGGCAGTGCTTTTCTTTCAACAGGTTATTGTACTTTGGCACATTGTAAAAATGGTTTAAGAATGAATTGAAGAACATGAAGAGTGGCCTTTAAATTCCACAGATCTCAATTCAGTCTGGTATTTGTGGGATGGACTGGATAGAGTGATCAGAATCATGGAGGCCCCCTGGATCTGCTGCTAAATTTTCTGTACCAGATAGAACAGAACACATTAAGAGGTCTTGCAACATCCATGCTTTGACAAGTCAGAGTGGTTTAATGGCACTAGTTAAAGCTACATGATATTAAGCAGGTGGTTTTAATGCTATTGTTGAATGCGGTGCATAGATGTGTAAAAACCTAAAGCAAATAAATGAGAGAAAAAATATATTCTGGGTTTGTGCCAGGTATACCACATGATACAATTAAGCAATTAACACCCTACCATGCTCTGTGACATATGTAAAATTAGGCCCAGTTGACCTCATTGATGGGCATAACATGAACAGAAGAAAAGGTATTTTTAAGCAGGTTTAATATTTGCTTTCAGTCCCAAAGATTGTCCAGATGACTAATGTGATTACAATGACAATTACAATGACAATTATAATCTACAAATCACGTCTTGGATGCTAATGTCCCATAACCAACAAAAAAAATGAAAAGAGGCTGGCTATTACAGCAAAATGATGATTTAAAACAAATCAAAATTGAAAATTTTCAAGAAAAAAAAATTGTGATTGCAGCCAAGGGCTCTTACTTTCTCAAAGTGAATAAGTAACATTTGTAAAATTCAGAAATCTGCATTTCAGTGTGCAGAAATATGTCATTTAAACATTTTGAGTTTGTGATAAATACATAGATTATATGCAAATATATCTATATTTTAATTAAAATAAATACAATCGTTGATTAATAATAAATAGTCCACCCTGGAGAAATCACTTGATTCACATCCATGCCTTGTGTGCTCCCAATATTCCTGTACAGCTGCTTCTCTTTGCCTGCTTCACACCTTATTAATTATTCGATTTATTCAGTTGACTTAGTTAAGGATGCTTGTTAATTGTGATGGGATCAGGGGGAGTGAAAGGCTGCCTAGTGGAGATACAAAAGGTTAGTGGAGTGTCCAGGGGATTTTACCAAACTTGCTGTTACTCACTTGCTTTGTTTATTTCTGATCTACAGTCTTTCAGCCAGAAACTCATCTTAGTGCTTATAGCAGACTGTATTCTCCTGACAAATTCAACAGTGATGATAGGTAAAGAAGAACAGCTTGGGTATGAGGCAAACAGGGTTGTGTAAGAGCAAGTGTGTGTGTAGGTGTGTGTGTGTGTGTGTGTGTGTGTGTGTGTGTGTGTGTGTGTGTGTGTGTGTGTGTGTGTGTGTGTGTGTTTGTGTGTGTGTGTGAGAGAGAGAGAGAGAGAAGGAAAGAGAGAGGGTGAAGGAGAGACAGAAGACATGGTAGAAGGAAATATATTGGTGGCAGACAGAGAAAAAAAGCATAGTGAAGACAAATAAACAAAGAGAAGAGACAGGATTGATGTGGCTTCTGTGTGTTGACATTTACTCAGCAATGCAAGATAGCACCATCTGCCCTGTGTCGTTTCATTCACAGCAGTGACAGCAAGCCATTAAACGCTCTGTACCATCTACCCTTCATTCTTTACTTCTATTTCATCATCCATCCACCCTTCCTTCCTCCTTTTCCTCTTTTTTGATTCTATCAGCCCTTCTCAGATGCTGCATTTCTGGCAATGTCACAGCTGTGGTGCATTACCTCCAGGTCAGTTTCTTAAGCTAGGGACATGTTTACTATTGACATATTATCATTCAGAATAGAAATGCAAACAAATGAATATTCTTTATGAAGGATTGCAGTAGCCACCATGAACCACAGAGGGCAGAATGCTTTATATTTCTTTTAAAACCTCTTTGCAATTCTTTGGAACGTTCATAAAACTTTCATTCTGACAGTATTACATTACAGGAACTTGATGGCTTCTATATGTTTAAAACACTGTGCATTTTTCTGTAATTTTAATATGATTCATCCTGAAAGATTGTACAGCACAGGACAGATCCAGGCAGATATGCACTACAGGAAATGGAGGTGGCAATGTTGCTTTATCTCACTTTATTAATAATAGTAGTAATAATAATAATACTTCTGGCAATTGGAATACTCTACAAAAAGTGCAATAGGGATTTTTTTGCCCTTGTGTTCATTAAAATTATTGTCCAAAAACAAAATGTAATAGCCAAATTATTTAGTTGGCTTATGGCGACTCTTTTTATTTTAGTTTGTTACAAGTAAAATTTGAATAAGCAATGTATTTACTTTTAAAATTTTTAATGCTCATTTATCATTATTATTTTTTTTTCATCAAATTTCTTCATCACTTATCATTTTTAAGAAAAACATTTTTGCAACCTAATCACCCAGCTAAATGTTTTAGGACATTGTCTCAGGTTTAACCTGTAAGTGATTAAGTGTAGTGATCATTAGCCTCAATACTAACATTTTGTCCTTCCACTCACTGCTAATGGGTCTTAATTACTGTTCTGATTAAGAAGAGTAATGAGCCATGAAGCCATCATCCATCGTTTTAATTTACAGAGAGATAGTGTCTGAAAGTCTTCGCTCTACTTCCAAATTGAATTACAGTGAAAGAGCATAAGATCAGTTAACTTCTTGAAAAAGTTCTTGAAAAAACTCACCATTGGATTCACTGTTGATTTAGTTAGGATTGTATTAAACAATGATTTATAATTAATTATAAACATGCAGATTTAACCTAAGGCTGCATGGTGGCACAGTGAGTAGTGTGTGTTTCCTCCAGGTCCATAGTCCATAGACCTGCTTGGAGAGGCTAAATTCCCCCCCAGGTGTGAGTGTATTGTGTGTCAGCCCTGCAATTTACATTTACATTTACAGCATTTAGCTGAAGCTCTTATCTAGAGCGACTTACCTTAACTACAGTCCCCCTGGAGCAACTTGGGGTTAAGGATTTTGCTCAGGAACCCACTGATGGTAGTGCTGGATGTGAGATTCAAACCTGCAACCTCTTGGTCTGTAGGTGAGTATCCTACCACTAGATCACCAGCACCCCTTGATGGACTGGCGACCTGTCTAGGATGTTTCCTCACCTTTTGTCCTGTGAGAGCTGGGATAGTCCCTAATCACTACAAGCAATTAATAAAGAGTGAGATGAATGTTTTAACTTGATGATGTTATGGGTTATTTAGATTTATGTTATGTAGATTTAGGTAAGCACAGTCTTTATTAAAAATTATAATCAGTTCATTTTTATCAATTCAAGAGATGCAGCTGAATCAGCCAGGTAGAATTTGACATGCTTTTATCATCCATTCATCCATCCATCCTTGCTCATATCTATCTAATCATTCCCTTAACTGCATATCCTGCCCCCTGCTGCATGGTGTTTGCATGGGTTAAATGTAGAGGACCAATTTCATTGTGGTTCACTGTGTGTTGTGCTGTGACCTCGCAATTACAAGAATGGTCACTTTCACTTTCACTTTTCCCCACCTTCATATCCTAACCAGGGTCACCAGGGATTAACCACAGTACTAATAATCAGAAAGACACTCTTGACAGTTTGCCAGTGTATTGCAGGGCAGACAGACCACAAATTCACCTGTAATGCATGTATTTGGACTGTGGGAGGAAACCAGACACCTTAAAGGAAACCCATGTAGACACAGGAGAACAGGCAGACTCCACACAGAAAAGGCCCCAGATCACCCAGGCTGGGAATTGAAGCCAGAACCTCATCTCTTTCATAAATGATAATAATAATAATAATAGCAGCAATAATAATAATAATAACTCAAGGAAACTTAATTTCAACATATTAGTCTGTAATCCAGTAACCCTCCCCTTTTCATTTTAACAATTATTTATTTTTTTGGTATTTTAAATGTAACAAGTCTTTTGCGTTTTCAACACATTTTTGTGTTGAATAGGTCCCAGTGTGATAGGTGCCTAGTGCACCTCACAATAGGATTTTCTCCTTTCTCAATTGGTCAAAAAAACATTGTAATATCCTTTCTTCCCCTGCTGATGTAACAGATGAAAGCCTTGCTATCATGTAATAGCCTATTCCTGTATGCCTACCTAAGTCTGTCAAGATGGGAAAGCAATCATTATTCTTTTCTGTATTTTCCAAACGTCTGTCATCCTAGCCTCACTTTTCCCTTCATCTATTTCTCTCTATTATAATACTGTTGAAAATAGGAGGGGAAAAACATCTAAAGATTTTGTTGTGTTGTGTAATTTAGCCCGGTGTATTTCCATGCTAAATAAATAAAACCATTGCCTCTCATGGTGATTTTGATGGTTCTTGGATCCCACGAAAAAAAAAAGTCGTATTTTGTCATGAAGAGCTAGAAGACACATTTAATGGCCAGTTTCTAAAGCGACAAGCTCATTTATGGGGTGGCGGTGGTCTAGTGGTAGGCTACTTGCCTATGGCTCAAGAGGTCCCAGGTTTGAATCCCACCTCTGGCACTACCACCACTGGGTCCCTGAGCAAGACCCTTAACCCTGAGTGTTTTTGGGAGGGACTGTCCCTGTAATTAGGACATGGAAGTCACTCTGGATATGAGTGTCTGCTAAATGCCGTAAATGTAAATTTATATTTGCCATCAGTGATATGTGCTCCAGAAATATTTGGAAAAAATTGCAAAAAACAAGGAAAAATTTTATATCCTTGATCAAATTTTGGTATGAACACTGCTTATTTGCAGCAGATAGCAAAGAGAGGAAAATCAGAAAAACCAGGCAAGACTGTAAAGAAAAAAGTTCTAAAGAGCAATACTCAAGAAGCAGGAAATCAGAGACAATAAGGCTGAGACTCAGATGCAATTCTTTTTATTAATTCTTTACCTATCATCTTTATAGACTGACTGTTCCTAGACCTTCTTACAAATTGATCTAAACAGAGAATGTGATTTCCCTACCCTGGAATACAGTTAGATTAGATTAGATATTAGATTGAATACAATAAGTTTACAGTAAGTGGCTAAGTGGATGGATGGATGGATGGATGAATGGATGGAATTTAATGAAAATCCTTGTGTTGGCACAGACACAGTGTAAACCCCTATAAATACATCAGTACTCAACACACACACCAGGAGCAAGAGCTACAATTGCCTAGTTAAATACAAAAGACATGCTGAGAAAACACAATCCACAGTTTTCAAATTACATGATTTATTGAAGGACAAATACTCATATCACCCATGTGAAAAGGTAATGGTAATGCCCACTCTTATTCAGTCAGTCAACCAAAGAATTAAATGCTGTAAAAATGCTTAATATTGATTAATGCCAGCCTATAAATCTCCTACATGCAACCACAATTAAAGGAAAGGATGAATCAGCTCTCTACCAAAGTACAAAGGAGAATATCTTTTGTTAGTCCAGCTGACATACAAGCAAAATCACTTCAAAATCAAAATCATCCAGGGGCAGCAGTGGCCTAGTGGTTAGGGAGTTGCCCCCACATCTGAAGATGGTTGCCCTGAGGTACCCTTGAGCAAGGTATCATCCCTGTCACTGCTCCCCGGGCGCTTTCAATAGCTGCCCACTGCTGCACGGTGTTTGCATAGGTTAAATGCAGAGGTCCAATTTCGTTGTGGTTCACTGTGAGCTGTGCTGTGACCTCGCAATGACAAGGGTTGTTACTTTCACTTCTGAAAATCTGGAATTGTAACAGTGCAGGAAGGACGTCAGTGAAGAGCCAGGAGTCCGGAACATAACTTTATTAACCATAAACCAAAGTATGGAAAACTAAAATGTTGCTATTAACGTGAGGCTTCGCCTTGTGACTGAACCACGCTCTGTTCTGACTCATTGGGGCTTAAATAGCAGCCCCAATGAAGCATACCTGTGCCTTCATGAGCTCAGGTGTGCTCAGTCAGAACAGAGCACCCTCTACCATGCCCAAAACAAAACTCAACCATGACAGGAATAAAATAAAATTAAGATCTATACTAAATGCTGTAAATGTATACAACATCGTAAGAAGAATCAGCCAATATAAAATGTATATGAAAAAAGTGAAAGTGACTACCCTCATCATTGTGAAACGCAGCACAGCACAACACAATTCAACCTCTCCGTTTCACCCATACAAACACATGCAGCAGGGAGCAGCTGTTGAAAGCCCCCAGGGAGCAGTGATGGGGATGGTACCTTGCTCAAGGGTACCTCAGGGCAACCTACTGGTGAGGGAATTGAACCCACAATCTTCTGATCTGGAGCAATGCAATGCCATAGACGAATCTCCGATTACTCGAACCGTTTGATTAAAGTATAAAGTTTAAGGAGTAATTACATTTTCACAAGGGTGATAGAAATGTTACAAGAAAATTGTGTGTTGTGTTTAGTTCTGTTGATTACATTTTTCAACACTATCTTTTGTGTTAAAGGATGCTAAGATTTCATCACATTAAGTTACTTCACATCTACACATTGCATAGTTCTGCTCCACACAAAAGCAACTGGTGCCTGAAACAGAACACTGACACTTTATATTAGGTCACTATGGTGGCTGCACACAGCTCCTTATTATCTGAGGAACTTTCAAATGAATCACAATAATGACCGTCTGTCTGCATGCCAAACTACCTAAATGCAAATAAACAGCACTGCTGTTAAAATGCTACTGAATTAGCAACCATGACGACTGATTTGGTTGAGAGATTCTAAACACTGTCTCAGTGAATATAGGCTGATGATCATTTACTACTTAGAAATTATTCTGACACTTACAGAGGGCAGAGAGATGCTTAAAGGCTTCAAATAAAATGTTTTGCATTCAAAAGGCACTACTTTCCACTTGAAACAGGATTTCTCTTCCATAGGGAAATCCCAGCAAAATTTCAAAATTCTCTTGCTTGTAGCAACACACATGACTAACCTAACCTTAGTCCATCCATCTGTCTGCCAGTCCATCCATCCATCCATCTACTCCTCCATCCATTCATCTGCCTGTCTACCCATCCATCCATCCATTCATCCATCTACCCTTCCGCCAATCCATCCCTCTGTCCATCCATCCATCCCATCCATCCATCCATTCATCCACCCACCCACCTATCCAGCCATCCATCCATCCATCCATCCAGTGGTTATTGACCGGGGAATTCCTCACCACCAATCAGCACAGAACCCGTCACACCTGTGCTACCAGGTATTTAAGGGCGTAAATGGGATGGAGAGCGCTTAAAAGCAAAATTGCTTAACTGAAGTGACAAACATACACACAGAATTATGAATCCAGAGAATTACTCCATTTGAGTGTTAACTCTGCATAAATAAACCACCCATGCCTGAACCTTACACTGAATGTGTATACGTGTAATGTTTTAATGGAAAAAGAAAATACAAAGCAAATGGGTCAAAGAGTGTGTAATTCTGCATAATTATACTGATTAGTGGATTGTTATAATAGTTTTGCTTGTATTATAAATTCATAAATGCACATTATTCATCCATTATGTTATTTTAATAACAGTGAAAAACTGTCACACAGTGATTAATTAGCTCCATTAGGCAGCAGTTTGCTTACTCAGTAATATTCTGTACAATTAGCTGTACAGTGAGGCCTACTTTTGCTAAATTACCATAAAACACAAAGTGTAGTGGGGAACCCATCCTCTAGTTGATTCCGCATAATCAAGTAAGAGAAGAAAGAGAAAATGCGTAGCACAGCACACAGTGAACCACAACAAAATGCATCCTCTGCATTTAACCCAGCAGGGGGCAGTCATTTCCAGCACCCGAGGAGCAATGATGGGTATCTTATCTTGCTCAAGGGTATCTCAGGGCAACCTACTGAATGACTCGAATGACTGAGTGGTCCCTGTACTGTCATGAAAGAATGAAAAAATAAAAAAGCATAGGAACAATACACAGAAAGAACCAGATTCTTTGTACATGAACAACCTGCATGCAGATGGGTAGGCATTATGTCTTTATTAGCTTCTATGTCAATCAAAGTTACTGCAAAGTTGCTATAGTCTGCAAAGGTTCTGCAAAATGGTTCCCCACCTATTGGCTGAGATTTTGTTAAAGGATTTTGGCTCAGGTGACCTGTGGAAGAGTTCAGCCCTTCTGCAGGTCGAAATAAAACAGAATATAGAATACCATGTGGAAATATCATTAAGCCACCCTTTTGAACTGACAGTGAATACATCAAACCATGATTAGCCATGATAGCCTAAATGGACTGAACTTCTCCTAAATGCATTCTGAAAAAAAGTCTTAAAGCTTTTATGCATCATTTACCTCAGCCTTCAAAATTGTAAAAGGATTTAAATATCATTAGAAACTACGCTCTGTAATTTGAAATGGAAACGTGAACAGAATAGGCCACAGAGTCTTAAAAATGGACACTATAATTTTTTTTTTTCATTTTTCTATTATGCTGTTTATAATTCACTGCCATTCAAGGGCTTTTGGCTGAAGACCTGAATTTCCTTTACTGCAGGTTTGAGAAGGACAAATTCACAACCCTCACCCACGCCAGCTTAACAATAACAGCCTCCATCACACCTGTGGCAACCCCACCAATACTCATGCCACCCCCAATATGTGAAGTGGATGTGAGCCAGAGACAGAATACCAGGAAAGCAACAGGCCTCTGGATAAACACTGCTACACTTTCAACACTGCTACCCCTCACAATTTCCATCAGCCCTGTGTAGAGGAAAAAAACAACATAAGATACATCTTCAAAAAGGCTCAGAGAAATGTTGAAACACAGAAGCTGTTGAGCCAGTCATAACTGAGCACATTTTGGAAAAGCCACTAAACAGAACAGTCACTGCGATGAGCAGAAAGGACAGCTAAAGATAAAGAATTCCAGGAATTGTAGTCAAAACAGATACCTTGTACCTGGGCACAGCCTGTTTCAACCCTTCCCCTAACCAGATGCTGCTACACAACCCTATTTAACAAAACTACTCGACACTCATGCCATTGCCCTCATACATAACCAGTACTGTCATCTGATATGTCATAGAAATGCCTGTTTGTACAATTAATCTTGCACAACGGTTAAACACTATTTATGTATGTTGCTTGCATAGTGTACACCGTCTGTAAATAATAGGTAAATTGTCTGTTTTTAATCTTGTTTTTAATCTAAATATGTGCATTGTCTGTAGTACTAGCATGTTACCAAAAGGCATTTTAAGACCTTATATATCTGTATCTATCTGTTTAGTAAATGCACAAATGAAAACTTTTTGACTTTTAAATTGTCGGCAGGCTAGCTGTAAAAGGTTATCTCTACATTGAATGTTTTAATGTAGGTAAAGTTCATATTGCATTTAATTCCACTGGTTCCAAAGCATGATCAATAAAAATCACATGTAAAAAAATAGCTGTATTATTTTCATTTTAGTTACAAATTTAATTACGTTAAACCCAAAAACTGATACATACTGTTATAATTTAGCAAAATTAATGTAGTCAACCAACAATGTTTTGCATGTTTAAAGCATCAGAAATAACAAATCAAGTTTATATAACATTAAAACCACGGCGCAACTTGAAGCAAAAGTGTATTGACCTAGACTCATAGTTTACACAGTGCTAATAGGCATAATATACGTTTTATTATTGGTATTAGTCTTGTAGCTCAAAGTGAAACTATAAATATAAACATGTCTGCACTGATCCACTACAGCTGAGTGAATAAATGAATAAACAAAATAAGAAAAGTCAGATGTCAAAGTCAGAGTGTGAAGATTAGACCTACTATAAGGAAACATATACACACACTCACATCAGACAAATATTAATCTCATAGTCTGCTAAGCCTCAAAGACACACTTCATAAAAATTCCTATCACAGACCACATCCCTCACACACTCCAGTAGGATCCACTGTCATTTCCACAGGCTAATATTTAACCAGAGGAAACAACCTCCACTCAGAGGGTTTCATGTCGTCTAGTCTTTTAGGCCAAAGTCTGCATATCATCACTAATCTGGCGCAAGGCATATCATGCAAGACATAGCTTCCTATGTTCAAGAACTGCCAACTTAGCCTAGTGGTTAGAGAATAGGCCCCAGGATCAGAAGGTCATGGGTTCAAATCCCAGACCAGTGGGTTGCCCTGAGGTACCCTTGAGCAAGGTTTGGTCCCAGTCACTGCTCCCTGGGCACTTTCAATATTTGCCCCCTGCTGCAAAGGTCTAATTCCGTTGTGGCTCAGTGTGCTGTACTTCACAATGACAAGAAAAGAGTAGTCACTTTCACAGAACATGTCAAGTCCACAAACAAAGCATCCAGACCACTGTGCCTTGGAATTTAACCAATCTCACTGTGAGGCTACAGCACTACCCACTTGGCTAATGTGCCACCATAATAAATCAAACAGCCTGGAGGGTGTAGACTAGCATATTTGTTCTCCAAGTCATTTCATTCTAGCTCCCTAATATCATTTTAAACTTGCCCAAATGTGAAGCTGGAACAAAATAGAACAATCTTTCGATTCTGTTACATTATGTAGCTCAATTCAAGCATAAGGCAGTTTAATCTAAACTTTAAGTGAAAGTGACTATTCTTGTCATTGTGAAACACAGCACAATCAAATTCACACACACGTGCAGCAGGGGGCAGCTTTTGAAAGTGCCCAGGGAACCCAACCCTTCCGATCAAGGGGCCAACTCCCTAACGACTAGGCCAACGTTGCCCAATGATTTAACCTTTAGTTTAGATTAAATCTTTTGTTTAGTTTTAAACATCTTCCTCCCTGCCATGTTGGCCAGACAGTCAAATAAACATTCAGTCTACTTGTATCTCAAAGATTTTTGAGTAATATGAGTCCGCATCTATGCAGTGCCAAAGGATGCAATAGCAGACACTAGTGAACAAGTCTAAAATGATGTGGGTTTCAGTGAGTGTACCATTTGGGACATAATTTAATAATAATTTACATGAACTCTTTAACAATATTTCTTGGTTGTTAAATAAAAGGAAAATGAGCTGGAAGCTACATAACCCACTTTATCATGATATTTAATTAATAGAGAGATGTCTGTAGTGAAAGTGAAACTGGGGGAGAGGGAGGACCACCCTACACGCCCAGAGAGAGAGAGAAGACAGTTATACTGAGTGACCCACCCAGAGAGAGAGACTAGTTTCTCACTAGTTTCTCACTAAAACCAAGAACTTCTGGTATGGTCTCATTCATTACAATCATTAACATTGTCCAGTAGCCATCTGACTTTTACCAAATTAGCAGTGTGTTTTTTTTTGTTTTTTTTTCCCAGAGAGCAGTAGTTTTCTCCTTGCAACCCTGCCAGACAAATCTTCAAGGGCCACACCGTGGGCACCATGGGCCACTTACTTAGCATACCCGAAATTATGTAAATTGAAGGAAAAGCCATATTTATTGCTGAGCAGCGCCTCTACAGAACATTTAACTGCAATAACATCACACCATTCACATTAACCTTTATAATGTGAAAATAGTGTGTGTGTGTGTGTGTGTGTGTGTGTGTGTGTGTGTGTGTGTGTGTGTGTGTGTGTGTGTGTGTGTGTGTGTGTTCTTTTGGGAACTAAGGTACTGTTTTTTTAAAAATCCCAACCCTGAGTAAAGCCGGTGGGACACATTCTGCTATTTTGCAACTGCTGAACTCTTGACCTAATGCTGTTCCAACAGTCAACACTTGACCAAAGAAAATGCTATTTCTGGAGCCACAAGGTGAATTAATATCAATAGTTTTTAGCCACAAATGTTCTGCTGGTAATGAGGAGGATTTTAATGTGCTTAATCAGCTACAGAACATTAGTGAATGCCCTGAAAGAAAGGAGTGTTAGGAAAATAACTCAGTAGACATAATAGGAAAACTGTAGAAGATCAGATTTAGCAATAACCAATAATAATGAATAGAAGTCTATGAGTCACTCAGCAATCAGATTTTTTTCCAAACACATTATGAGCACCTTTATCCCGTTTAGGGGTTGCCACAGTGGATCAACTGTCTCCATTTCTTCCTGTCTTTTGCATCTTCCTGCTTCAAACCGACCACCTGCATGTCCTCTCTCACCACATCCATAAACCTCCTCTTTGGTCTTCCTCTTCTCCTCTTTCCTGGCAGCTCCATCTTCAACATCCTCCTTCCAATATAATCCTCGTCTCTCCTCTGCACATGTCCAAACCAACGCAACCTTGCTTCTCTAACTTTGTCTCCAAGACGTCTAACCTGAGCTGTCCCTCTAATATACTCATTTCTAATCCTGTCCATCCTCGTCACACCCAACGAAAATCTCAGCATCTTTAACTCTGACACCTCCAGCTCTGCCTCCTGCCTTTTTGTCAGTGCCACTGTCTACAACCCATACAACATAGCTGGTCTCACTACTGTCCTGTAAACCTTCCCTTTTACTCTAGCTGGTACGCGTCTGTCACAAATCACTCCAGCCACTCTTCTCCACCCATTCCAACCAGCCTGCACTCTCTTCTTCACCTCTCTTCCACACTCGCCTATACACTGAACTGTTGATCCCAAGTATTTAAACTCCTCCACCTTTGTTACCTCCATCCTACATCCTGCATCCTAACCACGCCACTTTCCTCCCTTTCATTCACACTCATGTATTCTGTCTTTGCCCTACTCACTTTCATTCCTCTCCTCTCAAGAGCATATCTCCATTTCTCCAGGTTCTCCTCAAGCTGCTCCCTACTCTCACTACAGATCACAATATCATCAGCAAACATCATTGTCCACGGAGACTCCTGACTCCTGACCTCGTCCGTCAACCTGTCCATTACTACTGCAAACAAGAATGGGCTCAGTGCTGATCCTTGATGTAATCCAACATCTACCTTAAATGCATCCGTCACTCCCACTGCAGATCTCACCACTGTTACACTGTCATCATACATATCCTGAACTACTCTCACATACTTCTCTGTAACACCAGACTTCCTCATACAAAACCACAACTCCTCTCTAGGCACCCTGTCATATGCTTTCTCCAAATCCACAAAGGCACAATGCAGCTCCTTCTGACCTTCTCTGTACTTCTCCATCAACACCCTCAGAGCAAACATTGCATCTGTGGTGCACTTTCTCGGCATAAAACCATACTGCTGTTCACTGATCCTCACCTCTTTTCTTAACTGAGCTTCCACTACTTTTTCCCATAACTTCATGGTGTGGCTGATCAACTTTATCCCTCTATAGTTACTACAGCTCTGTGCATCACCCTTATTCTTGAAGATCGGTACCAGTACACTTCGTCTCCACTCCTCTGGCATCTTCTCACTTGCCAAGATTGTGTTAAACAATCTGGTCAGAAACTCAACTGCCATCTCCCCTAAACATCTCCATGCTTCCACTGGTATGTCATCCGGTCCAACAGCCTTTCCATTCTTCATCCTCTTCATCGGTGCCCTTACTTCCATCTTGTTTATTTGCTGCACTTCCTGGTTAACTCTTCTCACATCATCCAGTCTTCTCTCTCTCTCATTTTCTTCATTCATCAGCTCCTCAAAGTATTCCTTCCATCTGCTCAACACGCTCTGTTCACCTGTGAGTACGTTACCATTTCTATCTTTATTCGCCCTGACCTGTAGCACATCTTTCCCAGATCTGTCTCTCTGTCTAGCCAATCGGTAAAGGTCCTTTTCTCCCTCTTTACTGTCCAACCTCTCATACAATTCACCAAACACCTTATCTTTGGCCTTCACCACTGCTTTCTTCGCCCTGCGGTTCATCTCCTTGTACACCTGTCTACTTTCCTCATCTCTCTGACTGTCCCATGTCTTCTTTGCCTCCCTCTTCTTTTGAATACACTCCTGGACTTCTTGGTTCCACCACCAGGTTTCCTTATCCTCTTTCTTCCTTCCAGATGTTACACCAAGTACATTTCTAGCCGTCTGCCTTATCACTTCTGCAGTAGTTTCCCAGCAATCCGGTAGCTCTTCAACACCTCCCAGTGCCCGTGTTAACTCCTGCCTGAATTCCACCTTACAGTCCTCCCCCTTCAGCTTCCACCACTTGATCCTCGACTCTGCCCTCACTTTCCTCCTCTTCTTGACCTCCAAGGTCATCCTACAGACCACCATCCTATGCTGTTGAGCTACACTCTCCCCTGTCACTACTTTGCAGTCTCTGATCTCTTTCAAACTGACCCTCCTGCAAAGAATATAATCCACCTGTGAGCATCTTCCTCCACTCTTATACGTCACCCTGTGCTCCTCCCTCTTCTTAAAATAAGCATTAACTACAGCCATTTCCATCCTTTTTGCAAAATCTACAACCATCTGACCTTCAGCATTCCTCTCCTTGACACCATGCCTACCCTCACCTCCTCATCACCTCTGTTCCCTTCACCAACATGACCATTAAAATCTGCACCAATCATCACTCTCTCTCCCCTGGGTACACTCTCTATCACTTCATCTAACTCACTCCAGAATTTTTCCTTCTCTTTCATCTTACAACCAACTTGTGGAGCATAAGCACTAACAACATTCATTATCACACCTTCAACTTCCAGCTTCAAACTCATCACCCTCCCTGACACCCTCTTCACTTCCAAAACACTCTCCACATACTCTTCCTTCAGGATAACACCTACTCCATTCCTCCTTCTATCCACACCATGGTAGAACAATTTAAACCCCCCTCCAATACACCTGGCCTTACTACCCTTCCATCTAGTCTCTTGCACACACAAAATGTCAACCTTCTTTCTCTCCATCATATCAGCTAATTCTCTACCTTTACCAGTCATGCTGCCAACATTCAAAGTCCCTACCCTCACTTCCACTCTCCTCTCCTTCTTTCTCTCCTTCTCCCTCTGGACATGCCTTCCTCCTCTTCTTCTTCTTCTTTGGCCAACAGTAGTCCAATTTCCACCAGCACCCTGTAGGCTAACAGCACTGATGGCGGTCGTTGTTAACTCGGGCCTCGACCGATCCGGTATGGAATTCTGTATCGTTGTCCGCATATTGACTTGGCAAAGTTTTACACGTTTACACAAAGTTTTGACGTAACCCTCCCCATTTACCCGGGCTTGGGACCGGCACGGAGAAATACACTGGCTTGTGCATCCATAGTGGCTGGGTTGAGGAAGTCCATTAATGATGACAATTATTAAGTTTATATGGGTTCAGACGTGGTCATTTGTCAACTTTCCCATGAGAAAATGGTAAACTCTTTAGTAGTTCAACATGTGCTTTCACAGTTTGTTACCATTACCAAATTAAAAAACAAACTGTAAACTTCACTGTGAACTGTGAATACAAGAGCATTAAGTACTACAAGAGCAAGACCATAACATCATAGTAAAATAGTTTTCAGTTTTTTGGTTAAATCTTCATGGTCAAACTAAAAACCTAATAGAAGAATTATGAATGAATGAGGTTTAACTGTAAATCTTTAATAAATTGGAAAGCACATTTTTGCCATTGAATACACAAACTAAGTAAAAAAACTCAAATGTTACTAAACTAATATGTTGGTCTCTTTATCCAATAACAAATTAAATCATAGGAAAAATTAGGAAGTTAGTTGCTTGACTAAGAACATGCTGACATGTTCAATAAGATACAGTAAGATGTTTGGCATAGGATTAAAATGTCATTATGTCAGATGTTTTTTGCAGTCATGCTGGCTCTTTGCAGATATGGCTGGACACCTCAGTAGTAGATGACTTTACATTTAGTGAAAGTGAAGTGAAGTAAACGTGACAACTTGTCATTGTGCATATATACAGCACAACACAGAGTGAAACAAAACAAAATGCAGTCTCTGTGTTTAACCCATGCACATGCAGTGATGGGATGGTACCTCAGGGCAAGCTTCTGGTCTGGGATTCGAGCCCCCAAACTTCTGATCCTGGGGCCACCTCCCTAACCCCTTGACTCTGCATTTAACCCATACACACATGTGCAGTGGGCAGCCATATCCATCTCCCAAGGAGCAGTGATGGGGGTACTCAAGGGTACCTCAGGGCAAACTACTGGTGTGAGATTTGAACCCGTGACTTTCTGATCCCAGGGCCTATTCACTAACCACTAGGCTACCGCTGCCCTTATAGTCCAAAGATGCCCAATATTATCCATAAAGAGCCAAGCAGGAGCACACCTTGTTCCATGTTTAATCAGTTTAATCAGGTGGTCCCAGTCTCCAAACAGTGGAACATGTGCACTTCTGCTTTGCTGGAATGCAAGCCACATTGGCTTTTAGGGAATAGAATTCAGCATGAGCACCTAAAATCGCAGCTGTAGATGTCAGTCAGTCAAGAGAATGTTTAGTTAACATTAGTATAGTGATTCCCAGCCCAGACCTTTCTGCATCCATTAGTATCATTGGACAGAAATCAAATAAACCCATGTTAAGCAAAGCATCCAGCTTAATTTTTGAGTTTTGAGATCCTTGAGTTAGTAATAAGCCAAATTAACACTTTTGCCCTTTAAAAGGTATAGAAAACAGGTCTATATGGCTAATGCTGTCCCAGTGTTCAGAGGACATGGTTTTGACAGTTCTATATACAGTTAGGAACACATATGATTGCTGAGAGAGTGGGTGTTGAGGTGTTATGATTGGAATCAATACAGTAAACAAGCTGCACTAACTTGAGGACATAGGAATCGGAGATCCTACTGATAATTTAAAGAAAAAGCTCAACCATGTGGTTGATGCTGTTTTGAAGGCCTTTGCCTTTTCTCACACCAAATATTGATTTGATTTAGATTTCTCTTTTGTTCATTCACTGCATTTTGTTGATTGATGAAAAAAAATTATTAACACTTCCATTTTTGAAAGCATTCTTTGTTTACACCATTTTTTCACACCTGCCTAAAACTTTTGCACAGTACTGTATATATATATCATATTTACAGTACTGTGCAAAAGTTTTAGGCAGGTGTGAAAAAATGCTGTAAACAAAGACTGCTTTCAGAAATATAAATAATTATTGCTTATTTTTATCAATTTACAAAATGCAAAGTGAGCGAACAAAAGAAAAATTTAAATCTAATCAGTATTTGGTGTTACTACCTTTTGCCTTCAAACCAGCATCAATTCTTATAGGTGCACTTGCACAAAGTCAGGGATTTTGGTCAGGTGTATGATCAACCAATTTTACCATGTCACTTGTAGGTTGAAACACAGTCATGTTTGGAACAACCTACCAGCCAAGTTCCTTCAAAAACTGTGTGCAAGTGTACCTAGAAGAATTGATGCTGTTTTGAAGCCAAAGGGTGGTCACACCAAATATTGATTTGATTTAGATTTCTCTTTTGTTCATTCACTGCATTTTGTTGATGAAACTAAATGATTAACACTTCCATTTTTGAAAGCATTCTTTGTTTACAGCATTTTTTCACACCTGCCTAAAACTTTTGCACAGTACTGTTTATCTTATGTTCAATTCAATTCAATTTATTCTTATATAACGCCTTTTACAACACAGTTGCCCCAAGGCACTTTACAATGGTGGTGGATGTTGGAACAGGTTACAGTGACAGATGTTAAAACCGGACAACTACGAAGGAGAGGAACCAAAAACTCCACTATGTGGAGAAAAAAAACCTCTGAGGGTCCAAGGTCAACCGGCTACCCAACCCCCTTGGGTATACTAACAGTACAAAGTTAGTTTGGGTTTAAACTCCAGGATCAGTGAGGAGTCCCAAGTTGCTTCCAGGTACCAATGAGCTGCCAGGGTCCCTTGGCGCATCAGATGCATCACACAGACCAGATGGTAGCTCGGCATTGGACTCAGACTGGACTTATGTTGATAATTTGTTAAATGATACAGACAGAGCAATGAAAAATGTATTGTTCTGTACTGATGTGTATTTGTGGAAACTCAAAGAGAAAATTCCCAAATTATAGTCAATCCTTGCATGCAATACAGAAGCCATCAAATCAACAAAAATGTATTTTATGTAATAAAAATAAGCACAATTCATGTTAACATTTTATCGCCTGCAGTGTTTCTTATATAAATGATTGATAGGCTGCCATTTCTCCATCCATCCATCCATTATCTGCCGCTTGTCCCAAACGGGGTCGCGGGGGAGTGCTGGCGTCCAACCCAGCGCACACAGGGCGAGGACGGGGGACGCACCCTGGACAGGTCGCCAGCCCATCGCAGGGAGCTGCCATTTCTCATGTATTATTTTTTAAAAACAGTCCTAGCTAAAGTGCATAACAAATTGAAGACCCTTAGAAAGCCAAGTATGAGTTACAGTAAAAGTAAGAGTCCATTGGTGATTGTAGATGGAGGATCATGATCATGATCTTTCTGTCAATGGAAGACACGGCAAAAGTAGTACATGCATTTGTATACAGTAGATTAGATTACTGTAATGCCCTACTTTCTGGAAGCTCTCAGGGCACATTAAGCACCCTACAGCGCATTCAGAACACAGCCGCTAGGATTGTTAGCAGGAGCAGGAAGTACGACCACATAACTCCCATACTCTCCTCGCTTCACTGGCTTCCTGTTAGGTACAGGGATGACTTCAAGGTCCTCCTCTTAACCTACAAGGCACTTAAAGGTCTTGCCCCAATATACCTAACCGAACTGCTTAATACCTATACACCTAACCGCCCACTTAGATCCCAGAATAAAGATCTCCTAATTGTCCCTCGCATAAATAAATGTATAGGAGCACGAGCTTTCAGTTACAGGGCACCTAGATTGTGGAACAGCTTGCCTGCTTCTGTACGGGATGCCGATTCAGTCTCAGTCTTTAAATCACGGCTGAAGACTTACTTCTTTAGTTTAGCTTACCCGCACCAATCACCATAGTGCACCATTACTAATGTCGCTGGTGCTGCTGTACATGCCATCGCACTGTTGTTTCATTTCTGTGTTTATCACTACTGGATCCTGCTCATTACTGACCCCCTCATTCCATTTCTCTCCCCACATGTCCGGGTGGGCCCGCTGTGGTCATCACCTGAGTCCAATGCCGAGCTACCATCTGGTCTGTGTGATGCATCTGATGCGCCAAGGGACCCTGGCGGCTCATCGGTACCTGGAAGAAACTTGGGACTCCTCACTGATCCTGGAGTCTAAAACCTAACTAACTTTGTACTGTTAGTATACCCAAGGGGGTTGGGTAGCCGGTTGACCTTGGACCCTCAGAGGTTTTTTTTTTTTTCTCCACATAGTGGAGTTTTTGGTTCCTCTCCTCCGTAGTCGTCCGGCTTTAACATCTATTACTGTAACCTGTTCCATCATCGACCTTCAATGTAAAGTGCCTTGGGGCAACTTTGTTGTAAAAGGCGCTATACAAGAATAAATTGAATTGAATTGAATAATGATGGTAGCTCAGTTTGAGTGACTTTAATCTTCGTGGTAGCAGCTCCTGCAGAAGAGCCCGTCTGATGTAGCTGATCTGAAGTTCAAATCAGGAGAATAAGATGATAGTAGCTGCACCAACTCAGTGTAGCAGCTGGCATGGAACTCAGGAGAACCTCATGGAGATCAATGGACTTGCCCTCAGGAAACACCCAAACCATCCACCATAGAGGTGGTGAACAGCCGCCCATCTCAAACAAAGAGAAAGGAAATAGATCTGTTTCGAACAGACTGTAAGTGTAAAAAATGCAGTAATGTGACTCCTATTGCAACCTGACTAAAAAGGACTGATCTTTACTAAAAATGACAGATCTGACTAAAAAGGATAGATTCAGGGGTTTTACAAACACGAGAGTGACACTGGCGACCCCCCACAACACTGGCAACCCCCCACACATTTAGTGATGAGGTTTGTAAAAGTATGAGCTACTATAAAAGAGTCCATTATGAAAGTAACTATTCTTGTCATTGTGAGAACACACGTCACGGCACGCCCATGTACAAACCCATGTACAAACACACACCGTACAGCAGTGGGCAGCTATGAAAGCCCCGGGGAGCAGTGACGGGGACGGTACCTTGCTCAAGGGCACCTCATGGCAACCTACTGGTAAGGGGTTTGAATCCACAATTTTCTGATTCTGTGGCCAAGTCCCTAACCACTAGGCCTATAGATGTTCAATTAGCTAATAGTGATAGAATGTGTCATATATTGTGCCATGTGCCCTTTTCAGAACATTTTAGGAAATGTTTATTTTTTTAATCTTAGCCCATTTTAACCCAAAAAACGGGTCAAATACAAATATTAAATAAGCAAATCATTTAAATTTTATTCAATTAAAATCCTCACATACACAATAATCCTTTTTGACAGCTTTAATGCAAGTATTTTTTATATGTTATTTATGTGTAATGGCATTTAGAACTATTGGCAGCCTTGGCCTCCCCATGGAACTCCAAAATAAGATGTTGCTGGAAATATAAATTCTCAGGAACATTAGAAATTAACTTCCTAAAGCCAGGAATGACAGATTTCACAAAACACAACTAGGTATAGGGCTTGAAAGCTGCAGGTCAAATGGGCATGCTTATGTATTCTGATAATGTAACCTACCCTGATGTAGCCTTAGTAGACTGTAAAAAACTGCTGTTGAGTAAATGGGCAGTCAGAAGTAATGATGTTCAGCATGTTTCCCCTGTATGGACTAGTATGTTTTGAAACTGAAAACTTTTCTATAAATCGGGCTCTCTAAGTTCTGGTCTTACAACATTTTTAAAGCAGTTCATCGGACCCTATTACAGGGCTGTGCTGAAAGATTGGAGCTGAACCCAACAGCTTGCTATTTCATGCAGAGGTTCAATGGCTGTCCTGAAGAAAAGTATTGAATGCAACTTTTTTGATGGAGTATGCACTTTTTTGAAGGTGTACAGGCCAGAGGTGGCAGTACTTTTTCTAAGACCAGCAGCAGTAGGCCAAGATTGAATAATTTGAGGGAAAATCTTCAGTGCTGAACAACCTGAATCTACCCGTTCAGGGAAAATATGTGTCAGCGCGCAAGGTGACAGAGTTTAATTGAGTTTCTGGACACAAAAACAGTCTGCTGGTGACAAGATTGCTGTTCATTTTATAGAACTGCAGGACTAGTTCATAATGTACTTTGGCTTGGATTGGATATATACAGGAGTTTCCTAAAATGTTTCCTTCAGAGTAGCAATTTAAATCCAAAAATGATTAAAATGGTTAAGAACACAAATACTGTATCCTCACTTTTATCTCTTGATTATCAACAAACATGATACCAACAGGCAAAGCCAGATGAAGACCTCTACAGGCCATTTATTACTGCTTAATGCTCTAAGCCCTTACTAATTTGTACATATGCATGGGTATGTAATCAAATCAGTGAGTAAGGACAAGAGTGTCAGATGCATTTTTGTCAACGACATTTTTCAGCAGTGTATTCCAGTGAACACAATCAATCAGCAGATAGAGTTTTGCATTTTTTAATCAGAAAGAACATATACATTATTAAATGGCTGTAATGCTAGGTAAGGGGAGATGTTAAAATAACAGTGATGTAAAGTAAAGGAGATCTCAAGGAACAGGATTGATGCCCCTTAGTCTAAAGAGATGTAGAGAAAAGTGATATGAGGATGAAAAGATGTATCTCAGGTATGTCAGTTGCATTTAGAAACAAAGCTTTCCATCATCTAAACACCAGATGAAAGAAAAGTTTTGAAGAATAGTTTGGAAGAATATTGTTCTATTAGAACCAATGCTACTTCAATTCAATTCAATTCAATTTATTCTTGTATAGCTCCTTTTACAACACAGTTGCACCAAAGCACTTTACATTGATGGTCGATGATGGAACAGGTTACAGTAATAGATGTTAAAGCCGGACGACTACGAAGGAGAGGAACCAAAAACTCCACTTTGTGGAGGAAAAAAAAAAACCTCTGAGGGTCCAAGGTCAACCAGCTACCCAACCCCCTTGGGTATACTAACAGTAAAAAAGTTAGTATGCTGAGTTGTGGGTTTATGTTCTTTAGTTTGTCCTGCTTCTGTATCCGAGGCTAAAAAAACAACAACCAGAGAGCTAAAAACATACATACAAACAAAACTGACAGCTAATTACTCAGCTATCACCCCAGCCTTCTATGAAATTCCTTCCTGTTAGACAGAAAAAAGTTAAATTCCATTCAGTGCTTGCCAATTTTTAGTCGGCTGAGGGAGGAAAGGGCATATACAGTACTGTGCAAAAGTGTTAGGCAGGTGTGGAAAAAATGCTGTAAACAAAGAATGCTTTCAGAAATATAAATAATGATTGTTTATTTTTATCAATTTACAAAATGCAAAGTGAACAAAAGAAAAATCTAAATAAAATCAATATTTGGTGTTACTACCTTTTGCCTTCAAACCAGCATCAATTCTTCTGTCCCCCACAGAGCCCTGATCTCAACATCATCGAGTGTGTCTGGGATTACATGAAGAGACAGAAGGATGTGAAGAAGCCTACATCCACAGAAGATCTGTGGTAAGTTCTCCAAGATGTTTGAAACAACCTACCAGCCGAGTTCCTTCAAAAACTGTGTGCAAGTGTACCTTGAAGAACTGATGCTGTTTTGAAGGCAATGGGTGGTCACACCAAATATTGATTTTATATAGATTTCTCTTTTGTTCATTCACTGCATTTTGTTGATTGATGAAAATAAATGATTATGACTTCCATTTTTGAAAGCATTCTTTGTTTACAGCATTTTTTCCACACCTGCCTAAAACTTTTGCACAACACTGTAAATAAATAAGATAAAAGGAGCAGACAATCCCAGTTGATGGCAAATGTCTCAAGTTCAACCCTGGTATGACCCTCTCATCTGCAATTAGATGGAAAAATGGAAAATACCCAAGAAAGATAAAGGCCTCTTCAGTGTGGACTAAATTGCCTGGTTGCTCGATTGGCTATGCGCTGGCTCTTCTCTCTGTAATCCATACAGGATGCTGTCTGCTGTTAATTACAGCCTACTCAAGCCTACCACTCTTTATACTCAACACATATCTCTCTAGGACGTCTTACAAAGTCCCCTATGTAGATAGACAGGACAAGGAGAGAAAGATAAAAATAAATAAATGAGCTGAAGTGAGATAAGAAAGCTGAATTCCTCTATATGAAAGTATCTTTTCCCTGAACTATGTGTCAATAATCTGCCCTGTTGTAGTGTTAAATAAATGTACACCAGTTTGCACAGTGCATATACCTGTAAGGATGATTTAGACATTGTAGTCTGCAATGTTTAGTCTCAGTATGCATACACTTCCTATGAATTCACTGAATTTGATGTCCGCATGTCCATGTGGACTCCCTTAAGAGCAGTGGGCTTTTTGGACCAATGGGAAATGCTTTTTTACAAGTAGTTACCAGGAAAATAGGTAGACCAAAGAGGTTTATGGACATGTTGAGAGGACATGCAGGTGGTCAGTTTGATGGTTTTCAGGAAGATGCAGAGGACAGGAAGAAATAGAAACAAATGATTCACTGTGATGACCCCTAAATGGGAGCAGGTGAAAGAAGAAGTTACCAGCTCTGCACAGTGACAAAAGTAAGAGAAAAATAAGATCAATAAACTGAAGGTGGAAGCAACACTTTGTTCCTTGGCAATTTTTTACTCCATCTCTTAATGGATAACAAAAACTGGGAAAATAGGTGTTGACACTTTATATCTGGAACATTCTTAAGTTTGGAACTGGAGCTATGAAGCTAATGTTGAGAAACACTTGTCAATACCCACCCAGATCTTCTTCAAAACCTTTTTTAACTCTGTTAAACTGGAGCTGTTCAGTAATGTGTAGCAGACTTGTGTATATGTGTTAAGGACACAACATGACACCATTAGTAGAGGTTTGTAATCATGTAGAATTGGACCAGAAGTGAATGAAGTCTTGTTAATATGGGGCTACTTTGGTGAAACTTCCTGGTTCTACTGAGGACTCCAGCTTCGCTTGTGGTCAGAAGAGGAAGAAAATGCTTTTTTGCAAAGTTGTAAACTTGACCCATGATGGATAAAATATTTAGATTTGCATCCTGGTGTTAGCATTAGGTGATAGGAAGTCTGAATTCGTCTTTCAGACTCTTTGTTAGAGTCAGGCTTAAATATTCGCATTAAATAGATTGGGTCTTTCAAACTATTTGTTTTAATGAATATAACCCCTAATTTAACAAATACTTTGACAGTACTTATGGCCAGGCTTTCCTTTTTGTTTTTCTTCTAAAATACAACTGAGGTAAGGTTTTCATGTTTGCCTCCATAAAAGAAAGTGACAACTTGTCAGTGTGAACAAATGGCACAACATATTCACATAGTGAAACAAAATTACTTCTCTGCATTTTAGCCATAAACTATGTGAAGCAGGGGGCAGCCATATATCATGTGCCTGGGAAGCAATGTTGCGGATGGTACCTTGCTCAAAGGTACCTCAGGGCAATCTTCTGGTCCAAGATTCAAACCCACTGACACCCAGCAAAATTATAATGATTATCAAAGCACCATTTATCAAAACATTAAAGCCACATTTATTTTAGTACTTTAATAGCTTAACTGCTTGTTTTTGTCATGATAGTTAAAAAAAAAAAGAGAGCTTTATTTGATCGCTAAAAAAAGTTCAAAAACATAACGTCAGTTTGGTTTGCTGTAAGGTGTTACATTTATTTTAAACTACAGGCTGTTTTCAGTTATTTTTAGATTGTTAGTATTGCTCTTGTTTACAAATCAACAAGTAAATTGGTTATTGTTATTTCATTGTGAAAAAAATATTTTTTTTTTTTGCCAGATGAGCAGGACTGGGAATTGCTAGCAAGCTGAACTGATATAGCTGTGTAACCTAGCAACAAGAGGAAGTTTGTAGAGGGTTGGTTCAAGGTCATTTGGTGGACAGAGGGCTGAAAACAAACTCCCAAAAATAATTGCATTTGCAATTATGATGCTATTGATTGTGGTTGAACTATATATGTGAATTGTATAGAATATAACAACAACATTCCCTGCGATGGGCTGGCGACCTGTCCAGGGTGCGTCCCCCGTCCTCGCCCTGTGTGCGCTGGATTGGACACCAGCACTCCCCCGCGACCCCGTTTGGGACAAGCGGCAGATAATGGATGGATGGATAACAACAACATTGAATTGAATTATGATGCTATTGATTGTGGTTGAACTATATATGTGAATTGTATAGAATATAACAACAACATTGAATTGAATTATGATGCTATTGATTGTGGTTGAACTATATATGTGAATTGTATAGTATATAACAACAAATTCTGGCTTTAAATTTGCTTAACAGTGCATCCTGCCTAGTTAAGGCTTTATGTTAATGCAAAGCTTAGGACTTTGCACACGATTTGAGAACTTTGTCTGCTTATGGAATTTGACTTAATTGTGATGAGAGACTTAATCATTTCTTGCAGCTCTCTGACTTGTTCTTACCTGTGGCTTTATGGCCAGAAGCCAAAGTGCAATGCATAGTTCAACCCTTTACCCTTTGATTAACAACCATCACAGCATTGAAGTATGTGGGCGGCAGCATTATGTTGTAAAAAAGCTTCACCTCAGCAGAGACTAAGTACTTTATTACAGTCAGAACAGATGAATAATGCAGTTCACAGGTTGATACTGAATGGCACAATCTAACAAATGTAAATGTCATAGCATGAAAAGGTGAGAGGGCATTACTCTGCGCATTACTTAATGGTATACATTTTTCATATACGCTTAGTCAGATGTTATAACCTGCTTGGCAAAGAAGGAGTACACAGTTAGCTAAAGTGAGCACAGATTTATTTTTTACATTCAGAAGTGAAAAAAAATAGGAAAAGGGGGCATAAAAAAAATAATAATTTTTTTCTCATCAAAAATTTCCCCTATCCTATAAAAAGTGTGATCCTACTATATATCAAATGTACAAAAGTATGCCACAAAAATTTTGTTAATAGTTAGCAACATTATACTCTATTGCCAAAATTATAAATGTCTAAATTGCTATTTTAACTATTTTTTGACCAAACTTTCCATCTATTTGCTTCTCTGTGGCTGCAGGTGCTCTTACTGCAAACACTTATCAGTCCCCCTTGCCAAAGTTTCCCAACAGATACTTTAAATGACACTTGTTTTAAGGATTCTGAGACATTACAACACTGGCCAACTGAGAAACAATGCCTTCTCATACCTCTGAAAAGTATAGCTACAGGCTGCTGCAAACTGCTACAGGCTGCTAGGACACCAATGTGGAAAGTACAGATGATTAGAAATCCATTTCACCTGGGGTGAGGGATTGAACCAGTGTTAGCACAATACAACAAGTGGCACTAGCCAAAGAATCTGTCCAATTGTGTTGGAAACCTGTTAGCAGACTCCACAAACTATACATGATAAGTGGTAAAATTAGACTGCAATGGCTTGAGGTGTGTCAGCCAGGACAAACACATAAATATGATAGGACAGAAAGCCAACTGGAGTAGCAGCACCTAACAGAGGATGACTGTGGACAACTCTCTCATAAGAATGGAAAGGCAATGATAACGCACTGCTTTTCTAGCTGTACAGTTGTCACTATGCATAAGACACTTTATCAAATTAGAATCATTTTATTCATAGGAATAAACTAAGCAACTTTTAGAATTTCGAAAAATGGGGCTTTACTTCGTAATATTCTTATCACTAATAAGTTTTTATTAGTTGACTGTTTCTGGCCCAGGGATTGTAATATATCTGCTCCCTTTCTGAATCTGAAATGGAATGGTTTCAACAAGGGTAAAAATTACATTTATATTTATAGCATTTAGCAGACGCTCTTATCCAGAGCAATTTCCAATTCCTGATTACAGGGACAGCCCCCCCGGAGCAACTGAGGGTTAAGGGTTTTTTGCTCAGGAAACCAATAGTGTTAGTACTGGATGTGGGATTCAAATTCCATTCTGGATATGCAAATCTTCTTGTACCTAATTGCTTACACCATACAGTTCTGGTGTAAAAATTCTCTTGGAAAGGTTTCTTTACCTCCTCCACCAGACATTTTAGTGAATAGGCAGATCAAAAGGATTGTAGCAACCCTTCACAGGTACCACCAGTGCAGCAGAAACAGATGGAAATATCTAGAAATGTACCATCCCTGGGATGGACTGAACCTGTACAGTCAGGACACTCTTTCTCCAAGGTCAGGCTTCATATCTGAGAATATGATTTTGCACATCTCTTGGATGTTATTGAATGCATGAGAACATGATATAGGCAGCTATGATGGCATACTCCAATCAATATAAATGTCAACATTCCCTGCAGTCCCCTTTCTATCACCTTACCTACCATATATTCTCAGCAAAAAATGCAGGAACTTTTGCTTCCATGAACTAAGATCTCTCTTTATTTCCAACAGACCCACAGGTCACATCCAAAAAACACTGTGCTCCAGCTCCTATGCCCACTTCCACAGCAATCGGATAAAAATGTAGCCTGGCCACTAAAAATCAAAAACTACTGCACACTGAAGAGCTTTTATTGATGCTTTTAAGGCCCTGTCCCCTGGGACCTATGCTAGTTGTGAAATGCTATAGAAAGAACAGGGTGCAGTCAGTTCTCAATTTTAACCAGTATAAGTCAGATTTAACATTTACAGCATTTAGCAGACGCTCTTATCCAGAGCGACTTCCAATTCCTAATTACAGAGACAGCCCCCCTGGAGCAATTCAGGGTTAAGGGTTTTGCTCAGGAACCCAATGGTGGAAGTGATGGAGGTTGGTTTCAAACCTGGGACCTCTTGGGCCATAGCTGAGTATCCTATCACTAGACCACCACCCCAGACATAACATAAACCTCAGATTGTTTTAAAATATTTGCACAGATGCACAGGTCCCCATTTGCCACATAGTTTCCGCAATGGTGGCCACCATTGCCCACAGAACTCATTCATTTACATTTACGGAATTTAGCAGACGCTCTTATCCAGAGCGACTTCCATGTCCTAATTACAGGGACAGCCCCCCTGGAGCAATTGAGGGTTAAGAGCTGGGATTTGAACCTGGGACCTCTTGAGCCAAAGGTCCATAGGCAAGTACCCTACCACTAGACCACCACCACCCTAATTCTTGCCCTTCCAGCCGCTCACAGAGCTCCGGAGTCCGCTCCGGTGTCACTGCATGGTCGCCTGCTCCTCAGATGGTTCCAGCTCCCTTGGCTCACTACGTCCTCTGCTTTCAGGTCGATCGTGTCGGTCACACTTGGATGTTGTACAGACATAAACTCGTAGTCAGGAGCCTTGCGCTCAACTTTATTAAACATAGTAAACATATAGACACCAGCACGCTCGAATGACCGACACTCTGCTCTGGCTCATTGGGACTTAAACCCTGCTCCAATTAGGCACACCTGTCATCCTAATGAGCACAGGTGTGCTCAGTCAGAGCAGAGTGTCGCCTACCATGACAATCTTAAGGAATAAGAGTTAAGGAGTTGGCCCTGGATCCAAAGATTGTGGGTTCGATTCCCTCAACAGTAGGTTTCCCTGAGGTACCCTTGAGCAAGGTACCATCCCCTTAACTGCTCCCTGGCCACTTTCAATAACTGTCCCCTGCTGCACATGTGTGTATGGATGAAACGCAGAGGTTGAATTTCATTGTGTTGTGCTGTGCTGAGTTTCACAATGACTAGAGTAGTCACTTTCACTTTTCTTTTCTTTTTATTCATTGCTTTAATTTCTACAGATTTTTGGTCTTTATGCCCACTGACAACATTAACAACAGAATGACATACCCGTTAACTTAAAAGGACTGCATATTGCTTACTTGCTTTTCCACAGTGCCCACAAATATTTTCTAGCATTTGAAATACTGCAGTATGTACATGATGATATGTACATGTTCTCATCATCACTCAAGGCTGCTATTAACAAATACATCCTAAAAAAAAAGAGATCTGTCACGATGTGGTGTTGTGGGCTGGAAGCCAACGCAGAGCCAAGAGCTTCGTACTTGACTTTAATGATGGATAAAGTGCACAGAACTCAAACTAAACATAACATGTGTAAAACATTACACAAATAATCACACAGTGCGCACACACAGAATGACCAGCGCCCCGCTCTGATTCACTGGGGCTTATAACGCCAGCCCCGATGAAGCACATCTGGCACCCAATGCCCAGGTGTGCACAATCAGAGCAGGGCGCCCTCTACTGGGACAGGATTGTTACAGTACCCCTCCCCAAAGGCGCCTACTCCCGGGGCGCCAGACCCTGCCTCCTCCAAAGCAGGACCCCCGATAGGAGAGGGGTTACACAAACGTTCAACAAAAAGTCCATACAAAGTCCAAACGAACACTCCGCTCTCACCGCGGTCTTCTTGGCGGGTTCGGTTACGGCCCCTGAAACCCCGCTCTCTCTCCAGCCTTCTGGATTGGACGCAGCCCCTCGAAACCCCGCCTCCTCCATCGGACTTGGACCTCGTCCCTCAAGCCCCGCCTCCTCCGGCGGACTTGGACTTCGTCCCTCAAGCGGTGATCATGGAGGATGCCTTTGAAGTCCCACCTTGTGCTGATAAGTGAGCCGGCACCGCAGCCCCACTTCTCCAGGGGCTAAAGCGGGAGCCGGCCCCGCAGCTTCGCCCTCCTGTTTGCTGGAGCTGGAACTGGCACAACCTCGGCCAATCCTGGTAGGGGAGCGGACGTCACAGAAACACCAAAGGCACCGCTCAACCTCCACTGTCCCAGCCCCCAGCACCCGGAAGGTCCGGTGGTTCTTTTAAGGCATCCCAACGGAGCTCTTGGCTCGCAACGTCCATTTCTGGCGGCTGGTCATTTCTGTCACGATGTGGTGTTGTGGGCTGGATGCCAACGCAGAGCCAAGAGCTTCGTACTGGACTTTAATGATGGATAAAGTGCACAGAACTCAAACTAAACATAACATGTGTAAAACATAACACGAATAATCACACAGTGCGCACACAGAATGACCAGCGCCCTGCTCTGATTGTGCACACCTGGGCATTGGGTGCCAGGTGTGCTTCATCGGGGCTGGCGTTATAAGCCCAAACGAATCAGAGCAGGGCGCTGGTCATTCTGTGTGCGACACAACACCACATCGTGACGTCACAAGATCCCAGGTTGCCTGCACATTTCATAATTATAAGACTTTTAAAAATCTCCCATCCATAGTCAAGGTTATAAATAAATAAATAAATAAATCATATCAGTAATTTAAATTGTCACTTTGAAGATTTTCAATAAAAGACTCAATAAAATTGGTCTCAACAGAGACAATGGTAAAATAACTCTTGGTATTGCTATAACATTCAAAGTAGACATAGCACTGCTAAAAATCTTTTTAGTGAATGTTGCTTATTTTCATAGATTTTTATGCTTATTTAAAAACATGAAGAAGAAATAAGATTCATGTAAAAACATTCAAAATAGGAAATGAAAAAAAGAATCATGTGCTTTTGCCTGTTCTAGCATTCCTTTTTATTGCTTATTTTATTTTTATCTTTAATTATTGACATAAAATTTAATGTAAAATGAAGTGAAAATGTGAAATGAAGTGAAAGTGATTATTTGTCACCACACAGTGAACCACAATGAAATGCAATCTCTGCTTTTTACACACACACACGTACAGCAGGGGCCAGCTATGTCCAGCACCCAGAGAGCAGTAATGGGAAATGTACCTTGCTCAGATGTCCCTCAAGAAAACATACTGATATGGGATTCAAAGAAGCCAAAGCAAAATGGAGATCAAACTTTGACTAATTAGCAAATTGCTTTAAGCAACTGAACTAACCGGCCCATGCATTCAATTTGACCTTATATATTGATTTTATTGTTTTCTTTTAAAGATTTTCATGCAGAATGTAAAGCTCACTGGGCTCTGTGTATGATAACATGCTTTTTAAAATGAATTTGCCTTTTCTACCCTTCTACAGATTAGCAGGTTATAAAACTGTTCATTAATAAATATATTATTATCCTCACATTGATTCTGTAACAAATATTGATTAATTTTCTTTTTTCATTTATTGATTCTAAAAAATTAATTGTTGCTGTCATAACATTGTTGAACTTTTTTTTTCTATTTTTATTCCATTTGTAAACACTCGTTGGCCTTTACATTGTACATTTCCACCTTAAGGCTTCCATTAATACATTTTAGAAACCTTCTCCTATGGAGTTAAACTTCTAAAGTTTAAGGCCAAAAGGTTTTATTTGTATAGTTTCTCTGCCACTGAGTTAAATGACCCGCTTTAGCTGGTTTCCTTGACAATGCTGCAGCTTGGCAACAGAAGTGCAGTCACAAGAACACTGTGCATTGTAAAGCATCCTTGGGTTTATAAAAGGCACTATGTAAATAAAAATTGTTTTTGTTGTGTATTCCTTAGTGTTTTCTCAAAAAGGAAAAGAAGAAAGACTAATTTTTTCATTAACAGAGAACAGCTCTGTTTCGGGCACCATATTTTTAATCCTTCTGAGTGTTTTTGAAGGGAAAAAAAATGATTAAGAACCTAAAGAGCTGGTTCCCAGCTGGAACCATATTGTTTTTCTGGCTGGAACTGTGACAACATTAGTGGGCAGGTCAATCTCCTTGTTTATCTCCATCATGTGTCCATTCCTCAGTTGATAACACATACTTGATTACAGCCGTTGCACTCCTATCTTTTTGAAATGTAAGTTGTTTCTTTATTGTCTTGTTGTTACCTTCAATCTGAAATGGTCTGTTAGAGTTCCTGTGTCTTTCTCTCCCTGTGAAGTTGGTCAATTTAGAGCCCATTTTGCAGTGTGCATGGCTGTGGCCAGTAAAGGTATGGTGGCATATATGTTGCATTGCCACTGAAATGTCATAGACTGTAACGGTGGCGGGCAGTGTGAAGGACGCCAACGCAGAGCCAGTGGTTCCGAAACGTAATTTTATTAGCCAAAGTGACCACACAAACCAAAAGTGCCACCACTAACTGTGAGGCGTAGCCTCGATAATGAACCGCGCTCTGTCCTGACACACCGGGGCTTAAATAGCAGCCCCTATGAAGCACACCTGTGTCTAAACAAGCCCAGGTGTGCTCAGTCAGGGCAGAGCGCCATCTGTCGTGCCCGATCGGAACCACGGGTACGACAGACCGTGACATAGACGAGGAAGAAGAATAGATGCTTACCTAACTAAATCTCTCCTTTTTGAGGGTACCGCTGAAGTTGTCTGTAATTCTCCTGAGAGAAAAACCCCAGTAATCTCCCAACAAACTCCTTGAGTATTACTTATTTTTGATATGTTAATGGAAAATTAACATTAAATGAACATCCATCCATCCATCCATCCATCCATCCATCCATCCATCCATCATCTGCCGCTTGTCCCAAACTGGGTCGCGGGGGAGTGCCGGTGTCCAACCCAGCGCACACAGGGCGAGGACGGGGGACGCACCCTGGACAGGTCGCCAGCCCATCGCAGGAAGGAGCGGGACGGGGACGGCACCTTGCTCAAGGGTACCTCAGGGCAACCCACTGGGAAGGGGTTCGAACCCCTGATCCTCCAATCATGTGGCCAACATGGCCAACACCCTACTCACTAGGCCACCGCTGCCCCTTAAATGAACAATGCATTAAAAATTCCCAACCTATGTTTCTTCACATACCTTATAGTATTTTACCAATTATTCACAATAATTATAATTGTGAAGGTTTAAGAAATAAAACAAGTACTGTAGTCATAATTTCTTCAACAGAATATGAGAGTCAAGGCTTTGTTTTATAGAAAAGATGTTTTTTGGGACCGCCTTGGTTTCAACAGAATTTTAAAGGAATTTTAGATAATCACTTTAAGGTCCTCTAGGCCTTTAAAGAGACGAAGAGAGAAAAATATCTTGGAGGAACAGGTACTCTCCTAAGATGCTAATACTCATACCAAAATTTCAACGTGACAGTTTGGTAGCCATCTTCGGGAACATTGCACTACAGAACATAAATAGCCTTTTTTGTTCACCTTTGTGAATCATTGTAGAAGTCCCCCACTGCATTCTTCAAGTGCAGTTAGGATTATTTCTGTCATCACTTTGGACACTGCAGAATGTCCCGGTTAATCCTGTATTGCTATTTTTCACACAGAAGATAATGTTAATTTGTTTTGTTATTGTCGTTCTATCTTCTGTCCACATTTGACAAATAATCATCAATTAATTCAGGAAATTATCTTAGAGCTGAGTCCTCTACTGAAGTGTGTGTTTCTTGCAGCAAAGCTGGATTGTTGTTGGCATGAAGGGCTTAGGTGCAGCCTGTTAATCTTTTTTCATTGTTTTGGATCACAGAGAGAAGTATTTTAAGGAAAGCTGAATAAAAGGTGTTGTTGGTGTAGCTATGTTGGGTTTTGTTTGTTGTTTTGGCACATTATTATCCCTGAAGAAATGTTCTCTCTGTCTGTGCTTGGGGTTTGCATTGACTGTATCTTCTTTGTCACATACTCGATAATATACTGGATAATAATCCATTGGGAATTGTTTGAGTTTCCCCTAGTCACCTAACTTGCCCAGTTTCTATGGTTCCCTAGACTCACATGTAACAATCTGCAGCTCTAATTTCCCCTGCTTAGCTAGGAAAATTCAAACTTTTCAAGTATCTGTGTTCTTTCTTTGCATCTTGCCTTTGCACTGCCTATGTTTTGCCCTGTTTTCAGTCATTGAAGCTGTTGGTACAGCCAGTCAGTCAGCTGAATCAGATAATGCTGTGGCCTCAGAGCCTGGTTCTTAACAAATGCTACTGGTAGCCTTGTATGACATGTAGTGAAATCTTACATTCTCCTATGGCAGGGTGTTGATGCTGGAGTGTGAGCCGGACTGAAAAATTAAAACGTGAAATGTGTATCACTACTGACCTAAAATAGTAGGAAACAAGAATTATTATCATTTCCCTTTTACAGCAAACAAAATTTAAGGGAACATGTTCATACTCAAATTAAAATAAATTGCATCACCCCTGAATTAATAACTTTTTTTTTTTAAATAGCTAGTTTATATTTTTAAATGCCGTAATGTACTTAAGAATAGTGATGATTATTTCTGCTAGTATAATAATAATAAATAATAAATCATCTTCTTCTTCTACTTTTCTTCATAAACCTCCTCTTTGGTCTTCCTCATGTCCTCTTTCCTGGCGGCTCCATCTTCAATATCCTCCTCCCAATATAATCCTGATCTCTCCTCTGGACATGTCCAAACCAATGCAACCTTGCTTTTCTATCTTTGTCTCCAAGATGTCTAACCTGAGCTGTCCCTCTAATATACTAATTTCTAATCCTGTCCATCCTCATCATACCCAACGAAAACCTCAGCATCTTTAGCTCTTACACCTCCAACTCTGCCTCCTGTCTTTTCATCAGTGCAATCGTCTCCAACAACATAGCTGGTCTCACTTCTGTCCTCTAAACCTTCCCTTTTGTCTGTCACAAATCAGTCCAGCCACTCTTCTCTACCCATTCCAACCTGCCTACACTCTGTTCTTCACCTTTTCAACAGTTCAGAGTAACTCGCTGTTACTCTGAACTGTTTATCCCAAGCATTTAAACTCCTCTACCTTTGTTACCTTTGCTCCCTGCATCCTAATCATTCCAATTTCCTGCCTACCTACTCACTCTTATTCCTCTCCTCTCTAGAGCATATCTAGATGTAATCCAACCTGTACCTTAAATGCATCCATCACTCCCACTGCAGATCTCCCCACTGTCACACTGCCCTCATAGATATCCTGAACTACTCTCACATACTTCTCTGCCACTCCTGACTTCCTCAAACAAAACCACAACTCCTCTCGAGGCACCCTGTCATATACTTTCTCTAAATCCACAAAGGCACAATGCAACTCCTTCTGACCTTCTCTGTACTTCTCCATCAATACCCTCAGAGCAAACATTGCATCTGTAGTGCTTTTTCGTGGCATGAAACCATACTACTGTTCACTAATCCTCACCTCTTTTCTTAACCTCGCTTCCACGACTCTTTCCCATAACTTTATCCTGTGGCTGATCAACTTTATCCCTCTATAATTACTACAGCTCTTTGTTTCACCCGTATTCTTGAAAATTGGTACCAGTACACTTTGTCTCAACTCCTCAGGCATCCTCTTACTTTCCAAGATTGTGTTAAACAGTCTGGTCAGAAAATCAACTGCCATCTCCCCTAAACATCTCCATGCTTCCACTAGTATATCATCTTATAACAGCCTTTCCATTCTTCATTCTCTTCATCACTGCATGTACTTCCATCTTGCTTATTTGCTGCATTTCCTGGTTCACTATCCTCACATCGTCCAATCTTCTCTCTCATTTTCTTCATTCATCAGTCCCTCAAAGTACTCCTTCCATCTGCTCAACACATTCTGTTCACCTGTGAGTACGTTTCCATTTCTATCTTTAATCGCCCTGACCTGCTGCACATATTTCCCAGCTCTGTCTCTCTGTCTAGCCAATAGGTATAGGTCCTTTTCTCCCTCTTTACTGTCCAATCTCTCATACAATTCACCAAATACCTTATATATACCTTATACCTATAAATACCTTAATGCCTTCACCACTGTTTTCTTCACCCTGCGGTTCATCTCCTTGTACACCTGTATACTTTCTTCATCTCTCTGACTGTCTCACTTCTTCTTTGCCTCCCTCTTCTTTTGTATACACTCCTCAGTTCCACCAGCAGGTTTCCTTATCCTCCTTCTTCCTTCCAGATGTCACACCAAGTACCTTTCTAGCTGTCTGACTTATCACTTCTGCAGTAGTTTCCCAGCAATCCGGTAGCTCTTCAACACCTCTCAGTGCCCGTGTTAACTCCTGCCTGAATTCCACCTTGCAATCCTCCTTCTTCAGCTTCAACTTGATCCTTGACTCTGCCCTCATTTTCCTCCTCTTCTTGACCTCCAAGGTCACCCTACAGGCCACCATTGTGTTTAGCTACACTCTCCCCTGTCACTACTTTGCAGTCTCCAATCTCCTTCAGACTAACCCTCCTGCAAAGGATATAATCCACCTGTGAGCATCTTCCTCCACTCTTATATGTCACCCTGTGCTCCTCCCTCTTCTTAAAATAAGTATTAACTACAGCCATTTCCATCCTTTTCGCAAAATCTACAACCATCTGACCTTCAGCATTCCTCTCCTTGATACCATACCTACCCATTGCCTCCTCATCACCTCATTTGCCTTCACCAACATGTCCATTAAAATCTGCACCAATCACGACTCCCTCTCCCCCGGGTACACTCTCTATCACTTCATCTAACTCATTCCAGAATTCTTCTTTCTCTTCCTTCTCACAACCAACTTGTGGGGCATAAGCACTAACAACTTTCATCATCACACTTTCAACTTCCAACTTCAAACTCATCACCCTCTCTGACACCCTCTTCACCTCCAAAACACTCTTCACATATTCTTCCTTCAGAATAACACCTAACCCATTCCTCCTTCCATCCACACCATGGTAATACAATTTAAACTTTCGTCCAATACACCTGGCCTTACTACCCTTCCATCTAGTCTCTTGCACACACAAAATGTCAGCCTTCCTTCAGTAAATCATATCAGCTGATTCTCTGCCTTTACCAGTCCCTTCCCTCACTTCCAGTCTCCTCCATTTCTTTCTCTCCTCATCCCTCCGGACATCTTCTTCTTCTTCTTCTCCTTTGGCCAACAGTAGTCCAATTTCCACCAGCACTCTGTTGGCTAACAGAACTGGTGGCGGTCATTGTTAACCCTGGCCCGATCTGATATGGAATTCTGTTTTGTTGTCCGCATATTTATTTAGTTTTACACCCGATGCCCTTCCCTATGTAACCCTCCCCATTTATCCGGGCTTGGGACTGGCACAAAGAAATACACTGGCTTGTGCATCCCTAGTGGCTGGGTTATTAATTTAAACTCATAAACAAACACAAGACCACCACTGGGTCCCTGGGCAAGACCCTTAACCTCAAGTTGCTCCAAGGAAACTGGAAGTCTTAAATGGATAAGAGCATCTGCTGGATTCTGTAAATGTAATGAATTGTTTATTTAAACTTAAAGAAGAGAGGCATCGTTGTCTGTCTAGGGAGAGGGGACATAAGCCTGCTGGAGAAAAGCAGGGTGTGTGGGACAGAGTTGGTGCCTGTCAGAGAAGGCGAGGTATTTTGGGGTCGGTGTCCACGTTCATCAGGAAGAGCGTGAGGTTTGCAACTATGCCCAAGTCCGCAAAGAAGGACAGTGCCGTTTTGTGTGTGTCCACACCTGTTAAAGGAGAGCGGGATTTTAGGAACTGCATCCAAGCCTGAACGCCAGAGAAGAGGTAAGGCTTCAAGGACTGCGTTCAAGCCGTACCACTGGAGACAGGTCTCAGGAAATGTGTCCAAGCCAGCCTCCCGGGGAAAAGGGCGGGGCTTCAGGGACAGTATTCAAAACCCGTCAGGAAGACTGTGGTGAACAGGGCATACTTTAATCCTGGGAGGGATCAGTTGGACTTTCTGTTTATTGTGTCTTTAACATCCTCCTCTCCGGGACTCTGCTCTGGGTGGGGCAGGGTTCAGGGCTCCAGGAGGGGAGCCTTTTGAGGCAGATTCTGTAACAGCAGATGGCACTCTGCTCAGCTCTGGAAGAGGTGCACCAGATCTCCATTTAAGGAACAGGTGTGCTCCAGAAAATTGTGGGTTCGAATCCCTCACCAGTAGGTTGCCCTGAGGTACCCTTGAGCAAGGTACCCTCCCCATCACTGCTCCCCGGGTGCTTTCAATAGCTGCCCCCTACTCCACGTGTGTTTATGGGTTTAATTTTGTTGTGTTGTGCTGTGCTGCATTTCACAATGACAGTGGTCACTTTCGCTTTCACTTTCATTAGGGTTGGCCCGAGCTGGAGCAGAGTGTCGGTCATTGCTAGTCTGTACGTTTCTTTGTATTTTGTCTTCCTGTGCACAGTGTTATTAAAGTTCTGTAAGAACTTCTCGGCTCTGCACTGATATCCAGACCACAACACCACTACATCATTACAGTTTTGTCGTTGCGTTTGTTTTTTGATCAGCTGTTTTGATCAGTGTTGTTTTATTTTTGCTGTCTAAAGTGACCTTGAGTTTGAGGAAGGTATTATACAAATAAAACATTTTTCCTCTTCTTTTTCTTGTTCTGGGCTTTTTCATATTTTATTTTATTTTGTAGTATAAAAGCAGTTATTCAAAGGCTGTGTTGTCGTGATTTTATCTCTTATTTGATGTAAACATTTTATATAGTTATTTTGAATTGATATAGATTTAAGATGTTTGGAACTTTGGTCTTTACTTAATTGTATGTGTAAATATGAGCAGTGAAACAGGGGAACATTAATTTGTGCAAGCCAAAATTTTGTTTGTGGACCTTTTCCAATAGCATTTACAAATGCTCATAATTACCATTCATTAATATTCATCAATTTTGCTCATTACACATTAGAGCTGGCAGCTCCCCAGCTGCAGCCTGGGGAGTCCAAACAAGGCCAATTATGAATGGTCCCAAAATACAATTTTCAGCATTGGTCAGTGGTGGTGAGTGTTACACTCCAGAGAAAACATTCCACACTACCTCAACCAGCAGATGCATGGAGAAAATGACATATTTTCCACATACAAAATCTAACCTGAAGAGTCCAAGTCTGTAATTTACTCCAGCTCTAACATGCAATGATCACAAATGTCCTGATTTTGGTGACAGCCTATGTTGTTTTTAAGCCCAAATTAGCAGCAGCGGCACTGAAGAAAGGAAAGGTGCCAAACAAGCATCTTGCTGGTTCCCTCCTGTTAGTGTGTGTGTTTACTAATGATTCTGTGACAAGATTCATTAGTTTTTAAGGCCTACTATTGTAATGTATGGTCCTAAAAGTGGTGGAATAATTTAAACTTGTGATTTATAAACGTTTTGTTAAGTAGATTTTTTTTATGATTTTTTTTTATATTTGTTACAGGACACCATGGAGCAATTTTTGGTCACTCTTCCTTGCACTTTTATTTAAAAATAACTGTTTAATTCAGCCACCCTGGGAGAACTTTCAAATAACAACTGGCCAGGGTTTCAATTAGCTCTTTTCCACCCACAGGAACCCAGCTCTGTTTAGGATTCTTTGAACCTTGGAGCAGTCTGGAACCAGCCTGCATTTCCAGCAGTTTGAAGCAGTTTGATAACTGTAGTCAAGGAAGCCATCAGTGTTGAGGGGCTACACAACAGAAGTAAACAAAGAGAAGGACATGCCCATTAATGTCACAGTTCCTACTGAAAAAAGTTCTGAACCAATTGTTTTGTTCAAAATGCTCAAAGAGATTCAAATTTTGGTGCCTGAACTATAATTGAGATGGTTCACAATTGGTGAAAAATGCCTGAAGGGGGTTCAATTCAGGACTTTAATGTGACCACTCCAATATTCTTAATTTAAATTCCTTTGAGCTTGGCTTTCTCTTTTGCTTCAGTTTACTTTCTGAATAATTAATTTGAGCTCCAGACTAATAACCTGGCACTTTCTTTGCAGGACTAGCTGGTAGAGAGTTTCATCAACAATGGCAAGACACCCAGGCCTTGACCCAGCAAGGCAACATGTTCACATTGGTTAGTGGTTTGTCACTGTAATTGTGTCATCATGGCTTTTTATTTATGTGAGTAAATGGGGCCTGCTGTTTAGTCTCTGTTCATCTGGGCTGTTTTGTGAATTATCAGGTGAGTTATTGATTTGCCCTTGGAGAATTTGTGGTAGGTCAGCCACTTCTGGGAGCATCAGCACTTGCAAAAGTTTTTTCCATTGTCACAGTCTGTCGTGCCTGTGGTTCTGGTTTGGCATGACAGATGGCATGAATCACAGCGGGAAAATGGTGGAGAAAGCGCCATGCATGAATCAAAGCAGGAAAATGGCGGAGAAGGCGCCATGCGTGAATCATGTTTCTTTTTCCGCCTGCAACATGGAAGGTGGGGCTTCGGTGACAGCTGGCGTCATGCAACGCGGAAGGAAGGCGGAGAATACGCTCCGCGTCATTCAAAGCGGGACGCTTTGAATGTCCCCTGTGCCATTCCACATGGGGCGCTGGTAGTGAACGCCCCCTGCGCCATTCCACATGGGAAGATTACAAAAAACGCCCCCTGCACCATTCAACATGGGAAGACAGCAAAGAAGGCCACCGCGACACAGAGAGCAGGAAGTCGGCAGAAAATGCCCCCTGCGCCATGCAACGAGGTAGGTCGACCAAGAAGGCCTTTCGCAGCACGGAAAGCGGCATCAAGGAGTTGACCCCCAAACCCAGCACCACTAACCCATCTGTCAGGTAGGAGGCAGCAAAGGAGCTGCTCCAGGTTAGTGGAACTGATGGGAGAATCAGTAAACTGACGCTGCAAATCCAAAGATTGGAACAAATGCTTCAGGAATCTGAAAATGTGTGGCTGTCTGTTCTGAGTGAAGAAAGACAGGCCAAAATTGTTTTTGCCGAGCAGCTCCAGGAAATGGAGGCTGAACTCACCGCCAAGGATCAGGAAATCTGTGCACGGAACCTGGATCTTGAGGTTTTGAATGTAAAGTTAAGGGATGCTACACAGTCCAATTGTCAAGTCTCAGAGAAGCTCCAGGAGATTTTTACCAGCACTCAAGTGAACTGAGACATATTTTACATGAACTGGAGGCAAAATGTAAAAGATTGGAAGATGACAATGTCTTAGGACAAAGCTTAGGACAAAAAGAGCTCTGACATTCACAAGAACTCAAACATGGACGGAGCGGTCTCTAAAACGGACAAAGACGGAAAGGTATTGAAGAAACACAAAGTGAAACACACATATGAAAACAAAGAGAAGGATAAAGTCCCAAGTGTGGTGTGGAATCAGGACGTGAATGAAAAACTTGTAAAGAGATTCATGTTCAACTTCGATGACTCTCAGCAGCAGTCCCTCGTCGTGAAGACAGTGTCACCCTCTGAAAATAAGGTTAAACTCTCTAGGCATGACAAAGACCACTTCAAAAGAGAGGTTATTAGCAACAGGTAATGCTGAAGACATTTGTTCTATGTTTTTCAAGATGTAATATCCCAGGAGCACCTCATGCCAACAAGGTCTTTATCTTATTGGAATAAGGCTCTTCAATATTTCAGAAAATCCCCAATAAACTGCAGAAAAAGTGTATTTCCATCACACTTTGTTTAAGGTGTTTATCTGCAGCATTCAAATTATTATTGTTGTTGTTGTTGTTGTTACTATTATTGTTTTTATTGTCATTGTTGTTATTGTTATTATTGTTGTTGTTGTTAATAATAATAAATAATAATTTATTAGTTAAATTATCAATGGATAAAATGTGTGAATGAGCTAAATTAGTGAAGGTACATGTTCAGTCTAATCAAATCTTTTTACAAGATTACTGTTTTAAGCAGCATCTATATTTTATTCCAGAGAGAACTGTACCAAATATTAACGGCTTTTTAAATGCTTTACATTTACATTTACGGCATTTAGCAGATGCTCTTATCCAGAGCGACTTACATGTCCTAATAACAGGGACAATCCCCCTGGAGCAATTCAGGGTTAAGGGTCTTGCTCAGGGACCCAGTGGTCGTAGTGCTTGAGGTGGGATTCGAACCTGGGACCTCTTGAGCTACTGGTCCATAGGCAAGTATCCTACCAAAGAGAAAAAGGAAGAGAAAAATAGACCCCTGACAGAGTTCATGAATGAATGAAGTACATTTTCTGGCCATTTTTATTCATGCCAGTCCAGTTGTATTTGTGAAATACAAAATTACCATCAGTACTGAAAGGAAATGCTGCATGTGCTTCATGGAAACATAGGAAGGGTGCCTCTGCATCTTTTCATTCTCATCTAAATTTCAGGAAAGAAAGCATTACGTCCTCAGCTTAGTACTAGGTGCATGATGTTCAACTTTTTTCTTGTTTTATTCACTCCAGACCACTTCTGATCTTTGTTTGATACCAAAAATTTTAATTCATTGTCCATGTTCAGCTATTAAAGCCGTGGCATCCATTGCCACAAGTGTATACAACTAAGCTCATATCCATGCAGTCACATTTAGAAACATTAATGAAAGAATGTGTAGAAGAGCTTAGCCCTGTCATAGGATTCCAACTGCAATTAATCAGTTTGTCAAATTTCTTCCCTACTAGATATTCCATAGCCCCTGTATTTGAATAGTATAAAGTCCAAATATATTTCTAATTACTTTTAACACAGTTTGGTAGAGAATTTAATTAAATTCATTTATGGAAGAAAAGAGCAAGATCAATATGGTAGGTAATTCTCAGATTGCAATAACAGTGGGGAGGAGGAGTGGAATGGAGATGGAATAAAATGGGCTTCAAATGTTTCTGCCTATGGTTGTTATTGAGCTCATTTATACACAACCAAATCAAATGTGTTATTTTTCTATAACAGTCTGACAGTAAGTGTGTCATTAAAATAATAGTTTTATACAGCAGACAGCATACATAATAGGGGTCAAAACTTAGGTTGTAGTTGTTCTTGTTGTGCTTTTTTTTGGCATTGGAAACTTTTTTTGCATTTTTAGAGACATCCAAGTTAGGATAAATTTGACAGAGATGATAATCTGCAGATACAGAGGTTCCTCCCAGACCCCTTGATGGAAAATGTGTCACAGCAGAGCTTCTCCAGTGCAGTCCTGAATTCTAACATTTCCCTTGATGAAATGCAAAACTCTGTCTGTATGTGGATATTTCAAATCCTCTCTCTTACAAGCTCTTTGAGCTTATTGTTAATGTGTCAAATCCGTACAGGATTCAGTGCAGTCCTGTCAAGCAGTTTAATATTACTGTTCAAAAAAGTATGTCTTTGTTACTGTGTTCCTCATGCCATTCTGTCTTCCACATGTTTTGGAGCCATAATAGCTGCATTGCACATGTTGCTGATGTGATGCTTTTTGCACTGTTCTTGGCCATAAAAAGATTTTTCAGTGACAACAGTCATCAAACCATAATGGTAGACTACGCTGAGCTCTACAAGCCTCTCCTCCATCACATTTTCATCACTTGAGTTATATGTGGATGGAAAAATGGTGCCACTTAAAAGTAAGCAGAATGGAAGAGTATACCAAGTTAACCAAGAAACTGTGGTAACATAATACTGGTCATTGTTAGAACAAATGGTGTCCCAGCATAGACCTTGTCTGGCAGAACCAATGGCAGAACCAATAAAAAAAGACAGGAATTTTAAGTTGTTAATATTACAACAAAACCAAACCAAACCATGTATATATAGTACTGTGCATATAGTAAATATGTATATGTGTATATAGTAAAGTTTTAGGCAGGTGTGAAAAAATGCTGTAAACAAAGAATGCTTTCAGAAATATAAATAAGGATTGTTTATTTTTATCAATTTACAAAATGCAAAGTGAGCAAAATCTAAATCAAATCAATAGTTGGTGTTACTACCTTTTGCCTGAAAGACACATCAAGCTTATTACCCTTCGAAATCGGAAAATGTCCAGCAGTGCCATCAGCTCAGAACTGGCAGAAACCAGTGGGACACAGGTACACCCATCTAATGTCCGGAATGAAAGCATTCTTTGTTTACAGCATTTTTTCACACCGGCCTAAATTTTTGCACAGACCCATTTATAACATCATTTTTGTGTGTCTCAATCATGTGGTCTATGTTACAGCTACATCAGCTAAATAAAACCTCAAACTTCCAAAATGTAGGCATATTAATTGTTCCACTAGGTAAAATAACACACTAGACCTATAACACTTAAAGATGCCTGTTGCCCTGTTCCCTGGACAGCTTAGGGTGCTGGTCACAGTGTGTTTCACCTGCTTCTGATCTACAGGCTGAAACTAAAATCTAAAGTCTGTAAAAACAGTAAAGAAATAGAAGGTTGAAGCAAGAAAGTAGATGCTAGATTGTTTTGACTGCACAGATTGGAGCTGCTGATAAAATTAATTAACAATCTGTGGCATCATATATCAGTTTTTGTGAAAATTGTCTTTACCCAGTTCTAGCTTGGAAGCTGCAGTCATCAGACTCTTATTGGATGGTGATGAATTTGCATATCAGGGCAGTGTTGAACAGCTGTAGTGAGAACAACCTGGAGCTCTACATGCGCCACACTAGAGCCTCCACTTTTAAGCATCTGGGAACCACCATTTTAAGACTTAAATTGGCATTACAATATCAACTCTATCTTCAGTAAGGCCCCAACAGGAGCCAGGAGCTGTTGCATCAGTTCTGCTCTGCAGTCACTGAAATTGTCCTGTGCAAATCTGTCACTGTAAGGTTTAGTGCAACAATCCAGGACAGGAACAGCCCGCAACAAACATTAAGGAAAGCAGAAAAAAAAATCAATGAACCTCTCCTGCCTATCCTCTAGGAACTGTGCTGCTCAAGAACCAGAAAATGTACAGGGAAATCATTACAGATTCCTCACACCCTGGGCACAACCTTTTTGAACTCCTCCCTTCCGAAAGCCCATACAAAATCCAGACATCCAGACACAGGAGTACTTTCTGCCCTCGAGCCATCACCCCATAAATATTTTATCAGCATGGTAATCTGACTGTTAACTGACATAGCAGAGCCATTCAGCAGTGGTGGCCTAGTGTTTAGGGTCTAGGCCCCATAATCAGAAGGTTGTGGATTTGAGTCCCAGACAAATAGATTGCTCTGAGGTAACTTTGAGCAAGGTACTGTCCCCAACACTGCACCCTGGGCACTGTAATAATACAGAGAAAGCGTTGCTTTGTGGTTCACTGTGAAATGTGATACGTATTCACAATAACAAAAATACACTTTCACTTTCCTGTTTGGATAAATACTTTTACTATAATTCCATTCCCATTCATCATGCATTATAGTTTTTTTGCTTTCACACATGCTTCATGTTATTTGCACTACTAACTACTGCAAAATGTTAATACATGATAAACGCACAAGTGCTTATGTACATGTCTGTAAAGTTGCTTTTTATATAAAAATATATATGTTATTTTTTAAAATATTTTTATTTTTTTAACTCATTTAGAATCAGTCATTTTTATTGTTTGTATATATGTAATCTATGTACATTGCATGTATATTGTGTATACTGTGTGCAGACTGTGTGCCAATAAATCAGGTTCTTGTGGCAAATAATGTCATCTTTTGATTTTGAGGAAAACCTGAACAACAACTAAAGAAAAAGGCAGGCTGAACAACAGACTAGAGATGGCCAAAGCTAGGTTCACATGTAATCAAGGTCAAGTTACAAACAAACTTATATATAATGTATATGAACTTAAATATGCACTCTGTAGTTTCCTTCACTGATGAATCCTGAACTATACCAGTTAAGTAGATTTAATGACCCAGATGATTACCTTTCCAATAGATCTGATGACAATGACAAATAGTCATTTTCAAACCATGAAGGTAAGGGTAGGCACTGAATCAAACTCTGAAAAATGAATATTTTTTAGCCTTTTATAAATCCACATAAAATAATGTATTATTATCTGTATGAGACCTGCACTAAGGCTGTTTTTTAAGCATTCTAGGTGATGGTGATCCCAAGGAGATTACCTGTATTTACCAGACCAGCTACACATACACTAGCTCATTAATATTTGCTGACTCTTCAAACCCAAATGCAGACTAATTGAATGTAGGGAACTGAATGTAAATCTTTGCTTTTCTCTGGCATACCCTTATAGGATCAAGCAGACACAATTTTCCAAGGCCATCCTTTTTCAGAGGCACCCCATAAGTCGGTGGTTTCATCTTTCCAGTCAGTGTAGAAGGCAAACATGCGTTAGAATGGAGTTTGCAAAGGTAGTTTGTAACCTTGTTTAACTTTGTCAGAGTTCTGCATTATTGTGATGAAGAATATTCTCCACCAGTTGCAAAAATAACAGAGAAAACCTCAGCGGGTGGTTAAATAATAATATCATCAGGTCATAGCCCATAGGGTAAAACATCAACCCCCAATATCAATGGGGCTTTAAACTCTAAGCTTAGCAGAAGTTTTATTCTATCAGTGTGGAGGAGCCCCTTCCTCAGGTTCCTAGTTTAAATCTTATTAGACAAAAAATGCCAGCATCATACTGATATACTAAATTTGGTATGTGGCATCCATATCTGAGAATCTGTTATAGCAAAATGAATCTGCCTTTGTAGTTGCCAAAGGTACAAGCACTATGTGCCAGAGGCAAAGCAACTGGGAAACTGTGACTTTAGGTGGAAATTATGTGAATGTGGAGTGTAGGGAAAAAATGTGCATCAGGGCAAACATCATACCTTTACAGCATACAAAAAGGCAAGTGTTTTCAATATAATGACCTGAGAAGGTATTCATAACACTCCCTTAACTGTTAACATCTTTATCATATTAAGACATTATGCAAAAAATGCAAAACGTGTCATTGATACCATTATGTGTTGTGGTAAACCAAAAAGATAGATATGGCAAATGAAACAATACAGAGGAACTCATAACAGTGCTTGCTTTTATATATTCCTTGTTTAGGAGGGAAGCCATGTAGATAATATAATATATACTATATACATATACATAGCAGAAATGGCAATTTACACAAATAAAAATAAAAAATTGCTTTTTTGCAGTTTGGGTTTTGGCAAGAGCACAACCAATGATACAATTTAAGTACCTTAATACTTAATACTTCATGACCAAATGTTTACTTTTGAAAGTAAAACTTGGGAAAATGGAAAAATGTCAAATGTTTTGTTAGTTTGACATAATGAACTTTTTTTTTTATATAAAAAGTTTTTTTTTATATTTGATAATTGAGCTTTTATTTTTATTGCTTAAATATGCTTAAAATCTTCTTTTTTTAACATTTAGGCTTGAGTGTGTGGCATCTCCTAAAAGGTGAATGGGATCACAAAGGCTTAAGGACCCTCCGCAATTGCATTTGCCTGCGATGGCATTTTGCTCATGGTTTTTGAAAAATGATCTAGAGTGGAGAGGAATAAAAGTGAGTTGGTCAAAAACAGAATACATGGGTGTCTTGTGAGATACAAACCACAGAGAACCACATAATTTGGAGAAACATGATGGTAAGTTCTAAGACAATTTACCTACAGTGAAACGGTGAAGAAGTTTTAGTTATTTCCTTTGTTAGAATGAAGCACAAACTCTAAAATCTACTGTAATCTTTCTCTTCTTTCGGCTGCTCCCATTTAGGGGTCACCTGCATGTCCTCTCTCACCACGTCCATAAACCTCCTCTTTGGTCTTCCTCTTCTCCTCTTTCCTGGCAGCTCCATCTTCAACATCCTCCTTCCAATATAATCCTCATCTCTCCTCTGGACATGTCCAAACCAACGCAACCTTGCTTCTCTAACTTTGTCTCCAAAACGTCTAATTTCTAATCCTGTCCATCCTCGTCACACCCAACGAAAACCTCAGCATCTTTAAGCTCCGCCTCCTCTCTTTCTTCAGTGCCACCGTCTCCAACCCATACAACAAAGCTGGTCTCACTACTGTCCTGTAAACCTTCCCTTTTACTCTACCTGGCACCTGTCTGTCACAAATCACTCCAGCTATTCTTCTTCACCCATTCCAACCTGCCTGCACTCTCTTCACTCTCTAGACTCCTGTCTATCCTTATCTGCCAACCTGTCCATTACTATTGCAAACAAGAATGGGCTCAGGATCCTGGATGTAATCCAACCTCTACCTTAAATGCATCTGTCACTCCCACTGCAGATCTCACCTCTGTTATAATGCCATCATACATCCTGAACTTCTCTCACATACTTCTCTGTAACACATGACTTCCTCATACAAAACCTCTCTAGGTACCCTGTCATATGCTTTCTCCAAGTCCACAAAGGCACACTGTAACTCCTTCTGACCTTCTCTGTACATCTCCATCAAGACCCTCAGAGCAAACATTGCATCTGTAGTGCTCTTTCTTGGAATGAAGCCATGCTGCTGTTCACTAATCCTCACCGCTTTTCTTAACCTAGCTAACCTAGCGAACCTAACCTGATTAAGCACCCCAGCTGATCCAGACATTGCGAGAGCTCCATGGGCGTTGCACTCTGTGCCCCTGTCTGCTCGTGGAGCTCCAGAGAATTCACAACCTGCCGCGCTGGTACCAAGGTCACCAGACACTGCACCTTTTCCCTGAGGACCTCCACTGTTGGTCGTGCTCCTCAAGCCAGCTTCCGAGACTCGCAACGTCCAGATTCAGGTGGCTCATTTCTGTAATGCTGGTGTGGTGCAGGTAGGACATCAGCGTGGAGCCAGGGATCAAGAACATGACTTTATTGTCCATGGAATGCCTGACAAAACACAAGAGACTACAACACCACAGTTAACTTAAGGCTTAGCCTTTGTGAATGAGCCACGCTCAGACTCAGTGGGGCAGCGGTGGCCTAGTGGTGAGGGAGTTGCCCTGGATCGGAAGATTGTGGGTTCGATTCCCTCACAAGTAGGTTGCCCTGAGGTACATTTGAGCAAGGTACCATCCCTGTCACTGCTCCCCGGGTGCTTTCAATAGCTGCCCCTGCTGCACGTATGTGTATGGGTAAAACGCAGAGGTTGAATTTCGTTGTGTTTTGCTGTGCTGCGTTTCACAAAGATGAGGGTAGTTACTTTCACTTTCACTTTAAATAGCCAGCCCCAGTGAAGCACACCTGTGCCTTAAGGAGCTCAGGTATGCTCAGTCAGAACAGAGTGCCCTCTACCGTACCATAACCGTAACCAAACCGTGCACATGTATTTCTGGGAGATACCACATTCCTCATTAATCTCAATTTAGCAGTGCATACATACTAAAAAAGACTTTAACAATCACATTTTGTACCACATTGTCACGATGTGGTGTTGTGGACTGGACGCCAACACAGAGCCAAGAGTTTCATACTGGACTTTAATGACGGATAACATGCACAGAACTCATAAACTAATCATATTAAACATCCATCCATCCATCTTCTTCCACTTATCCGAGGTCGGGTCGCGGGGGCAACAGCTCCAGCAGGAATGCCCAGACTTCCCTCTCCCCTGTCACTTCTTCCAGCTCCTCCGGGCGGACCCCAAGGCGTTCCCAGGCCAGCCGAGAGACTTTGTCTCTGCATCGTGTCCTGGGTCTTCCCCGGGGTCTCTTTCCGGTTGGGCGTGCCCAGAACACCTCACCAGGGGGCATCCTAATTAGATGCCCGAGCCACCTCATCTGGCTCCTCTCGATGAGGAGGAGCAGCGGCTCTACTCTGAGCCCCTCCCGGATAACTGAGCTTCTCACCCTATCTCTAAGAGAGAGACCAGCCACCCTGCAGAGGAAGCTCATTTCGGCCGCTTGTATTCGTGATCTCGTTCTTTCGGTCACTACCCACAGCTCGTGACCATAGGTGAGCGTGGGAACGTAGATCGACTGGTAAATTGAGAGCTTTGCCTTTTGGCTCAGCTCCTTCTTCACCATGACGGACCGATGAAGAGCCCGCATCACTGCGAATGCTGCCCCAATCCGCCTGTCGATCTCCCGCTCCATTCTACCCTCACTCGTGAACAAGATTCCGAGATACTTAAACTCCTCCACTTGGGGCAGGGTCTCACTCCCAACCCTGAGATGGCACTCCACCCTTTTCCGACTGAGGACCATGGCCTCAGATTTTGAGGTGCTGATTCTCATCCCAGCCGCTTCACACTCGGCTGCGAACCGATCCAGTGAGAGCTGAAGGTCGCGGCCTGATGAGGCCAACAGGACAACGTCATCTGCAAAAAGCAGTGACCCAATCCTGAGCCCACCAAACCAGACCCCCTCAACGCCCTGGCTGTGCCTAGAAATCCTGTCCATAAAAATTATGACCAGGATCAGTGACAAAGGGCAGCCCTGGCGGAGTCCAACTCTCACCGGAAACAGGTCCGACAGCTCCGACACCGGTTGTACAGCGGTTGTAAAGTCCAAACGAACGCTCTGCTCTCACCACAGTCTTCTTGGCGGGTTCGGCCCCTGAAACCCCGATTTTTCTCGGTCTGGATTGGACGCAGCCCCTCGAAACCCCGTCTCCTCCAGCAGACTTGGACCTTGACCTTCAAGCCCAGGTGCCCAGGTGTGCACAATCAGAGCAGGTCGCCCTCTACTGGTACAGAACCGTCACACACGTGTGTATTTAATATAGGCTAACACCATTTTGTCATTTAATAAAATAAAATAACTTTTCATTTCATAAAACTAAGAAAACCAACTGAGAAAATGGAAAAGAAATATACTAAATAAATAGACACACGTATGTGAACACAACAGTACTGCCATATTTCAATGAAAGGCCTCAAGTAAGTCTTCAAAGAATTACATTGTCTGTATTTAATAGCTATAAAAAGAGGAATATCAATATAAATTACTTCTGCTCAACATTGTTTCAATTATGGTTTGGCTGTTTAGGCTACAATAAGGCAATTGAACCAATATTCCCTCTTAAAATCTATGAATCAATGCAGTCTGGCAACCTTTTGAGAATTGACTTGGACTTGTAAACCAGAGACTAAATTCAGACTTTCAAGCAACACATCTCAACTGTGTTCTTATTGGCTGCCTTGTGTCATTCCTCATTCAAAAAGCAGCCCAGCCTGAAATGCAGAGCAAACTAATCACACTGAAATCTTCAAGGACATGGGAAAAATAAACATCAGCCTGTTTTAATAAGTATATGGTTCTGTTGGAAAGCTGCAATGACCCATTTGCACTAGGAACAGCTCAATGTTTAATGATTTATCCCACATCTTTGACTTCAATCACAAAATGGGTTAGTTTATGATTGCCTTTTGGGTATTCATGAGATTGGTTGAAGGAATGCTTATGGGTAGTCCATGCTGACCTTCCTAGGGAAGGTTGAGCTTTAAGGGATGGCACACTATGAAGAGATGCACAACAGAGAAGAATGATGAAGTGAAAGCCATCAGGTTAAAATATTTCTGAAAGGTGTTAAATAGTTATTTTTTAGGAATATAGCTGTCTTACATTATGAAATCTTTGTCAACAATCATTTTGTTTACCATTTTGACAACTATCACAGTGGTTTACATCCCTCCCAGCACGAATGCTAACAGTGAGCTGGCTGAACTGTATGGAGCTATCAGCATGCCGGGCAGACTGTTCCTTGTCACTGGAGATTTCAACCATGCAAATCTCAAAGCAGTTCTCCCTAAATTCCATCAACGTGGATTTTGCGATGAGGGGGGCAAATCACCGGCAAATCGCCAGCGTTAACAGAGCGGAGCCCCGCTCCACCTCGCATACTCAGACCACATCTCTGTTCTGCTGATCCCAGCATACAGACTCATCGTCATGCCTGACCAGCTCATCCTGAAGCAGGTTAAGACCTGGCCCCCAGGAGCCATCTCTGCTCTTCAGGACTACTTTGAGCACACTGACTGGGACAGGCTGTGACCTACAGCAACTCTACCAACCAGGAGGAGTACACAGCTTCAGTGATTGGCTACATCAGCAAATGCATTGAGGATGTTACTATCTCCAAGTCCATCATCTCACGACCCAACCAGAAGCCATGGGTGACTGCTGAAGTGCACAGATTCCTGAGAAGTCAGGGAATGAGATTGCCCTAAGAACAGCAAGGGCAAACCTGTCTCGGGCCATCAGAGCAGCCTAGCATGCTCACAAACAGAGAATCCATGGGCACTTCACAAACACTGGTGACACGCAGCACATGTGGCAGGGCATTCAGGCCCTCACTAACTACAGGTCATCTCCACCTGCCTGTGTCAGTGAGACCTCCCTCCCAGATGCACTTCTACACTTCTATGCATGGTTTGATGCGGAGAACAAGAAGGAAGACCATCCCTCCTCCTAACAACCAGGTTCTCTGTCTGACCATGACTGAGGTGAGAAGATCTCTGCTAATAGTCAACCTATGAAAAGCTGCTGGTCCAGACAACATACCTGGCCATGTGCTCAGAGGATGCACAGAACAGCTGGCAGATGTTCTTACCCACATCTTCAACATCTCTCTGAGAACCACTGTTGTTCCACGGTGCTTCAAGTCCACCACCATCATCCCCATGCCAAAGAAATCATCTGTCTCCTGCCTCAACGACTATCATCCTGTCACACTCACACCTGTCATCATGAAGTGCTTCGAGAGGCTGGACATGAGGCACATAAAGTTCCAACTTCATCACTCACTGGACACCCTTCAAGTTGAAGTATCGTCCCAATCGCTCAACGGACGATGCAATGTCCCCCACCCTCCACCTTGCCCTTTCTAGATCTCATCTAGACAGAAAGAACAGTTATGTCAGAATGCTGTTCATTGACTTCAGTTCAGCATTCAGCACTATCATCCCTCAACATCTGAGTGGGAAGCTGAGACTGCTGGGCCTGAACATGTCCCTCTGTAACTGGATCCTGGATTTCCTGACTGGAGGACCCCAGTCAGTCAGGAATGGAAGCATCACCTCCAGCACATCACACTGAGCACAGAGGCCCCTCAGGGGTGTGTGCTCAGTCCACTGCTGTTCACACTGATGATCCATGACTGTGCAGCCAAGCACAGCTCGAACCACATCATCAAATTTGCTGATGATACAACCACTGTGGGTCTGATGGGTCTCTGAACGTTGACAAGACTAAAGAGATGGTCGTTGACTTTACTATGTACTGTGTATATGTGTATATTGAAATGTCAATAAAAACCTACTTGAATTGACGAAGTATTTAGAGAGAATGAGCCACCTTTAGGAGTCTGCACCTTTTTAAACCTTATGTGCAAAATGTTTATTGTAGAGCTATCCTGATGGGAAACCTTGCTGATAATTTATTCAGGTCCAAGTACAAATCCTCCCCAGGTTTTGAACTGCTTGGTATTTTCAATAAGGTCAAAGCAGTAGAACCAGTGTCCAGGCAGTTAAATGGGTAGGATTTTTTTAATTTTGGACTTTTGCATCTTTTGACTATGTGTGTTTTTCATAAAGTGAGATGAGATGTCGCCACAGCGGATCAGCTGTCTCCATTTCTTTTGGTCCTCTGCGTCTTCCTGCTTCAAACCAACCACCTGCATGTCCACATCATATATTGATATTAAATTTGTTACATGCACCACTAATGCAAAAACCTTTCAACAGTGCCATTATTGAAGTATTATTATAAAATAATGTTTTGAAGCTTTTGTACACACCATAGTCATGAAAAAACTGTAATGTTGGGTGTGAAAATCATGCTTTCATGTATTTATAAAAAGTTACTTTGATGTATACATTCATTACTTAACTCACCAGAACTGCTCCAAGAGCAATGATAGTATCGATCTCAAAAGTGACTGCAACAAACATGAAGGTTACAAATAACTTGATCATTTGGCTTGCCTATTCTTTAAGTGGCCTGGATTTATGCCAGGATTTAATTTGAATATGATACATTTTCATTTGGCAGCTGCTGAAACACCGACTATGGTTGATTTTGTGGAATTGTTGACTGGAATGTGCACTCTTAGCTGACAGAACACAGGGGCTTTTGAAGATATGACAACATGATAATGTGGGTTTAATCAGCAGGTGTTCGTTTCTTGCATGCCAGTGGGGACTCGTCTTCTACACAAAATCTTTTCCCATCACTTAATAATGTTGCACTATACTGTCAATGGAAGTCATTACTATTTATTTAGTAATCAATACTATTGCTATTTTTTCACAATCGGTGGCCTCATGGTTAGGGACTAAGCACCAGGATCAGAAGGTCAAGGGTTCAAATTCCAGACCATTTGGTTGTCCTGAGGTACCCTTAAGCAAGGTACCATCCCCTTCACTGCTCCGCGTGTGCACATTGTTTTTGAGTGAAAAGCAGAGGTTTCATTTCATGGTGTTTCACTGTGTGCTGTGCTGTGTGTTCACAATGGCAAATAGTCATTTTCACTTATTTCACTTTACTTATCTTCAAAAATTATTTTTATATCACAAATACAAGCAAACCTGCAGATTTGCCATTACTGTGCATGCTTATACTTATGACTCTTGCCATGTCATTACTTAGAGCCCCTCCCCTCACTGAAAGACATTTACCACAATCACTGTTTCAGCAGAGCCAGCAACATTGTTAAGCACCATTCCAACCCCCTATATTGACTCTTTTTTCTTTAACTTTGTGGGAAAACTTTGCAAAGAATCTGCTCTGGCATTGCCAGACTTTGTAAAAGCCTCATCCCATAAGCTATCAGAACTCTTCACAAAGTGTTCAACCCTTGCTTAAACAAGTTATTCAATTCTCCATCAGTTCCCTAACTTTTATTCATTTCTAACCCACTTTATATTTTACTACTTAATGATAATAACTATGTTATCACACACAAATTTATTTATGAATTACACTACAAAAAACGATGGTTTCATACTGTTTACTCTTATAATAATAATTTTATTATAACAAATCTGCAATTGCTGGTTGCTAGGTTGTTAGGTGGTTGTCACAGGATAATATTCAAAAACTGGAGGCAATGGTTAGCAAATAAATATCTGAAAAGAAAAATTTTAAAAAGTATAATATTAAATAACAACAGCAACGCATTTCATAGTTAATTGTGTGTGTGTCTGATTAAAGATCTGCTTTTAAGATATTTGTACCACTTTTAATGTACTAACACTAATGTACTAATGTATTTTAGAATATTTATTTTGAAATGCAATTACACCAAACTCATAGGTTCATAGGCTTTCGTTCAAGGAATTAATGAGAGGTATAAATTATGAAAGAGTTTTACTGCAGTACGCAAGGTCACCTATTTAACAAGCACAGCAAGGTCATCCAGAAAACAATGATGCAAAACTGTCCAAAAAAGGCCAAAAAAAAGATATTTAAAAGTGAAGAATTAGCACATTTTCACATGACCTTGTGAAGTACAGACGCATATGAAGTTTACGATCACAAATCTTCAGTCTGCATGGAGGAGTGCCATATCAAAGGAATAATACACAAAACCCTAAAAGGAATACACACCTGGGCTTGTGATTATCCTGACAAGAGAAAAAGAACGGGCGAATTCCATCCACTCCATTGTCTGTAATTAAGGAAAATTATCTCTCAGTGCTTTGGCAGCAGCTCCACTGGCTCTGATTTGCCTTCACTGGTAAAGAGCGGCTGCAACACCATAAATAACTGTGATGGTGACATCCATAAGGCAGTTATAGGATGAAGCACTTGTATTTTTTTTTTTATAGAAATATGAGCCACTTAAAAGTGAAGGGAAACTCTGTGCAAAGTGACCTTGGAGAGAAAGTGTAAGCAAAGAACTGAACACCACATGACAAAAGAAAAGTATGAGAAATGAGAAAATAGAGGAAAAACACTGCCATGAATAAATAATGGAGTGTAAGTAATAGGGCTACACTTATATGCTTTTTTCATGCATATTACCATTTAATTAATATTAATTGCTGTGGTGCCCTAGTGGTTAGGGAGGACCCCCCAAGATTGGAAAGGGTTCGAATACCAGACCAGTAGGTTGCCCTTAGGTGCCCATCAGCAAGGTACAGTCTCCATCACTGCTCCCCGTATCAAACAGTACTTTACCGACAGATATAACAATAGACAAAGCTTATAAAAAGCACAGTGTGTCTAAAATTAGTATGCAAGGTTATATAATGCTAAAGCATTCTTTCAAAAGAGGAGCACAAGGTTTGGGGACACTGTGGTGGTGTAATGGTGAGCATTGTCACTTTACTGCAAGAATGTTGATTCTCCTTTTCCCGCTGAAGCAGTCCTTATACTCTGTATAATAAATCATTTGATAACAGGTTAAGATATTGGATGGATGGAGGACTAGGTATGGGCAATTGACCATTGTATAATGTTGTGAATATTGGCAGAATTTAGAAAATTCACCCTGTCATTTTTTTTACTCTTTTCTTCATTGGTCTGATGCCTTCCTTCATGGGAGATTAACGGGAGAAGGTACAAGAGTCTAAAACTTGCTCTTTGTTTTGTTTCAAAAGTTTTTTTTGGTTGTCTTTTATTCCTCCCTTTCCATCCCTTTCAGTGCTACCATTTGTTTCCTTAGGACATGAATGATTCTGTACTTGAATCTGATAATGCCCAGCCTGAATCTGAGTACTCTTGGGGATTAGTGGCCAAGAGCCTGGCAGAAAGATAAATAGATTGCTGTCTGTCGTCATGGCAAGGGTCTCTTCCTAATCTATTCACACTGGTATTTAGTGGGTGAACAATTGGTTGGCTAGTTGTTGGGATTATTTATCATTGGCTGGGCAATTTGGATTTTGGATTTTAAATATATTTTACAGCAGTGCTTCTGTCTAGCTTAATCAGTTCTCTGTTATTCTGTACTGATTGTATATTTAAACTGTTTAAAATGTTTCTGACTTAGTTCCTAAAAATGCACATCTGCTATTTAACCCACTCTTTTAATTGCTTTTACTTTTTGTACTGACCTACAAACTGCTCCCAAATGACACTTCATTTGCAGCTATCTGATCATTCTACAGCATCCACATTTGCTTTTTTGTTTCAGTGTTTTGGTGTCTTATCAATGGTTGCTGTATTCTAACTTCTTCATTTTGTCTGACTTGGTGTTTTGAATATGACTGCAGCTTTTTGCAACAATTTTTTCACAGTTTGGGAGTCTCAGCATGTTGAGGTCTACTTTGGCCACATTACATATAATGCTTATTTTCTATGAGCTAGTTGTCGCCTACAGCTGAGTTTCCTATTGTGAGAGAAATTAAATAAAACGGAATACTTTTTAGGTGTGTTAGTTCATTAGTTAATGTTCATTCCATATCAACATACTTATCAAAAACAATACATAAACCCTACAGAAATATTTTATCCTTCAATGAAAGTATTTTCTCAAACTTTAAATTTGCTCCCCATAGATAAAAAATATTAGTGTTAGCACACTGATAAGGTCAGGAAAGCTGAAACATGACCCCAGGATCATGAGAATCACAAGAAGTGTGAAATATCTTAAAACTGGATAAGAGAGAGGAGAGTGATTCTAGATAGAGCTGTGGCTGGATCACTAATGGATATGGAGCAACAGTTCAAGTCAGGTGCCAAAAATGTGGGAGAAGTGTAATGGTGTAGGTGATAAAGAATTCAGAGATTAACAATTAATAACCTATTCCAACTAGAGCTAAAATCAATGTAACACTGGGCTGATAACTAGCTTTACAGGGATTTACAGTGAGGGCAATCAAAACATTTTTGAACAGTAGCTTTGATTGTGTTGGCTGCTTCAGACTGACTATGAACATACTGAGAGAAAAGCAGATTCTGTAGACAGTTTTTGTTAAAAAGGGTGGTTATAATGGGATACTCTAAAGAGCTAAAATTGTTATTTGTCATTTACCAAACATAATCGCAGTAGTACTCAGTGTAATGTGTTAAGTCCACATCACGACCTCAGATTTTACTAGGATTTCACCATGGAAACAGCACAAAGGCTACTAAATGCTACACATGTAAATACCAAATCACTTGTAATGTTTTTTAAAACCAACTGACAGGTCTGCATTTATTGTATTTACATCTACATTTAAGGCATTTAGCAGACGCTCTTATCCAGAGCAACTTACAGGTCCTAATTACAGGGACAGACCCCCTGGAGCAATTCAGGGTTCAGGGTCTTGCTCAGGGACCCAATGACGGTAGTGCTAGAGGTGTGATTCAACCCTGAGACCTCTTGAGCCATTGGTCCATAGGCAAGTACCCTACCACTAGACCACCCGTGTTTATTGTAGATGGGAGGTTCTGCACTAGTTCATACATACCCTTCAAAAAGATTTAAAATGAAACTGCTTCTAACTCTTACAGTATTTAACTTGAAGTCATACTCAGTTATAAGAAATTCAATGCTTTTCACATTATTTCAAGGGGCAAACCATAAGTATATAAGCAACATATAGGCCTTCAGTATTAGTCACAAATGGCAAAACATAGGTGTCAACAATTCACAATGTCAATGTCCAGAATGAGAAAAATTCTACAGTCATCTATAAAAACTCTATCCTCTGCAATTAAGCTAATTTTCTGTTACATTTACATTTACAGCATTTAGCAGACGCTCTTATCCAGAGCGACTTCCATGTCCTAATTACAGGGACAGTCCCCCTGGAGCAACTTAGGGTTAAGGGTCTTGCTCAGGGAGCTCTTGAGCCATAGGCAAGTATCCTACCACTAGACCACCGCCACCCTACCTGTTACTTCTTACCTTTTCATACATTTTGACTGTGCTAGATTAAACACAACAAACTTGCTTGTTCATCGACTACAGTTCAGCATTCAACACCATCATCCCTCAGCACCTGAGTGAGAAGCTGAGGCTGCTGGGCCTGAACACCTCCCTCTGTAACTGGATCCTGGACTTCCTCACTGGGAGACCCCAGTCAGTCAGGATCAGTAGCAGCACCTCCAACACCATCACACTGAGCACAGGAGCCCCCCAGGGCTGTGTGCTCAGCCCACTGCAGTTCACACTGATGACCCACGACTGTGCAGCCAAGCAGCCAAGCTCGAACCACATCATCAAATTCGCTGATGATACAACCGTGGTGGGTCTGATCAGCGGTGGAGACGAGGCAGCTTACAGAGAGGAGATACAGGAGCTGACTTCAGGAGATCACGTCGGGACCACACTCCACTTATCATCAACACCTCACCTGTGGAGTTGGTCCAGAGCACCAAGTTTCTTGGTGTTCACATCACTGACAACCTCATGTGGTCCCTCAACACCAATTCCATCACAAAGAAAGCCCAGCAGCGCCTCTACTTCCTGCGCAGACTGAGGAAAGCCCATCTCCCACCTTCCATCCTCACCATCTTTTACAGAGGAACCATTGAGAGCATCCTGAGTGGCTGCATTACTGCCTGGTACGGGAACTGCAACGTCTTAGACCGCAAGTCCCTACAACGGGTAGTGAGAACAGCTGAGAAGATCATCGGGATCTCTCTGCCCTCTGTACAGGACATTTTCACCACTTGCTGCATCCGCAAAGCAACCAGCATTGTGGATGATCCCTCCCACCCGTCCCACACTCTCTTCTCCCTCCTGCCGTCCAGGAAAAGGTTCCACAGCATACGGGCCTCCACTTCCAAGATGGGAAATAGTTTCTTACCCCCGGCCATCAGACTCTTGAACTCTTAAACCCAGTCCACTTTTTCATCCTGTATTTATTTATTTATCTCATGTTGCACTCTGCACTTTATCAGTAACACCGCTCCACCACACTGCTACACTATAATCTACCTAGGCTGCTTTGTTCCACAACACTGCAGCCCTCTACGGATGAATGTACCGTCTGTCGTGCCGTCTATTGTTGTCTGTCTTGTCTGCACGTGTTGTGTCTTATGTTGTCTTATGTCTTGTGTCTTGTCTTGTGTGTAGCACCAGGGTCCTGGAGGAACGTTATTTCGTTTCACTGTGTACTGTGTATATGGCTGAAATGACAATAAAATCCTAAAATCCTAAATCCTAAATCCAAACACATTAGCAAATATTTAGCAACTCATTAGCAAAAGGCAAATTAATACATATTTTATCAGTGCCTTGTCCAGAGCCCTGACACAGAGCTGCTGCTGTTTTCTATATCTGAGTTGCTCATATTCACAGGTAGTGGTTAAACAAGACACAATGCTCTTTAGCCAATTATAACAGGTCATTTAGATATGTATCTTCTTATTTTCCTGCTCCATTTAGGAGTTCCCACAGCAGATTATTCATCTTCACTTCTTCCATCCCTATTTCACAATGTCCGCATGTCCTCTCTCACCACATTCAAATACCTCCTCTTTGGCCTTCCTCTTCAAGCCTGGCAGCTTCATCCTCAACATCAACAATATAATCAACAATATAATCCTTTTCGCGCCTTGGCACTTGTTCAAATCAAAGCAGTCTTGCTTCTCTTTGTGTCCAAAATTTCCAACCTGAGCTGTCCCTCATTTCTAATCCTGTCCATCCTCGTCACTCCCAACGCAAATCTTAGCATTTTTATCTCTGCCGGCTCCAGCTCCACTGCCTGTCTTTTTGTCAGTGCTACCATCTCCAACCCCTATAGCACAGCTGGTCTCACTACCATCCTGCTCCATACTCTTGATACAGATCACAGTATCATCAGCAAACATCATAGTCGAAAGGGAATATATAATCTCGTCTGTCAAACTGTCCATTACCATTGCAAACAAGAATGGGCTCAGTGCTGATCCTTGATGTAATCCCACATTTACTTTAATGTATCCGTCACTTCTATTGCAGACCTCACCACATTGTCACATTGCCCTTATACATATCCTATACATATTCTGTACTACTGTACTACTACTCTGCCACACCTCATACAAAACCACTCTCTAGGCACCCTGTCTACAAAGGCACAGCACAACTCTTTCTTAACTTCGGTCCCTCTAATATCTCTGATGTCTGACAGCTGGTGGAATTGGAGGTGGCATTTAAAAAACTGAGATTAGCATTGAGAGCAATGAGGACAGAAATGATTAGGAACAAATATATTAGGACAACTGAGGGTGAACAATTTGGAGGCAAAGTAAAAAAAAAGCATTATTGCATGGTTTGGACATATACAGAGGTAAGACAAGGAATATATTGGAATAAGAATTTTGAGAATGAAGCTGCCAGGTAAGAAGACAAAAGGAAGGCCAAGGAGCAGGTTTGCAGATGTGGTGAGAGAGGACATACAGGTGCTTGGTTTGAAGGAGGAAAATGCACAGGATCGGAAGAAATGGAGACACAAAAAAGAGGTTGAGTTGTGATAAGTGGAATATACATTATTGATATTAATCAAATCACTTACATTATTTAAGTGGCTAATTACTAGAACTATTTTGGAAGCTGACTTACTATAATGGCTATGAACTCTAGCTAAACTATTACTGATATTAGTTTAGAGGTGATCCTGGATAAGAGCATCTAGAAAATGCTGTATACGGACTGAAACGAAAAAGGACTGAACAAAGAACAGTAAGAACACCTTGCTTTGAAAACAATTCACATGTCTTCAGAAAGATGGCCATTCAGAAATGGACAGCACAACTGCAACTTTCTTGGTACCAAAAAGTGTACCAGTGTATATATATATATATATAAAACCTTTAGCACTTACATTTCCCTTTGGATCAGTAAAGTTTTTCTTTAGAATTTTTTTTAGATTAAGTTTGTCCATACTGTGTGTCATTTAAAAATATTCTATTACTTTTTCAGAGAAAAATGCATAGTTCAGCTGAGGGACCTCCAAAACTAGTGCCATCCCTCTAAAATTTGTTCTGGACTCACACTGATTGTGCTGTATTTTACAGGGCTTTGTCCCTGGTCAATACTTTTGTTTTAACACAATAGGCCTTCCCTCATTTCTAGCCCTCTATTACTCTCATCTCATCACTGTACACTGCATCTGAGCTGCCACAGGGAATGTAACATCTGAGAACATACAAAGAAAAACAGACTGCAATTAAAATCTATTATTATTAATTTTCAGCTGAAACAACGATGGAACAATCATGTAAAAGATTGGGACCATCTTTTAAAAGAAAAGGTCATATTTTAATGCTTCATATAAAGGTTTCCCATCCTTTAGCTTCAATTTGATTTGAGAAATGGAAAATAAAGAAAAATTAGAGGGTTTCCAAAGGAATCTGGTCATGGAAGCAAAGAATTAAAAAGGAGCTGCCCTACACATAAGGAATGTAAAGGTGTGGAAATACACCTTTCAAAGTTGGTGTCTGAGGTTTTCTTCTTTAGTACTGCTCTACAAGGCTATTGTAGTTAAAAAGTAATGAAAGCTGATACGCCTCTCATTAGCTCTGTGCAGACTGCATGTCTAAATTATCACAAGCTTGCCCTAAACTGCCTCAGGGTGTTAAGTGATTTCTAAAAGACTTTCTTATGTGGTTTCCTGGAAAATTAGGCATATGCAGTCAAAGCTTTTAAATACAATTTACAATCCTTTTTCATCCAAAATTCCTCAGGTCTGCACTGCACACTCTTTTCTAAAAACAATATATTCTCTTTCTAGCTATTCTCCTATTCCACCAGTCATAGCTATTGCAATGGATTAATCATTATCATTCATCATAGACAAACAGACTGTTACAACTTAGCTTTTTAGTTCTACTGAATTATATTTGATGTGAAAGGTAAGCACCAGGTTCTCCATGTCCTCTGCATATTCCCTCAGGAGAAAGAGAGTGACATGCTTGCATACATCAAAACATGTATGTTTGTGTGTGTGTGTGAAAGAGAGAGAGAGGAAGAGAGAGAGAGAGAGAGAGAGAGAGAGAGAGAGAGAGAGACAGACAGAGAGAGTTTATTCTGTATATTATGTATAAGATCCTGGAGAGCCAAGAGATCCAAGCTTAATAGGCCTCACTTTCTTTTGATGATATAAATCTTGGGGAACATGTTTGCTAATGTAATATAATTTGTTAGTGTTTTCTCCAAACACATTGAGATGGCAAAAGAAGATAGCCCATAGGCAGATGTAGCTCATAGAAGCTTTTATCCTACAAGGGTGGTAGTATTGGGTTAGCTAGCAAGTAGAAATGGGCAAAATCAGTGTGAAAAGAGGATTTAAATTCTCAGTTTAAGGTAATATTATGAAGATATTTTTGGGTGATTTTGCTCTCGTCTATTTTAATGTGAGGCACAATTTAACAGGCAAAGAAAATCAGATGTCTCTGAATATCAGTCAAAGAAATGTCAAAATCAGTAAAGAAATGTGCCAGAGCTGTTTGGCAGCTGTCACGGTTGAGTCTTGTTTTGGGCACGGTAGAGGGCGCTCTGTTCTGACTGAGCACACCTGAGCTCATGAAGGCCCCAATGAGTCAGAACAGAGCGTGGTTCATTCACGAGGCAAAGCCTCACGTTAATGGTGTTTTTTGGTGATTTTGGTAACTTGTTTAAGTCAGACTGCAGGTCCTTGTGTCTTGTCTTGGTCAGAACTGCAGTCCTTGGATCTTGTTTTTGTTGATATGAGTAATAAAAGTTATGTTCCGGACCCCTGGATCTGCATTGATGTCCTTCCCGCACCCCACCACCGTTACAGCAGCATAACCAGATCCTTTACAATATTAGACAAGTGGTAAGAAGTAAATTGTAAGATCAAAGAGGAGTCTTTGATGGAAAAAGCTGAATTTGATTAAATGCAATGCACCCAAGGAGCAGACCAGGGGGCAACAGTGGCAAAGAAAAAATACCTGTGGTACAGGGGGAAACCTTAATATGAAACAAAACTCAAAAGAGGTCAAATACTTCCTCTTGGTTTGGGTAACAATGGTTGTGTTGGATATACAGAAACACTGAAACATGTCAGGGAAATGATTAAATGAGTATAAATCAGAAACAGAATAGGATGGTTTTTAGGGATTGGCTAGCAACTACTTGTGGATGTTGAAGTGAAAGTGACTATTCTTGTCATTGCGAGGTCACAGCACAGCACACAGTGAACCACAACAAAATTGGACCTCTGCATTTAACCCATGCAAACACTGTGCAGCAGTGGGCAGCTATGAAAGAGCCCGGGGAGCAGTGATGGGGATGGTACCTTGCTCAAGGGTACCTCAGGGCAACCTACTGGTGAGGGAATCGAACCCACAATCTTCCAATCCAGGGCCAACTCCCTAACCACTAGGCCTCCACTGCTGGATGTTAGCATGGTCATGATGGATGCTAGAGGTACCTAGATGAGTAGGAGGTAGATTGACATGGAGAGATGTAATTGCCAATGTGAAAGATTACAAAGATATTATGTGGATGAGGATGACTTGCTTGTAACTCAAGTCCCCAAGGAAGGCCTGTGATGAAAAGGTGAGAATGCTTCAATGTACTGAAGTAAAAAAAAAAACACCTGAAATTATCACTAGGGCTGAAGGTTCCAAGGGACATTGGCAGCATATTGCCAATATATTTTCATAACAAGAGGTTATGAAAATATACAAATATACAAGCAAGCCCTGAAAATCTCCTGGAAAAAAAATAATACACAAAATAATACCTCAGGAACCATCTTGTACATTTGAGGGAACATTTTCACTGTTTGTACCTTAAAGAACAATAACTGGACAAGCACGGTATGCTTTTTTTTCATTTCAGGTGTAAAAACAAGAGTGGGAAATATTTACCATCATCATACCTTCATGCTGAGAAGTCTGTTTGTGTGTGTGTGTGTGTGTGTTGGTGTGTGTGTGTATGTGTCTGGAAATGTGTGTGTGCGGTACATACCTGTCTGCAATCCTAAAGGTGATAGTGGATGATTTTTTATGGCTTTTATCTCACCCACATGCACCCTGGCCTTAAGCAGGTGGAACATGCATGCGGAAAATATTTCACCCTGAACATATTCAGGTCATATCTGGCACAGAAAGATTCTAACATGGACTGACAACAATGTGCGTGTGCATGTGTGTGAATATATGCATATATGAATACAACATGTGCGCATACACAGTACTGTGCAGATGTCTTAGGCAAAGCTGGAAAGACAGATTCTGTTCACTTGGGTCAGAAAATGTTTATTACCAGAATACATTTCACCTTGGTATATTAAACAACTAGGTATACTAAAGGTTCTGTTTATAAAATGCATAATTAAACTGATTCTTTTTCACTTTTAAATAAATAAGAATAACCCTAAGAGAGTCTATCTGCCTCTATAAAAAGAATTGATTTCAACTCTGTAACTCCTGCATGTGGCTGATGCAAGAAGCTTAACACACTTTGCAAAAAAAAAAAAAATTCCATTTAAAAATAATTTTAAAACATATTGGTGTCACAAAGCACAACTTAGCATACTCTAAGAAAGATCAAATAATATCTAATAATATCTAATATCTGTAAATATTATATATGATAAAAATGAATACTGTTAGATGTTTATGCAGTGCATGGCAACACCCATTTTTATCACTTTAAACCAGTCTAAATAAATGCTTATTTTATTCAGTTGAATTAGGTGATCATAACTAATTAAGTGAATTTCAAATTAGAAAATTAATGCATAGTTTAGTTAATATATTAACAATTTCATAAATTAACCACAGCATAGCCATTAAGTAAGGTTTACTGGGTTATCCAGGGAAATACTACAACAGCTTTATTGAAACCTTGCTGTCACATGTGGGGTGTTTTGGGCACGCTAGAGGGCGCTCTCTATCACGTACAAGGTGTTTGTCACAGGAGGTGTCTTGGGTACGCTAGAGGGCGCTCTGTTCTGACTGAGCACACCTGAGCCCCTGCAGGCAGGTGTGCATCATTGGGGCTGACTATTTAAGCCCCGATGAGTCAGAACAGAGCACGGCTCATTAGGTAGGTCAATCCTATGAGTAGCAGTGGTTTGTCTGTTGTCACTAGGTATCCTGATCGTGGACTGCAGTTCCTTTGCACTCGGATCTGGATTAGAACTGCAGTCCTGGTTTCTTGTTTGTTTGTTTGGTCACTGTGAATAATAAACTTCTGTTCTGAACTCCTGGCTCCGAACTGACGTCCCTCCGGTACCCCGCCACCGTTACAGAAATGAGCCGCCAGTACCTGGACGTCACGAGCCACGAGGGTGAGCAGGAGCGTATGTTGTGGGCGGCAGCGGGTGCTGTCGAGCAGACGCTGCAGCGGATAAAGACCTGGGAGACAGCGGCGACTTCTCTAGACCTCCGCGAGCATCTGGACGGTGAGGAGTGGGTGAGACGGACACCGACGGCCATGGCAAGGGAGCTTGAGCGCCGTCTGAAGAATACGATGTCGCTGCTCCCACTCGATATCATCCCAGATCCCGAGCTTCGCAGGGATCGGTTCACGCTTTGTCTCCGGATGCTGATCTCTGAGGCTACAATTCAATTCAATTTATTCTTGTATAGCGCCTTTTACAACAAAGTTGCCCCAAGGCACTTTACATTGATAACAGGTTACAAGGGCGCAGCTCTGTCTCAACATGCTCGACCGCATGTTTTTTCCCGCACGCGACATGGAAGGCGGGGCTTCGTTGACGGCTGGCGTTACGCAACGCGGAAGCACGGCGCCAACCACACCGCCAGCAGCTCAACGCGGAAGCACGGCGCCAACCACGCCGCAAGCGCCTCAACGCGGAAGCACGGCGTCAACCGCGCCGCAAGCGGCTCAACGCGGAAGCTCGAAGACAACCGCACCGCCAGTAACCGCGATCCGCCGCATTCCGAGGGATGAAGACCAGACAGGCTCTGAAACAGGAGCACCATGCTGCAACTGTGATACAATGTGCTTACAGGACTCACTGTGCTCGGACACGATATTTATGCATCAAGTATAAAATACCTTAGGTATCGCTCCACACTTGATGCCAGAAAGCAGAGGGAGGAGTTCTTGCAATTGCGCTCTGCTGCAATGTCCCTGCAAGCCTGCTTCAGAGGTCAGAGGGTCAGAAGGGAGGTGATCCTGCAACATCAGGCAGCTTCCCTGATTCAGGCTGCGTTCAGAGGACACCGGGAGGTAGTTAATTACCAGGCCATAAGGGTGTCAGCCATCATCATTCAAAGACATTTTAGGTCCTATACTAAGGGTAAATTTGAACATGAGAGATTCCAGGTATTGAGAAGGTCAGTGATATGCATCCAGGCAGCTTTTAGAGGTTATTCTGTTGGAAAGAATGTTGCTGCAATGCACAAAGCTGCCACCATGATTTAGGCTGTAGTAAGAATGCACCAGCAAAGATTGGTTTTCAAGAAGCAGTGCTGGGCAGCAAGTGTTCTCCAGAGGAGGTTCAGAAGGTGGAGGCTTGGGCATCAACAAAAGCAGAGGTATCAGCTGTTCAGACATGCTGCACTGTGCTTGCAAAAGTCATTCAGAGGAAAGCAGGCAAGGGGTCTGGCCAAACGGATCAGGGCTGCAAAGACAATCCAATCTCACCTCAGAGATGAACAAGTCAGCTCCATGAAGGTTCAGATCACTGAACAGGAGGAGTTGGTAACAGAGCTCCACCAGCAGCTGATGGCGAAGGAAGCCTCGATGCTACAGGTGAATGCCTCGGTCACGAATGAAGGGTTGAAACGCTAGGAAAGGATCACCTATCTGCTGCCTCAGCTGGAGAGGACCAAAGGACTCTTGTCCAGTTGCCAAAGGGAGATCGAAGCCATGGAAACAGAAAGAAAAGCTCTGGCTCAAGACAAAGGTGAGCTTCAAGGAAAGAGCGCGAAATTCAGAGAAGAGAGAGAGGTCTCTAGAATAAAGCTGCAAGCCGTGACGGCTGTCCAAAGAGAAAGGCTGGAGAGAACGGATGAACAGAAGGACCAAACTGTAGGCCAGGCAACTAAGAAGGTTGAGACTCCAACCATTCAGGCGAAGCTGGAATTTAAAATAGCCACTATGGAAGAACAACTGAATCAGACCAGAGCAGAGCTGAGACGGGTGCGGGACCACAGCGTTGCTCTGCAGGCTGAACTGAGAGAAGCCCAAAGGGAGGCTAGCAAGCTCAGCGAGCTGGAGAAGCAGGTCAGAGGTATGGAAGCAAGATTGGCGATCTTCGAATCTCGACTCACTCCACAGACACCAGTGTATGCTGGGACCCGGGTGATTAAAGCCAGAGCGGAGCAGCTGAAGAACAGTCTGATGGAGAAGCCGGGAGAGATTCCAGAGGTTGAACAGCTACAGGAGGACTCCCTACCTTCAGTTCACCCTCAGAGTTCAGTAGACTCGGAACAAGGTGGTTCATGGAGGAGTCCAAGTGGAACTTCTCGTAGTGGAACCAGGAGCTGGGATGCTGCCTCACTGAGCTCCCAGCAGCAGGGAAGTATGACCGAGAAGAGGAAAGAGCCAAAAGACATCAGCAATGACCTGTCTCAGTTTAAGGACGTGAACGACAGCTTCTGTACTGTGGATTCTGTGATAAGAGACGTGAAGAACAAAGAAGGCAAGGGTTGGAAACAGGGTTCGGACTATGTGAAAAAGACTTCCTCTTTGATCCCTTTAAGACCTGTGTTTAGCTCTCTTTCAGGTTCCGCCAAGGCGAGGCGTTCCACTGAATCAGGCGATTCCTCCAGTGACTCTAGGGTTGGGTTCAGGCACTAGTCGAAAAGATGGACTGAACTGCTGGGATTCCCCTCACCACCACCAGCTGCCTGACATGGCTGGTCGGGGGCCCTTTTTATGTTTTTGTGGACCTGACCGTATGTCCCGACCAGGGACTTTTGTTTTGTTGTTTTGGCCTCCCCCCAGAGGTTCGGTTATGTTCTAGCGCTTCGGGAGCCGCGCCTTTGGGGGGGGGGGGGGGGTTCTGTCACATGTGGGGTGTTTTGGGCACGCTAGAGGGCGCTCTCTGTCACATGTGTTGTGTTTTGGGCACGCTAGAGGGCGCTCTCTATCACGTACAAGGTGTTTGTCACAGGAGGTGTCTTGGGTACGCTAGAGGGCGCTCTGTTCTGACTGAGCACACCTGAGCCCCTGCAGGCAGGTGTGCATCATTGGGGCTGACTATTTAAGCCCCGATGAGTCAGAACAGAGCGCGGCTCATTAGGTAGGTCAATCCTATGCGTAGCGGTGGTTTGTCTGTTGTCACTAGGTATCCTGATCGTGGACTGCAGTTCCTTTGCACTCGGATCTGGATTAGAACTGCAGTCCTGGTTTCTTGTTTGTTTGATTGGTCACTGTGAATAATAAACTTCTGTTCTGAACTCCTGGCTCCGAACTGACGTCCCTCCGGTACCCCGCCACCGTTACACTTGCACAGATTTATTCTTTGCACAGATAACTCTGTGAAACACCTATGTACTCTTATGTTTCCAAATGTTGCTTTTATCAGCATGAATGATGCAGAAAAATAACCACACTTCACTTCTGTAGGAAATATTAGTCAAAGGTGCCGGTTGAAGAATGAGAAATGCTTTATCAGTGCCAGCCTCCATTATATTGCTGCAGGTGTGCTGATCTGTTATGGCAGCCCTCAGTAGCTTTGGCTCTCTGAGTTATGATACTGCTATGCTTCAGGACAGATACTATATTAGTTTTCTGACATTTTCCTTTCATATTTGTATAAGTGCTTTTATCACTGAGCCCTAAAATAACACAGATGGAGCAGACTGAGCATTCCTTCATTCAGAATTACAGCATGTCTGCAAGCTCTTTCAGGCTTTCTCCCTTTCACTAAAATCAGTTAGCCACAGCTGTAGAAAAGTGGAGAATAGAAAAAATTGCAAAATAAAACCAAAAATCAAAAAATAGATTTTAGAAATTGAAGGGATTTTAAACCCTGTCAACATAACTAATGTTTCAGACACTCATACATACTGTACATACATTTGTAACAAATCACTGTAACATTCATAAGGTAACATGAACTCTATATAAGTCTTTTATGACAACTGGCATTAACCAACATTTTGCAAATACTGATTAATCATTATTGAGTTTCTATGAGAGTCATATTATTCAATAATATAGGAAATGGAAAAAAGATTATTTTATATAAAAAAAAAAAGATTCTGTTAAATCTAACTCTAATCCCTGCTTCAGCCCAAAACATCTTAATATAATCCTAATCCTGACCCTAATTCTAATTCTGATGTTGCTGACAGTCCACTGCATTTTACCAGATAATTAAATTAACAATGAAAGTAAACTTTCTCAAGCTCAACACTGACAAAACAGAACTTTTATTAATTGGCTCCAAATTTCTCATCACTAAACTCCAAAATTTGTTTATCCATTGAAAATGCTCTTGTTACACCCTCACCCACTGTCTGGAATTTAGGCGTTATATTCGATCCCACTCTGTCATTTGAATCTCACATTAATACAGTTGTGAAAAATGCTTTCTTTCACCTCAGAAACATCTCACGTCTCTGCTCATCACTTTCATTGAAGGATGCAGAAATACTTGTTCATGCATTTATAACTTCCCGTCTCGATTACTGCAACGCTCTACTCTTTGGTCTCCCAACTAAAACATTAGCCAGGCTCCAGTACGTGCAGAACTCTGCAGCTCATGTTCTCATGTTCTCCAAAAAATCTGAACATATCACCCCCATTCTCCACAAACTTCACTGGCTGCCCATATCGTATCATATTCAGTACAAGCTGCTTCTGATCACGTTTAAAGCCCTTCATGGATCTGCTCCTTCATACCTCATTGACTTACTCCATTCATACACTCCCACCCGTTCACCGCGATCCTCCGGCACAGGGTTACTCTCAGTTCCTAAATTCAGGTAAGCTTCCATGGGTGGTAGATCATTTAGAGTTGCTGCCCCAAAACTCTGGAATTCCCTCCCTCAAAACCTGCACTTAATGTCCTCTCTGTCCCTCTTTAAAACACAGTTAGAGACATATCTATTCAGTTTGTGCTATTCCACTTCTCCCAGTTTTTAATTTCCTTATTCTGTTGTTTGTCTTTGTGTTTGTATTAACTGTTTTAGTTACTTTTTTTACTCTTGCTCTGTAAAGTGACCTTGGGTTTGAGAAAGGCGCTATATAAAAAAAATATATTATTATTATTATTATCTGTAGATCTGTAGATTGAGGACCTCAAAATAAAATGTGACCAATAGCCAAACAGTGGCCTAATCTGTAAACATGACCACACTTCAGTCCTTACATCTTCAATGCAACAAAAAAATCTCAGATTTGTTGCAAATATAGTCACTTTAAATTAATTTCCAAAAGCATTTATATAAACCTTCTAATTTTTAAATGCAGGACACCCACAGCTGACAGAAGCTTTCATTTTTGCATATACTGTGCATATAAATGTAATTGGGGGCAGCGGTGGCCTAGTGGTTAGGGTGTCGGCCACGTGATTGGAGGATCGGGGGTTCGAACCCCTTCCCAATGGGTTGCCCTGAGGTACCCTTGAGCAAGGTGCCGTCCCCGTCCCGCTCCTCCCTGCGATGGGCTGGCGACCTGTCCAGGGTGCGTCCCCCGTCCTCGACCTGTGTGCGCTGGGTTGGACACCAGCACTCCCCCGCGACCCCGTTTGGGACAAGCGGCAGATAATGGATGGATAAATGTAATTGAAAGCACTAGTCCCTTTTCAGCAGTCAAATGTGCCAGACAACACACAATTTTTGAGCACCATTAAATATCTTTAGGATGAGTTTGAATAGATGTAACAAATAATATCGATACAATCAGAGAACAAGTGTATGTCTTATAAATCTCAGCATTTATGTCATTAACTTGTTGAATATAAAAAATAAAACAGAAGAATAATTGGTGTAAATATTTAACATTTTCTGATAGAACATGTAGATATGCATTGGACTGAGATACAATACTTTGTTCTTGTACTTAAGTAAAGGTATTTATGGTGTCAGTCATTCAATTAGTTTTTCTTTTAAGGTCTTTATTTTAACACAAAATTCTTCAGTGCAGACTCCTTACTTTGCTTGTATAAGAGGGGCATAAGAGGGGCATTCTGCATTAATTTCATATTGCATTGGTGCCACTTTCCCAACATCAAGACCAATTTTAATTTAAATAGATGGCAGAATAACACAGAAAAGACAATAACTTTTAACTTGCATGGCTAGATTTTCTAAATTGATCTAGTTGAGATTTTTTACATTTTTTAATAGCAATTACATAATATATTATAATATATAATTTAATTATATTAATGCAATTTAGAGCTATTTTCTTTTCACTTTTACTTGGATACAGAAGATCAATGTTTTTACCAAAACATCTGTTCTTCTACCTTAGTAAAGAATGTGTGGACCTTTGCAAAATGACCCAATAATGTCATTTTAATTGTTATACAAAAACTGATCCATCGCTTAAATCCGATTAACACGAGTTCTGAGGTTGAAAGAGGGCTAATGATGAAAGGGATAGATGGGTAGCTGATAAATTGTGTAGCTACAAATGTGCTACACACAGAAATCTATTAGGGAGTATTTTTTTTGTTCTTGCACTTTGCATTTTGTTTCTTTGATTGCATTCATTCTTAGATTGGAGACATCACTTTTGAACTTGACTCTGAAGGACTCAGAGTTGAACAAAGAATAAACTGTGGCAAGTTTTGATTTAACAGAAAGTACTTTTTTTTTTTTTTTTAATCCTTACACCAGCACTGAGGGCGATTAGAGTTCTTCATGTTAAATCTAGCATAAAATTCCCACTGAAAAGTAATATAGCATGTTGTCTGGTCATCCAATGTCCTTCATCATGAGCAGATGGCAAAAGACCTATTAAAACGCTCCCCTTTTATTTAACAAAACGATACTATTCCCCTTCTGTTTAATTAAGCTTTTTTGTGTTTTCTTCAAACCCATTCTATGTTCAAACATAGATAAAACACATCTGAAAGCCTTCTGTTCTCACAGTCTTTGCAGTACAGAATGTTCTGGTTCTCTCAATTTTCCATGGTATAATTTTATAATTTTAAAGTTCACAATGAAAAATAATATACTTAGTCAGACTTATAGACAAAAGGTTCAGATTTGTGAGTTCATGGACAGAAAGACCTGAAATGCTACTGCTTTCATTCCCACATTCTCACACAACTGCTTATGTATGCTGACCTAGAGTAAGGGGCATACCAATGTATCATGGTGTTGTCATGTCTTTTTCAGCTGTTGTAGTTAGAGCTGTTTTTGCACTCTTTACATATACAGTACTGTGCAAAAGTTTTAGGCAGGTGTGAAAAAATGCTGTAAACAAAGAATGCTTTCAGAAATATAAATAATGATTGTTTATTTTTATCAGTTTACAAAATGCAAAGTGAGCGAACAAAAGAAAAATCTAAATCAAATCGATATTTGGTGTTACTACCTTTTGCCTTCAAACCAACATCAATTCTTATAGGTGCACTTGCACAAAGTCAGGGATTTTGTAGGATAACAGTCAGGTGTATGATCTACAAATTTTACCAAACAGGTGCTGATGATCATGATCATCGATGTCACATGTAGTGAAAAACAGTCATGTTTGGAACAACCTACCAGCCTGAGTTTCTTCAAAAACTGTGTGCAAGTGTACCTAGAAGAATCGATGCTGTTTTGAAGGCAAAAGGTAGTAACACCAAATATTGATTAGATTTAGATTTCTCTTTTGTTCATTCACTGCATTTTGTTGATTGATGAAAATTAATGATTAACGCTTCCATTTTTGAAAGCATTCTTTGTTTACAGCATTTTTTCACACCTGCCCAAAACTTTTGCACGGTAATGTACATACATGTGGGGTGTGTTTATCTTCTCAAGTGGGAAACAACTGCCCACACATTTGGCTTGATCGACTGTCATTGGGAGCTCTAGCTCACCTGTATTCCTGGCCAGTTTAACCACCACAGAACAGCTTCATGTGCAGCAAACCCTGAAACCAAAACAACTACTACTCACAGAAACTACACTGAAAGCTGCTGCTACTCACTTCAGATTCCTAAAACTGCTAACTTTAGACTCTGTTGGTCAGTGGTTAAATTTGTTCATCTCTGCCTCTTATGTGCTCTTAGCCATCTCCTTATTCTGCAATTTTCCTTTGCTCCTCTGGTGTTGACCTCTTTTCAATCTTGGCTTCTCAAGCTTTAGGGATCTTTTCCTTGGCTTGCATACTAGAGACTCAGATTCTGTAAAGCTGCTTTGCAAAAATGTAACTGAAAGGTGGCACATAAAATGAAGTGAATTAAAATAAATGAATTGATTGGACAAACACACACAGCTTCAATTTAAAAATTTTTCCTGCATGTACAGTTCATGATCCTATGAAAAGCATAGATATTCTGCTCTCTCATCTTTCGGCTGCCACAGCAGATTAACTGTCTCCATTTCTTCCGGTCCTCTGCATCTTCCTGCTTCAAATCGACCACCTGTATATCCTCACTCACCATGTCCATAAACCTCCTCTTTGGTCTTCCTCTTCTCCTCTTTCCTGGCAGCTCCATCTTCAACATCCTCTGGACATGTCCAAACCAACACAACCTTGTCTCCAAGTGAAAGTGAAAGTTACCTTGTCATTGCGAGGTCCAAGCACAGCAGACAATGAACCACAACAAAATTGGACCTCTCAAACCCATGCACACTCAAACACCGTTTGGCAGCAGTGGGCAGCTATTGAAAGCACCCAGGGAGCAGTGATGGGGACAGCACCTTGCTCAAGGGTACCTCAGGGCAACCTATTGGGAAGGGGTTCGAACCCCTGATCCTCCGATCATATGGCCAATGCCCTAACCACTAGGCCACCGCTGCCCCAAGACATCCAAGACATCTAACCTGAGCTGTCCTTCTAATATACAAATTTCTAACCCTGTCCATCCTCGTCACACCTAACGAAAATCTCAGCATCTTTAACTCTGACACCTCCAGCTCTGCCTCCTGTCTTTCGTCAGTTAACTCCTGCCTGAATTCCACCTTGCAGTCCTCCTCCTTCAGCTTCCACCACTTGATGCTCGGCTCTGCTCTCACTTTCCTCCTCTTCTTGACCTCCAAGGTCATCCTACAGACCACCATCCTATGCTGTTTAGCTACACTCCCCCTTGTCACTACTTTGCAGTCTCCAATCTCCTTTAGATTGACCCTCCTGCAAAGAATATAATCCACCTGTGAGCATCTTCCTCGACTCTTATACATCACCCTGTGCTCCTCCCTCTTCTTAAAATAAGTACTAACTACAGCCATTTCCATCTTTTTCACAAAATGTACAAACATCTGACCTTCAGCATTCCTCTCCTTGACACCATGCCTACACATCACCTCCTCATCACCAGTTCCCTTCACCAACATGACCATTAAAATCTGCAGCAGTCACCACTCTCTCTCCCTTGGGTACACTCTCTATAATTTCATCTAACTCACTCCAGAATCCTTTTTTCTCTTCCATTTCACAACCAACTTGTGGGGCATAAGCACTAACAACATTCATTATCACACCTTCAACTTCCAGCTTCAAATTCATCACCCTCCCTGACACCCTCTTCACCTCCAAAACACTCTTAACATATTCTTCTTTCAGGATAACACCTACTCCATTCCTCCTTCTATCCACACCATGGTAGAAAAGTTTAAACCCTCCTCCAATACACCTGGCCTTATTATCCTTCCATGTAGTCTCTTGCACACACAAAATGTCAAACTTTCTTCTCTCCATCATGTCAGCTAATTCTATACCTTTACCAGTCATGCTGCCAACATTCAAAGTCTCTACCCTCACTTCCACTCTCCTCTCCTTCTTTCTCTCCTCCTCCCTCTGGGCATGCCTTCCTCCTCTTGTTCTTCATCTCCTAACAGCACTGGTGGTGGTAATTGTTAACCCGGGCCTCAACTGATCCGGTATGGAAGTTTTACACCGGATGCCCTTCCTGACGTAACCCTCCCCATTTATCCGGGCTTGGGACCAGCACGACGGAATTCACTGGCTTGTGCATCCCTAGTGGCTGGATTTAAAAGTGGAAAGAGTGTTGTTTATTAATCATCATATAAAATTAAACAGAGAAATATTACTCCATGAATGTTTTTTGTAACCCAACTGTTAAAAATGGTGCATACGTGCATAGATGTTTGGCTATACTACTGATACAGTTAATACTAACTTCAGGTAATATTTATTTTGAACATTGTGACACAACACTTTAGAGACAATAATTAACATTAAACTTAAACCTAATTCTATACCTAATACTGTTATAATCCACTTTCAAGCAGATACTTTGATAACAATGAAAATATCTGTAGATCATATACAAGGGACCTTTAATATAAAGTGTGAAAACAACTTTATTTAGCACAGGTAATTAGTTCAGGAATGTCATGTCATGTCACTGAATTTCAAAGGCTACCGTTTGGTGCAGTCTTTATATACAAATTAAGTCTAATTTTAAATTGCTTTAAAATTATAATTATTATGAACTATTATCATTTGGAGGTGCAAAGTGATCAGATTCTGCTCTCTATACAAAACTGGCATAAAAATCTAAAGCCACAGTTTATAAGCCACTGGTTTATTGAAACACAAAATCTCACTGACTCATATACATTAAGAGAGGGCCGCTCAAAATGTAGGATGATTGTGCAAAATGAGTGTGGTGAAATTACATGATATGATATATCAATTTACTGCTTCATTTACTAAAATGTGAGCAGTTTGCGGTAGCTAGTTTTGCGCCAGATATAATTTGCAATTTGGTGGATCGATGTATTTAGAAACGAGACATCAAATTACCCCACAATAAATATGACACCATTAGTCAACTGGTTCATTTTTAACTGTAGATCCAGACATATTTAATAGAAACAAAGTGAAAAAGCAAACATTTTACATCCCAATTACACATAAAGACTAATGTTACATTTTTTTATAAAGTATTAACAATCCACTCATCAAAAAGAATGCATGTTGGTGACACACCCTTTGCTCTGCACGTGTATGTCCCAGTTACAGAGAACAGCTTACAAATATTGCACAACCGTTTCTAACTCAGAGCATAGAACACATTCTGTTATCTCCGACAGCATTCATGCACGCGTGACAATCAATTACACTATCCCTAATCCGCTTCAGCCACTGCAAGCAGGCACCCAAGACAGGACAAATCTCCTGTAATGTATTCAGTAGTGGCATAGCTAATATTAACTAATGTTGGAGAATAGTGCAGAGCAACAGCCATCATAATGTGAAAACAAAAAATACAACAGAACTCACACACCTTCAGGAGAAGCCTGGGATGAAGACATAATCACATCTTTCATAACAATATAACAGTTATACTCTCAGAGGAAAGCATTGTATATATAATGCATTGTATGTGTATGCCTTAAGTATGTTGAATAATAACGTGTTATATTTACACTTTAAAATATTTTATCTCCACCTTTATGATGACCAAAAGGCATCTCTCTGTTTACTTGTTTGACTGAAACAATTTATAACAGTTCATGCAGTACTGTGCAAAAGTTTTAGGCAGGTGTGGAAAAAATGCTGTAAACAAAGAATGCTTTCAGAAATATAAATAATGATTTTTTATTTTTATCAATTTACAAAATGCAAAGTGAGCAAACAAAAGAAAAATCTAAATCAAATCAATATTTGGTGTTACTACCTTTTGCCTTCAAACCAGCATCAATTCTTCTGGCCCCCACAGAGCCCTGATCTCAACATCATCGAGTGTGTCTGGGATTACATGAAGAGACAGATGGATGTGAGGAAGCCTACATCCACAGAAGATCTGTGGTTAGTTCTCCAAGATGTTTAGGAAAACCTACCAGTCGAGTTCCTTCAAAAACTGTGTGCAAGCGTACCTAGAAGAATTGATGCTGTTTTGAAGGCAAAGGGTGGTCACACCAAAGACTGATTTGATTTAGATTTCTCTTTTGTTCATTCACTGCATTTTGTTGATTGATGAGAATAAATGATTAACACTTCCATTTTTTAAAGCATTCTTTGTTTACAGCATTTTTTCCACACCTGCCTAAAACTTTTGCACAGTACTGTATCTGACTTATATTAAGTTTAAATTAACAGGATTAACTTATTTTTGAAAAGTAATTGAAATATAAGTGTTCATAAGTAATTAAGAACTTAACTTAAATAAGTTAAATAAGAACTTAAATAAGTAATTAACATAAGTTTCCCACTGGCTCCAGGCACCACCATTTTGCATACTGGGTGTCTTTCACCTTTTTTTTTAGTTATTTTCTCTGTGTTTCCTTCAGTCCCTGCCTAATTTTAAGTTCTAAAAAGGTTAAGTAGTCATACTTATGTAGCTATTATTTTGTTGGCCATCAGAAATGTATTGCTATATTCTTTAGTGGGTTTCTCAACTGAAAACTGTGTTTTGCTTTGTCACCATTATTAGTAGTAGGTATTCATGTAGTCTAGCATTCAACTAAGGTTAGGTGACATGAATGCACCTGAAGTTAATAAACCTCAAGAATTTGATTGGATACAATGCTTTAGTCTTAAATTCTCCTGATCGTCAGTCATTTAAAGGGAAATAAACTGTTAGGGTGGCACAGTGGAGCAGTGGCTAGTGTTGTCACGTCAAAGCAAGAAGGTCCTGGGTTCGATTCCCAGGAAGGATAATCTGGGTCCTTTCTGTGTGGAGTTTATATGTATGCGTGAGCTCCAGTTTCCTCAGATGGTCCAAAAACATAGACAGATAGATACATTTAAGGTAGAGGTTGGATTATATCAAGGATCAGCGCTGAGCCCGTTCTTATTTACAATAGTAATGGACAGGCTGACAGATGAGGTTAGACAGGAGTCTCCATGGATAATGATGTTTGCTGATGATATTGAGATCTGCAGTGAGAGTAGAGAGCAGCTTGAGGAGAGCCTGGAGAGATGGAGAGGAGAGGAATGAAAGTGAGTAGGTGAGTGGTTAGGATGCAGGGAGCAGAGGTGACAAAGGTGGAGGAGTTTAAATACTTGGGATCAACATTTCAGTGTAACAGCGAGTGTGGAAGAGAGATGAAAAAGAGAACATGCAGGTGCTTGGTTTGAAGCAGGAAGATGCAGAGGACCGTGAGAAATGGAGTCGGTTGTTCTGCTGTGGTGACCCCTAAACGGGAGCAGCTAAAAGGAAAAGAAGAAGTGGAAGATGCTGTTAGGAAAATCGTAAATATTTATCATTGATGATGAACTGTTGACCTTTTTGTTATCCTTCTTGTTTTACGACTTCTGCAAAGAGCTTGGTACGACAGTTGACCTCTGTACCTGAACCTTCCCAGACACAGAATTCCTCTTCTCTGTTTACTATTTTGCAACAAGGAATGTGGGCTAATTGCCGTTGTAAAAATTGGGAAAGCAAATAAAAGGGAGGGAGAAGCACTTCGAAATTTCTGACATAACTTGGTCCTTCGAACCGGATTGCTACAGATCCGTGTCCCTGCGGAGCACTTGGAGGACGCTGAAGTCTGTGCACAGCCCACGAGTCTGGGACCGTGGATGAAAGCCCGCCATAGTGAATTCTATGTCGGCCAGTAAGTCTCGAGTTGTTCCGCTGGACCGGATTGACGCGATCTGAATATCATTTGGTTGAGACGGTGAGAGCGTGGGAAAACAGGTAAGACAAGGATTTATGGAAAAGTGCTGGAAGGTTCAGGGAACCTTAGAGAGACGTCTAGAGAGTCTGGGACTCTAACAGTCTAAAGGGGATCAGAAGGATTGCCCTAGAGGTCTAATTGTACTAGTACTAGTCAATTGAGATGCTCCTGAGAAGTAACTAAGGTAGTTACTATAGACTGAGGTATGTGTTTGTTCGTTTGTCTGTCTGTGTGAATGGGAGAGACCCAGTTCTGAAACAGGACAACCCGAAACCTAACGGTGCTAACATAAAGTTGTCCCTGAGGACTGGACTGGTGATCCTCTCCATGGAGGATTTAGGTGGTGGTTAACAGAATCGAAAACGTTTTTCATCTCTCGGGATTAGAACCCCCAGTGGAGGACCGGACTGGACAATAGGTCTAGCCTAGAAGCTTGTTCTCCAGAGAGTGATTAATGGCCCAAAGAGGACTTTTCTAGTGACCCACAACAATGGACTAATAAGTGCCTTGTTGTCAAATGAAGTGAATTTTTGGGTAGCTTTGTGCATGTTAACAGGACATTCTAGAGGAGTTTAAGATTGCAAATATTGTGGCTACGGAGCAACAGGCGCAAGGGAAATTTATTAGAAAACAATAAAAATTCGTAAAGAAGGTGTAAAGAAAGAGGAGAAAAAAAAAAAAGGAAAAATGGGAAATTGTTGCAAAAAAGAAAAGTTGAAAGGTCCAAAAGGATCCAAAATACATGGAAATGAAACATCCAGGGTCAACCAAACATCTAAATAATTGGGGAAAAAAATATGGTTTCAGAGGAAAGTTAGATGTAGGTGAATGTACCAACCTGATGAAAAAAATAAAAATAGATAAAAAACATAGGAAAGGTGAGAAAATGGGAAAAAACTTAACAGCAGCGGCAAAATGGTTAGAGGAGGCGTATAAAAGAAAGAATGGTAAAATCAAAGCAACAGATGCATGTGCAGTAGTTAGAGAAGAGGATAATGAGACTCAAGGTCGAAGACATCGTGCCGAAGTAAGTGCTGCAGCTGCAGCTGCACCTCCCGCTCTGGAGAGACAAATGGGATCCTCCCCGAAACCACCCCCTTACGCGCAACCAAATTTATATCCAAATCTAGACATTCTTAAACCACCTGATGGCCCGGCTGCAAATACTAGGGACCGTAAGGGTAAGGTGGGGGAATGGAGTAAAACAATGGGAGGACTTCTTAGCCCAAGCGGTTTAGTGAGGGCAATAAACCTGAATACTGCAGATGAATGCCCCATGGTGGAAGTAGCTAATCCAGCCTGGGATCCTAATCATGCAGAGACAGGAGATAGAACCATGTTAGTATATAGAACCTGGACTCATGAGGACGTCAAAAAGGCTGCCGAATCTGTGACGTCTCCAAAAAAGGATCCTAATCAGTGTTGCTCGGATGTGACGAACCTGATCAATTCGTACCATCTGAATGGGACTGAAATTCAACAAATTTTCATGGCAATTTTTACAACAGAATGGTTCAGAGTTAGGAGGGGACTGGGACCCAATGGACGGTGGGAATCCTCCCGGGCCCCTAGCACATAATAGCCCACAGCTACTACAGCGAGTGGAGCGACTTCTAAATAGAATCAGAGCAGTATATAGAAAGAGAGCTAATTATGCAATTATTAATCAAACAAAGCAAAAAGAAGGCGAGACAGTTGTAGAATTCAGAGGAAGGTTTCAGCAAGTCTTTGTAGAAAACAGTGGACTACAAGAAGATAATGATGATAATGGTGCATTTAGACAACAACTAAAGAATGCATTACTGGAGGCATTTAGACCTCCTGTTAGCATGTGGATAAGAAAACATTGTGTCCAGCTTCCCACATGCACATTAGATGAGTTCATGAATTATGCCATACATGCAGAGAAAATTACAGAAAAAAAACAATCAAAGACAGATGTTTTCTGGCAAGATGACTGTGAAATGTTTTACCAAGAGAATCAAGGAAGAGGTAGATTTAGAGGAAGAGGAAGGTTTAGAGGAGGTTTCAGAGGACGAGGTGGCCGAGGCCGAGGATATGGTCCAAAGTTGAGAGATGAAGCATGTTATAACTGTGGAGAAATGGGACATTGGGCAAAGAATTGTCCTAAACAGAAAATAGAATGATTAGTTAGAAAACAGGAAGTAGAACAAAAGGAAGAAGAGGGGCCAGATGTTTTACTAGATTTAGAGGATATATGTTACGCAGGTTATAACAGACCAGACATTACCTTAATAGTTGAAAATAAACCTTACACATTTTTGTGTGACAGTGGGGCCTGTAGGACAGTAATGAGAGAAGATGTAGACTGGTTGCTAGTATCAGAAGACATCATAAATGTTCGATCTGCTAATGGGCGTATTGAAACCAAATTCTTAACTAAACCACTTGCAATAACTGACCCTGCTACAGGATCAACCGTCCATGCTCCTGTAGTACTGGCCAGTTGTTGTCCATATAATTTACTGGGTCGGGATATAATGGTTAAATTGGATATATGTATCATTCCTGACGGGAAAGGAGGAATGATTGCGAGACGAAAAGGAGAAAATAGTGACATTTTTTCAGTAAAAGCTGAAGGTGAGGTCTATTATCTTTGGACTTTAGACTTACCAACTCAAGGGCAAAGCAATATGCCAGGAAAATTACTAGAAAAAGCTAGAAAATATGTAAAAAAGGACTCAGATATGATGAAAGAAGGAGAGTTACATATTACGTTAAGATTCAAAAATAACCCAGGATCCGACCCAGCATATGATAAACTAGTCCATAAACTGGGACCACAAAAGGTAGTAATAACAGAAATTTATTATGACAACAAAAATACTTGTCTCTGCTCTGTTAAATTGACAGATGAAGCCTGGAAGTTGATGCGCACATACTCACCTCCACATATTTCTTTAGCAAAAAGTAAGAAAGCCAGATGGAAAGACAGTGGCCCAGTTTTGGCCAAACTTCAGACAGCCATAGAGTGGGAAAAAAAGGGAGATGAGTTTATGAGTGATCACTCCGACTTCAGGAGACAAAGCCTAAATTGGGTAATAAGTACCACACCTACTGTCCACCTTACTGATAACACTAAAAAATGACAAATCTTCCTCACTGAGGAAGAATGGAACAAACCGAAAGGGGTGCCTATAGAATTATGGACCGCTGGTCCATCAGACGTAGGACTATTAAAGGATCAATTACCAGTTCAAATAAGAGCAAAAAGTGAATATAGACCAGTAATACGACAATACCCTCTAAAAAAAGATGCAGCAGATGGAATTAGACCAGTTATTGAGGCTAACCTTGCGGCAGGAGTATTAATACCATGTCAGGATTCTCCGTGTAATACCCCAATTTTTCCAGTAAAAAAGGCACCGCCATCAGTGGGATGGCGAATGGTACAAGACCTTAGAGCCGTAAACAGCGCAGTAATTCAAAGAGCCCCCACCGTTCCGGACCCACATACGTTGCTGAATGAGCTATGACCAGATACTAAAGTTTTTTCAGTCATAGATCTGAGCAATGCCTTTTTCTCAATCCCATTACATCCAGACAGTCGATTCTAGTTTGCTTTTACCTTTGAAGGGAAAAGGTATATGTATACAAGGTTACCACAAGGGTATTGCGAGAGCCCTACTATATTTTCCGCCGCTATACAAAGTTGTTTAGCTAAATTTACTCCTCCATGTTCCAGCCAAATATTAGTTTATATAGATGATATTTTATTAGCATCAAAATCAGAGTCAACATGTAAAAAGGATACTTTAGCTTTGTTCAAATATCTAGCTGATACGGGCAATAAGGTGAATAAAGATAAGCTACAATATTGCAAAACTAGTGTTAAATATTTAGGACATACACTCACGCCTGACGGTAGAAAGATAAATACAGAGAGAAAAACTGCAATATTATCAGCACCTAAGCCTAAAACAAAAAAACAAATGATGTCTTTTTTAGGTTTGTGCAATTATTGTAGAGCATGGGTGCCACATTTCGCTGAGGTAGTTAGCCCCTTGCAAAAATTGACTTATGATACACCTCTTAACATGACCTCCCCCTTGCACTGGACAGAGGAAGCCATAAAAGCGTTTCTGGAAGTAAAGCAGCTCCTAGTAAGCTCATCAGTTTTAGCACTGCCAGATTATAGAAAACCTTTTGTACAGACGGTAGACTGTAGAAATGGATACATGACATCAATGCTAACTCAAAAACATGGGGATAAATTAAGACCAATAGCATATTATTCTGCTAAGTTGGACCCAGTTGCAATGGCAACTCCACATTGTGTGCAAGCGGTAATTGCAGCTTCTATGGCCATTGATAAGTCTAGCGAGATGCTTTTCCACCCACTAACTTTGTTAGTCCCTCATGCAGTTTCAGTTCTCTTGTTGCAAACAAAGATGTCATTCTTATCTCCAGCACAACATCTGACCTGTATGTCAGTACTCATGTCGCAACCCCATATAGAACTAAAAAGGTGCACAAATTTAAACCCAGCTACCCTTTTGCCTAATGCTGAGGAAGGAACACCCCATAACTGTCTAGAAGAGGCAGAAGTAAAACACAAACCGAGACCAGATTTAAAAGACCAACCTTTAGATGAAGGGGAAACAGTTTTTGTGGATGGGTCAGCAAGGAAGAATGAACTAGGAGTAAATCAAGTAGTATATGCGATCATAACATTAGAAACCATTTTAAAGGCGGAACCTTTACCAAGTAATTACTCGGCACAAGCAGCTGAATTAGTGGCCTTAATAGAAACCTGTAAACTTTTTGAAGGTAAAAAAGTAACTATTTATACAGATAGTCAGTATGCTTACGCAACCGTGCATGTATTCTGCCAACAATGGCACAATAGAGGAATGAAAACTTCAACAGGAAAACCAGTAACGCATGCACACCTGTTGGAACAGCTATGGTGCTGGTGGATGCGTTCTCTAAATGGGTAGAATTATTTCCTACAAAAACTCCAGACGCCCTAACAGTGGCCAAAGCCATATGCAAAAGAATAATACCCACTTTTGGGGTACCACAGAAATTGTATAGCAATAATGGTAGCCATTTTGTCAACGCAATAGTGAGTAAATTGGCAACAAATTTAGGAATTGATTTAAAAACACATTGTAGCTACCACCCCCAAAGTGCAGGGTTAGTGGAAAGAACAAAGGGTACAGTAAAATCTAAACTAAGGAAATGCATGGAAGAAACTGGCAGACAATGGCCACAGTGTATAGATCTAGTTCAGCTGAGTATGCATATAACTCCAACTTTTGGCAGTTCTTTAACACCGTTTGAAGTATTGTATGGTAGACCATACAGGCTACCGGATTTAGATAGCAATATTAATGACCCTGATGATGATCCGAATCTTGCTGATTACATGAGAAAAACTTTGGGTAATAGAGAGATAAGGGCAGTTAATGTAACACCAGATTCTCCTTTGCTCCCACAGGAGGGACCGCCAGTGCTCATAGGGGACTGGGTGTTCACTAAAGTAATTAAGAGAAAAAACTGGTCCAGCCCCCGATGGGACGGTCCATACCAAGTACTGCTGACCACCCCAACTGCTGTAAAAATTGCAGAGCGGCCCACGTGGATACATTTGTCACACTGTAAAAAATCAACCTTAGAAAGTGAGGTAGGAGCCACGCAGTAAAGGGTGAAGTCTGACTACAAAGGGGGGTTGCGGTGTAGAAGCAGCTCGTCTCAAAGTCAGTGAAGAAATCAGCCACCCCTTGCTGCTTTAGGGTATCCTACCACACTTGAAACAATGTTGGGAAAAATTAGTCTTTATAGTTACATTCATTGTACTGTTTCAAGTTTTGATGTTACAATTTTATAGTCCACAGGAAAATCATGACGAGAATCAGAGACAAGAGAGGTGGCTGAACAATGCCAACGAACTCCACGGACCAGGAAATGTAACCCATACTTATCACACCAATGTTTGGTATTGCTATGCTGAGTTGGTAGCAAGGAGTAGAAATGTATCAGGATGTTATGTTTGTTCTTTTATGCCAGTATCATCCGCTCATCCTAGTTTGACTGCTCTCCCATTGCCCTCATCTGAGTCTGAGTGCGTAATTGAATACAGTATTACTGGAAGTCCGATTCCAGGTAATGTTACCGATACGAATGGCATGGTAATTCGACAAGAATGCGATAAGCTTTTTACATTCAAAACGCTGAAGATCAAAAAACCAATGATTTCCCAAGTTCGTATGCCGGTGGGAGTGATTTTCCCCCACTGTGTCATTAATAATGGTACGGTCAAAATTGGAAGACTTCTGCCTAGGGTTTGCAAAACGATCCTATTACCTAAGGATTGTATGACCAATACCACTGCTGATAAGAATGGGGGATACTCGTGCAATTACACTGACCTGGTGACCCGACCCAAAGGGTACAGTTGCACTGGCACCGGTCCACAGCACCGGTCCACAGTATGTGCCTCGGAACAATGGTACTTGGACCGTTGACAAGGTGTACTGGCTCTGCAGTCACCAAATGTACGTACACCTGCCTAGAAATTGGAGTGGCGTTTGCGCCCCAGTAAGAGTTACGGACCACACGTTTATCATATCTAAAGGTAACACATCACACACAGGGGGGCGAAAAGCAATAAAAGACTCCGGAACGCCACCTAATGCAATGTCAGGGAACAACGGAACCCATCCAACGAACCACACTGATTGGCTACGTGTCCAGTGAGCCTGTGAACCATCACCCAGCGGCTGGGGTGCGGTCCGTGTCTCAAGGGCACGAAGGTCGCTGGTGGAAGTCCAACCCCATGATTCGGTATGGGGGTCCGATGTACCTGACGAGCATAAGCATTGGGATACCGGGAGTAAGGTTGCATTGGCTTTGTTCCCCTGGGTGGGAGTAGCAAAGAATATGTTAAGAATTGAAACCATAGATTATCGATTGAGTCTATTTTTAAACGCTAGTATAAAAGCATGGGAAACAAACAATGAGCAGCAGTCAAGCATGAGGATGATGGTGTTACAAAATCGAATGGTACTTGACTTACTAACCGCTGAGAAAGGAGGGGTTTGTGTAATGTTAAATGATACTTGTTGTACGTATATTCCTGACAGCACTAGTGAAGGACACGAGATAACTGAGGCCATAGACCAGATGAAAAAAATTCAACATGCTATGTCCCAAGACAATGTTTATCAACCGTGGGACCCCTTCTCCTGGTTCCTGTCTGGAGGATGGAAACTGACGCTTTTGAGATTAATGCTACCCGTGGTTATTGTGCTTCTATTATTTTGTCTTTTCACAGGATGTGTCATCCCTTGCTTGAGAGCAATGCTGTCCAGAATGATAGGGCAGTCAATGCGAGATGTGATGTTGAATGAAGAATATTACACCCTCCTCTCAGACAACAAAGGAAACGAATACAGCGATGTAGAGATCAATTTATAAATACTTCCCTCTAAGTGTAAATTGTTAAAGGTGTTATGAAAATGAAGGTACTGCAGAAAACTGAGAAGAGATGTAGTGCTGGAATGAGAGAGTTTGACATTTATCAATGATAAACAGGAGGGAAATGTTAGGAAAATCGTAAATATTTATCATTGATGATGAACTGTTGACCTTTTTGTTATCCTTCTTGTTTTACGACTTCTGCAAAGAGCTTGGTACGACAGTTGACCTCTGTACCTGAACCTTCCCAGACACAGAATTCCTCTTCTCTGTTTACTATTTTGTAACAAGGAATGTGGGCTAATTGCCGTTGTAAAAATTGGGAAAGCAAATAAATGGCTTGCAGAGGGAGAAGCACTTCGGAGGAGGTAGCTGGTGTTGACTGGTGCCTGGCTCCCCTTGCAAGTAAAAAAACTGCAGATCCTGTGTCTGGTGTTTTCCTTCGTTCTACTGTCTCTGCTTACAGGAAATTTCTGACAGATGCCAAAAAGACATTAAAAAGAAAAAAAAATTTAATAAAAAATTAAAATATTTGAAAAAAGTACAAAATTAAGTAAAAATTCATACTAAATGTTTTACCAAATAAATAAATAACTAGTGAAAAGCAAGTAAATCTTCCATTCCCTATTTCCACCAAAACTTAACAAATACATTCTATAGTTATGGAACATATTTTATATCTTTTAATTTTTTACAATTAACACTTAATTTGGACAGCAATAATTATTGTTACATTACAGTTAATGGACTTTTTACAGTTGATTGTAATCAAAAATGCTTTTGTGTCAGCATTTAAATGTGATAACTGTTTTTTAACAATATTAATTTGGAACAATTAGAACAACAAGACAATTATTTTTGGAATAAGACAGTTATATTTGTTTCACAATTTTTGAGATGACATGGGCTTTATTTGTTTCACTGTTCTTGAGTTAAGATGTGCAGTAGCATGACCTAATGCAGATTGTACTGGTGTAGTACAGATGGCAAAACCTTCAGTCCTTCTCTTCCTGCTGTTTTGTCGAGTATAAGGGTGCTGTCTGTAAGAACGTCTGTCTTCTTATAATTGGAGTTAAAACAATGGCAATATCACCCAGGACAGGGACTGAATGGGGAGAGTAATTTGTTTGGTGTTCCTCAAATAAAAAAGTGAAAATCACAGCAAAATATAATAAGCAGCTAATTAGCTCATCTCTCCTTTTCAAACAAAACTTTAGTTTTATGGATCAGAACAGACTACATTGCTTTTTTTTTTACTACACAAACAGTCACAAACTGTTACATCATCTGCATTGTAAAGCTATTGCCATAATCTCTAACCATCTCATAACAGACACATTTTTAGATGTACCAACATTAACACATTTTATTACCCTTTTGATAAACACAGATGCTATCAGTTTTATACAGATATATAGAATAGTTCATTTGAGCTTAATGTGCCTTTCTTTAGTCAAGATAAGAATGTCCAGCACTGAGATGGAGGGTGCATTTTCACTAATATCATGAATGGATGAATGGATGATGATTTTGGTTTCATCACAGCAAAGATCAGTCGCTCTAGAATTAAAAAATGTTTTTATACCAAATATTTGCAGCAGGATTGGAAAAGCATAGATAAGAGAACTTTACAATTTTTCATGTTATTTCTAAATCTGACATAATATTTTCAGGTTAAGTTAACTTTATTGATATAATGCTTATAACTGTTGTTATCACAAAGCAGCTTTACAGAAACTGGGTCTGAGCCCCAATTAGGCAAGTCGAGGGCGACAAAGGCAAGGAAAACTTTTACCAAGACCCAAAAGGGGAACCCATCCTCCTCTCATTGACATCGGAAACAAAGAAGAAAGAAAAAGTGCATTTCATAATGAATCAATTAAGAGATGACTTCCAGTAAGCATGTGTCCATTTGTGTCTGTAGTTGGAAGTTCGGCAAGCTAATAGTGGTGACTCTGCCAGAGTTGGTGAAGATTTTGCTAATCTTAGTGGCAGCAGCTTATGTAGATGATCAAGTTTGATGTAGCTGATCTGAAGTTCAGGTAAGGAGAGAAATCTGATAATAGTAGTTTTGTCAATTCGATGGAGTAGCTGGAATGGAGTTCAGGAAACCCAGGTGATTGATGGACTTGCTTTTCCGGAAATACCTAAGCTGTGCACCATGCAGGTCCACCACACAGATGGACAGCCATCCTTCTCAAACAGAGAAAAAAGGAATTAGATCTGTTTTGTACTCATCCATCCATCCATCCATTCTCTTCCGCTTATCCAAGCTCGGGACGCGGGGGCAGCAGCTTCAGCAAGGATGCCCAGACTTCCCTCTCCCTGGCCACTTCTTCCAGCTCCTCCGGGCAGATCCCAAGGCGTTCCCAGGTCTTTCCGTTGGGGTGTGCCCAGAACACCTCACCAGGTAGGCGTCCAGGGGGCATCCTCATCTGGCTCCTCTTGATGCGGAGGAGCAGCGGCTCTACTCTGAGCCCCTCCCGGATGACTGGTCTTCTCACCCTATCTCTAAGGGAGAGCCCAGCCACCCTGCGTTGGAAACTTATTTCAGCCGCTTGTATTCGCAATCTCGTTCTTTCAGTCACTACCCACAGCTCGTGACCATAGGTGAGATACTCTTCTACTTGGGGCAGGATCTCACTCCCAACCCTGAGAGGGCACTCCACCCTTTTCCGGCTGAGGACCATGGCCTCAGATTTGGATGTGCTGATTCTCATCCCAGCCGCTTCACACTCGGCTGCGAACCGATCCAGTGAGAGCTGAAGGTCGCAGCCTGATGAGGCCAACAGGACAACGTCATCTGCAAAAAGCAGTGACCCAATCCTGACCCCACCAACCTGGACCCCCTCAACGCCCTGGCTGCGCCGAGAAATCCTGTCCATAAAAATTATGAACAGGATTGGTGACAAAAGGCAACCCTGGCGGAGTCCAACTCTCACCGGAAACAGGTCCGACTTACTGCCGGCAATGTGGACCAAGCTCTGACTCCAGTTTTACAGGGACCGGACAGCCCTTAGCAGGGAATCCGATACCCCCACAGGACTCCCCGAGGGACACGGTCGAATGCCCGTGCACATGTAGACTGGTTGGGCAAACTCCCATGCACGCTCTAGGACCCTGCCAAGGGTGTAGAGTTCCGCGACCTGGACGGAAACCATACTGCTCCTTCTGAATCCGAGGTTCAACTATCTGACGAACCCTCCTTTCCAAGACCCCTGAATAGACTTTCCCAGGGAGGCTGAGAAGTGTGATCCCTCTATAGTTGGAACACACCCTCCGGTCCCCTTTCTTAAACAGGGGACCACCACCCTGGCTTGCCAATCAGAAGGCACTGTCCCCGATGTCCATGCAATGTTGCAGAGGCATGTCAACCACGACAGTCCTCCAACATCCAGAGCCTTGAGGAACTCCGAGCGGATCTCATTCACCCCCGGAGCCCTACCACCAAGGAGCTTTTTGACCACCTTGGCAACCGTGTCCCCAGAGATAGAAGAGTCCACCTCTATGTCCCCAGGCTCTGCTTCCTCATCAGAAGGCATGTTGGTGGAATTAAGGAGGTCTTCGAAGTATTCCCCCACCGACCCACAACGTTCCGAGTCAAGGTCAGTAGCGCACCCTCCCCACTATACACTGTGTTGACTGTGCACTGCTTTCCCCTCCTGAAATGCCGGAAGGTGGACCAGAATCTCCTCAAAGCCATCTGGAAGTCTTTCTCCATGGCCTCACCAAACTCCTCCCACGCCCAAGTTTTTACCTCAGCAACCACCAAAGCCGCCTTCCGCTTGGCCTGCCGGTACCTGTCAGCTGCCTCCGGAGCCCCACTGGCCAAAAAGGCCCGGTAGGACTCTTGATGACTCTTGAGCTTGATGGCATCCCTCACCGCCGGTGTCCACCAACGGGTTCTCAGGTTGCCACCGCAACAGGCACCGACCACCTTACGGCCACAGCTCCGGTCAGCCGCCTTGACAATGGAGGCGCCGAACATAGTCCATGTCCCCCACCTCCCCCAGGACGTGGTTAAAGCTTTGCCAGAGGTGGGAGTTGAAGCTTGTCCTGACAGGGGACTGTGCCAGACAATATGTTTGGGTCTACCAGGCCTGACCGGCATGCTCCCCCACCAACGAAGCCAACTCACCATCAGGTGATGATCAGTTGACAGCTCCACCCCTATCTTCACCCGAGTGTCCAAGACATGTGGCTGCAAGTTCAACGACACGTCCACAAGTCGATCATCGAACTGCGGTCTAGGGTGTCCTGGTGCCAGGTGCACATGTGGACACCCTTATGCCTGAAAATGGTGTTTGTTATGGACAATCCGTGACGAGCACAAAAGTCCAATAACAAAACACCGCTCTGGTTCAGCTTGAGGGGGCCATTTGTCCCAATCATGCCCTTCCAGGTCTCACTGTCATTACCCATGTGAGCATTGAATTCCCCCAGCAGAACGATGGAGTCCCCAGCAGGGACACTCTCTAGCGCCCCCTCCAGAGACCCCAAAAAGGGTGGGTAGTCCAGACTGCTGTTTAGTGCATAAACTCAGACAACACTAAGGACCCGTCCCCCAACCCGAAGGTGGAGGGAGGCCACCCTCTCATCCACCGGGGTAAACCCCAATGTACAGGCCCCGAGCCGGGGGGCAATAAGTATGCCCACACCTGCTCGGCGCCTTTCACCAGTGGCAGCTCCAGAGTAGAAGAGAGTCCAACCCCTCTCAAGAAGTCCAAGGTGTGCGTCGAGGTGAGTCCAACGATATATAGCCGGAAATTCTCAACCTCACACACTAGCTCAGGCTCCTTCCCCACCAGAGCAGTGACATTCCACGTCCCTAGAGCCAGCTTCTGCACCCGAGGATCAGACCGCCAGGGCCCTCGTCTTCGGCCACCGCCCAGCTCACACTGCACCCCACCTCTTTGGCCCCTCCTGGTGGTGAGCCCATGGGAAGGGGGACCCATGTTGCCTCTTCGGGCTGTCCCCGGCCGGCCCCCATGGGTGAAGGCCCGACCACCAGGTGCTCGCCATCAAGCCCCACCTCCAGCCCCACTGTTTTGTGCTCACATTGTACAAACCATTAATTTATGGAGTGCACTACTGTGACTCTGGCAAACTTGCTATTAGAGCCTGACTAGAAAGGACAGAGGGTTTTACAAACACAAGAACATCCTGAGACACTGGTGTCCCCCCACACCACCGTCAACAAACCTGAGTGATGACCAACATCCCAGTTTACTGCAATTCTATGTACCTGTGAACCCCTGGATCTGCACCTTTTAACTGACAGGAGAATCAATTACAAAAAGCCTGACTAAACAAGTAAGTCTTTACCCTGGACTTACATACCGAGAATGTTTCTGAGTCCCGGACAGTAGCTGGAAGACCAGAGATGGGGGGCTTTGAATGAAAATGTTCTTCCTCACGTTGTTGTTTTCAAAATTCTGGGAACTGTGAAATTTTATAGTCAATGCAGAATTTCACAGGAAGCCTGGACTAACTGGAGTTTATGAAGGCTTTTACTGGAACATCTGGACAGCAGGACATTACAATAATCTAGACATAAGGTGATAAATGCGGGTATCAATATTTCTGCATCATGTTGTTGGAGTGCACTTCTAAGTTTAGCAATGTTTCTAAGGTGAAGGAAAGCTATTTTAGTAATATTTCCAATGCGTGTATCTAGAGATAGATTCGAGTCAATCAGGATTTTCAGGATTTTGACAGTGGGTTTAAGATCAACTGTAAAATTAGGAAATTCCAGCATTAAACCTAAAGGTTTGTCTCTAGCAATTTTAACACCTAGCAAAACAACCTCTGTCTTCTCTGAATTAAACATAAGAAAATTGAGTGACATCTACTCTTTTATTTCTCTTATACAATATTCAATCTTTTTTCATTTAAGTTTATCATCTGGTTTAGCTGAAATATATAATTGTGTGTCATCAGCATAACAGTGGAAGCTGATTCCATGTTTCTGGATTACTGAACCCAGAGAGAGCATATATAATACGAAAAGTAGGACAGAGCCTTGTGGGACTCCATAACTAACTTTTGTATGAGCTGAGGTTTCATCATTTACGTTTACAAATTGATAGCAGTTGGTCAAGTATGATTTAAACCAGGAGAAGGCTGTTCCTGTTATACCAACCAGGTTTTCTAGTCTGTGCAGTAGGGTATTGTGGTCTATGGTGTCAAATGCTGCACTAAGGTCAAGGAGGACTAGGAAGGATACCAACCCTTTGTCAGATGCCATTGAAAGATTTTTTTATTATTTTCACTAGCGCTGTTTCAATACAATGGTGTGGTTGAAAACCAAACTGAAATTTCCCAAAAGATGTTATTTTTGTGTAGATATGAGCACAACTGCTGGGCCAGAACTTTTTCCAGGATCTTTGATACAAAAGGCAAATTAGAATTAGAAATTTGTTAAGCTGAATGAATATAGATTAGGTTTCTTGAGTAGAGGCTTAATAACTGCTATTTTGAATACTTTTGGCACATAGCCTAGGTTGAGAGATGAGTTTACTATTTCAAATAAATGCCTGATTATTACTGGCATGACCTCTTTAATTATCCTGGTAGGGACTGAATCAAGGATACAATTAGAAGATTTGGAAGAGGAAATAACTGAGATGAGGTAATAATATTGTCACAATAAATGTATTAATTTATTAATTTTAGCAAGGTAGATACTTGAAAGGCTAACTGTGTGTAAATAATTTTGTTTACAACCCTAGTCCATGGGAAATCCTCTCTAACCTTGTCTGTCAACTTGCCCATTACCATTGCAAACAAGAATGAGCTCAGCCCTGATACTTGTTGTTATTCAACCTCTGCTTTAAATACATCTGTCACGCCTAATGAAGATCTACTCTCACATTCGTCCCTTCCACACCTGACTTCCTCACAAAAAAACACAACTCCTGAACATTCCCAAAAAGGCATAATGCAACTCCTTCTGACCTTCCCTGTACTTCTCCATCAACACCCTCAGAGCAAACATTGCATTTGTAGTGCTCTTCCTCAGCATGAAATCTTGCCCAGCAATCTGGAAACTACCTCCCAGTGCTGTCTTAACTCCTGTCTGAATTCTACCTTGCAGTCTTCCTTCCTTCAGCTTCCACCATTTGATCCTCAACTCTGCCCTTACTTTCCTCCTCTTCTTGACCTCCAAGGTCATCCTACAGACCACCATCCTATTCTGTTTATCTATGCCTCCCCTGTCACCACTTTCCAGTCTCCAATCTCCACACAAAGAAATACACTAGTTTGTGCATCCCTAGTGGCTGTGTTAAACACAAACAAAAAGGCTAAATCTGATTGCTTTATCATATTTCAAGTAAACTTTTTCGCCTTGATTTGCTCATGCAATGCTTCACACGTGAAAAATGGCAGAAATAATTTTTTCACTGAATCACACACCATTAAATTGAGACACCCATTAGTATTATGTTCAACCCATTTGGAGCAAGTCCTACTCTCTAGGAATTGTACCAATCATTTAGCACTGGCTCATAGGCTGTAGAAATAACGTTCTTGTGCATTCTAAGCCACAGCTTATTGTTTATCCATTTAATCCCAATTGCACTTGTTGAGTTTGGCATGTCAGATGGTAGTTAGGAATATTGTTTAAGTTGAACATGCATCATGAGATAGTCTCTGGAATTAGATTTATAAATTTATTACGCTGTGGGATTTTACTAATTTGCTTGAATTTATTTATTTGTGATGAAGGCTTTTACTGTCAATTTTAGAGCATATAGGAACCCTTAGGGTCTTCTAGACTGAGTGATATCTGAGAGCAAAGCATTACATATTGTTATTTTCTTTTTACTTTATTCAAAATCATTATTTTTCTAAGTTATACAAAAAATATCAGGTATAGTAGGCATTGTGTTCAGACTGAATACAATAGGGTTAAACTCTTCAAAGGGCCAGTACATTTGTTTTTCCTAAGATACATAGATTGATTAGGACTTCAGGTACTCTAGTCCAAACATGTGAGATTTATCACCAGCAAAATGAATATACTGAAAATAAACCCTGTGTCAGATGTTAAGCAGCTCTACATATACAATAAAATGCATGTTAATGTGTTCTGATTATTTTCACATAATTTCAGATGCCAATGTGTTAACTAAACAAAAGAATGTTCATGTGTCATGTTGCTGAGTGTTCAAATATAATTACAGTCTCATAGAGGTACTAACAGAAATTATTATTATTATTAAAGATGTGCAGCAGGTCAGGGCGATAAAGGATGGACATGGAAAAAGTACTTACAGGTGAACAGAGCATGTTGAGCAGATGGAAGGAGTACTTTGAGGGACTGATGAATGAAGAAAATGAGAGAGAAGTTTGGACGATGTGAGGATAGTGAACCAGGAAAGGCAGTAAATAAGCAAGATGGAAGTACACACAGTGATGAAGAGAATGAAGAATGGAAAGGCTGTTATAAAATGATATACCAATGGAAGCATGGAGATGTTTAGGGGAGATGGCAGTTGATTTTCTGACCAGACTGTTTAACACAATCTTGGAAAGTGAAAGGATGCCTGAGGAGTGGAGACAAAGTGTACTGATACCAATTGTCAAGAATAAGGGTGAAACAAAGAGCTGTAGTAATTATAGAGGGATAAAGTTAATCAGCCACAGCATGAAGTTATGGGAAAGAGTCGTGGAAGTGAAGTTAAGAAAAGAGGTGAGGATTAGTGAACAGCAGTATGGTTTCATGCCACGAAAGAGCACTACAAATGCAATGTTTGCTCTGAGGGTGTTGATGGAGAAGTACAGAGAAGGTCAGAAGGAGTTGCATTGTGCCTTTGTAGATTTAGAGAAAGCATATGATAGGGTACCTCGAGAGGAGTTGTGGTTTTGTTTGAGGAAGTCAGGAGTGGCAGAGAAGTACGTGAGAGTAGTTCAGGATATGTATGAGGGCAGTGTGACAGTGATGAGATATGCAGTGGGAGTGATGGATGCATTTAAGGTACAGGTTGAATTACATCTAGATATGCTCTAGAGAGGAGAGGAATGAGAGTGAGTAGGTAGGCAGGAAAGTGGAATGATTAGGATGCAGGAAGTAAAGGTAACAAAGGTAGAGGAGTTTAAATACTTGGGATCAACAGTTCAGAGTAACAACGAGTTACTCTGAACTGTTGAAAAGGTGAAGAATAGAGTGTAGGCAGGTCGGAATGGGTAGAGAAGAGTGGCTGGAGTGATTTGTGACAGACGGGTACCAGCTAGAGTAAAAGGGAAGGTTTACAGGACAGAAGTGAGACCAGCTATGTTGTATGGGTTGGAGACGATTGCACTGATAAAAAGATGCTGAGGATTTCGTTGGGTGTGACGAGGATGGACAGGATTAGAAATTAGTATATTAAAGGGACAGCTCAGGTTAGACGTCTTGGAGACAAAGATAGAGAAGCTAGGTTGTATTGGTTTGGACATGTCCAGAGGAGAGATGAGGATTATATTGGGAGGAGGATATTGAAGATGGAGCTGCCAGTAAATAGGAAAAGAGGAAGAGCAAAGAGGAGGTTTATAAGAAAAGAAGAAGAAGAAGATGATTTTATTATTATTATACTAGCAGATATAATCATCACTATTCTTATTTGCAATTTTTTTTTTTATTTTAACATCAATAACTAAACTCAAGGCCAATTTCAAATACTGTTTGTAAACTTATTTTGGGAAATGCTAAAAAGACATTCCGGCTCCAGACTGGATGCTGGGCCTCTGAACATCAAAGACAGGGAAAGGTTTTGAGTATGAGTATGAGTGGTTATTAATGTTTTTTAGACAAGAATATAATTTATAATATAATATATAATATAATTTCAGCTGATATAACACAAGCTAATTTCCTGTGAACAGCCAGTGTTCTTGACTTAGATAGAAGGATGTTCTCTCCTTAGTTGTCTTCTGACAAAGTTTTGTATGAAATGTTAACTTGCAACATGAACATAGATTTTTAAATTACACTATACTAATAAATAATAATAAATTATGTAGAATAGAATAGAATATAATAACCATTTATTATCCCACGAATTAGAAATTTGGGTGTTACAGGGCTTTTTAACAAAGAAAAAGGATATGAAAACAAAAAAACAAAGAAAGATATTCAATTCAATTCAATTCAATTCAATTTATTCTTGTATAGTGCCTTTTACAACAAAGTTGCCCCAAGGCACTTTACATTGATGGTCGATGATGGAACAGGTTACAGTAATAGATGTTAAAGCCGGACGACTACGGAGGAGAGGAACCAAAAACTCCACTATGTGGAGAAAAAAACCTCTGAGGGTCCAAGGTCAACCGGCTACCCAACCCCCTTGGGTATACTAACAGTACAAAGTTAGTTAGGTTTTAGACTCCAGGATCAGTGAGGAGTCCCAAGTTTCTTCCAGGTACCGATGAGCCGCCAGGGTCCCTTGGCGCATCAGATGCATCACACAGACCAGATGGTAGCTCGGCATTGGACTCAGGTGATGACCACAGCGGGCCCACCCGGACATGTGGGGAGAGAAATGGAATGAGGGGGTCAGTAATGAGCAGGATCCAGTAGTGACAGACACAGAAATGAAACAACAGTGCGATGGCATATACAGCAGCACCAGCGACATTAGTAATGGTGCACTATGGTGATTGGTGCGGGTAAGCTAAACTAAAGAAGTAAGTCTTCAGCCGTGATTTAAAGACTGAGACTGAATCGGCATCCCGTACAGAAGCAGGCAAGCTGTTCCACAATCTAGGTGCCCTGTAACTGAAAGCTCGTGCTCCTATACATTTATTTATGCGAGGGACAATTAGGAGATCTTTATTCTGGGATCTAAGTGGGCGGTTAGGTGTATAAGTATTAAGCAGTTCGGTTAGGTATATTGGGGCAAGACCTTTAAGTGCTTTGTAGGTTAAGAGGAGGACCTTGAAGTCAGCCCTGTACCTAACAGGAAGCCAGTGAAGCGAGGAGAGTATGGGAGTTATGTGGTCGTACTTCCTGCTCCTGCTAACAATCCTAGCGGCTGTGTTCTGAATGCGCTGTAGGGTGCTTAATGTGCCCTGAGAGCTTCCAGAAAGTAGGGCATTACAGTAATCTAATCTACTGTATACAAATGCATGTACTACTTTTGCCGTGTCTTCCATTGACAGAAAGCGCCGTAGTTTGGCAATGTTCCGAAGGTGCAGGAAGCATGTCTTCGCAACTGCATTAACATGGGGATTAAATGAAAGATTTGAATCGAAAATAACACCAAGGTTACGTGCCAGAGTACTAACTGAAAACTTCAACCCTGCATCCCGGATATGCGAAATGAAGTTGGCCCTGTCTACATCGCTACTACAAAACAAGAGCAGCTCAGTTTTTTCGGGGTTTAGTGAGAGGAAGTTGTTATTCATCCAATCCCTAATATCACTGAGGCAGCTAATTAAAGTGCCGGTTGATGCTTTATCACATGATTTAAAAGATAAGTATAGCTGAGTGTCATCAGCGTAAGAGTGGTAACTAACATTATGCTTCCGTATAATAGTGCTTAGTGGGAGCATGTAGAGGGAGAAGAGCACTGGGCCCAACACCGACCCTTGTGGGACTCCATAGTTAACTAGTGACATAGGTGAGGGGGTGCCATAATCATTCATTTGGATGAAGTAGTAACGGTTTGTGAGATAGGAGTTGAACCATTTAAGGGCTGTTCCGCTAATGCCGACAGTGGAGTGAAGCCTATTTACTAAAATGGAGTGATCCACCGTGTCAGCACTAAGATCTAAGAGAACAAGAACAGTGATGTTTCCTGCATCACTCGAGACCATTATATCATTCACCACTCTAGTTAGAGCAGTTTCTGTGCTATGGCCAAGCCGGAAGCCTGATTGGAATTTATCTAAGAGGTTATGAGTGTCTAGATATGACTGCAGTTGTCTCACAACTAGTTTTTCTAGAATCTTAGAGAGAAACGGGACATTAGAGATAATCAGACCTAATGCTTAGCAGCATCACTTCGATTGTATGGAAGCTCTCAGTAGTTTTTGAATCAACCTTAAATGATTCATCAAAAATTGCAGCCAGGCCACCACCACGTCCTACTGAGCGTGATTTATGCAGGTACGAGAACCCATAAGGCTTCCACTAAGGGGATGGTGTCAGTGGGTCTAAGCCAAGTTTCAGTCAGTAGACAGATATCTGACTTTGTGTCGAGTACCATCTCATTAATAAGCACTGCCTTGTTTCCTAAGGAGCGAACATTCAGCAGTGAACATTTGATTTTAGTCGGACGCTGTGTTTTATTTGTTTTTATGATTGGTACTGGGAGCAGGTTACCAGCGCAGGAGCCCCTAGATTGGCATCTATACTGCTTCCTTATCGTACTAAGAATAGATAATCTCTGGTAATGATGGGAGAAGTCTGGTTCTAAGCTAGTGTGTGACATAGGGGATGCCGTGTTATAAGGAACCTGGGTTTCTGCCAAGAGTGTACTGGTAGTGGGATAATAGCCAGCGTGTGATTTAAGATCACAGGACTGCGACCTGGGTGGTGCTCTAGAGAGTCACTGTGGCAATTTTGCTGCGATATTTTGAGAAAGCATATATGATCCTCTCCAGTTAGGATGAAGACCGTCCCTTTTATAAAGGCCAGGCCGTTCCCAAAAGAGGTCCCAATTATTTATGAAGGCTATGCTTTTAGATGCACACCAAGTCTCTAGCCAGCGGTTGAAAGAGAGCAGCCTACTGTAGGTTACATCTCCTCTAAAGAGAATTGGCAGGGGACCAGACACAATTAAGTTCTGACATTTAGTTTGACTTTATTGGTATTAAAGGTATTAAAGAAGTTCCTCTTTAATACCTCGGATTGTTGGGACTTTATATCGTTAGTTCCAGCGTGAACAACCAAGGTCGGAGACTCTGGCCCCGGGGAGGCATTTCACAGAAACCACTGGTTCAGGACGGCTAGGAACGCTAACATTCCTAACAATCGAGTCGCCAATTATGAGCACCTTCTCCGCTTCAGCAGGCGCGCTGCCGAGAGCAGAGTACCTGTTCGTCAGCCGGATTGAAGACTGGTGTGCAGGAGGTCCATTCTTTGAGCTCCTGGACCCCCGTTTGGCGGTCACCCAGCATTCCCTTGAACATGCCGCTGGTGCTGGCTCCGAACCGGCTACGGTTGGGCCCGGAGGGTCTACAGCCGAGTCTAACTCGGCCAGCGGCTCCGACTGAGCCTGAACTACGCGTCCCTCGGTCTGACTACACTGAGATAAAGTACTAATGTGCCCCTCCAGAACACGAATCCTGTCCTCCAACTGCGTTACAGTTACACATTTCCTACAGGTATAAGAGTCTACATAGTTGGACGGACAGTCTACGCTGTACATGCCGCACGATAAACACAGCACAAAAGAGGATGTCATGGTAACACGAAGTTTGCTGCTTGTTCAGTCCGGGTCTCTTTCCCACAATGCACCGCTCCACGAAATTGTTATAATTGGCACAGTTTTTCTAAGTACCCCAGATGTGCTGAGCTACAATATAACTGTAGTTTAGATTTTCTTCTAAACTAATGTTTAGTACTGAAAATACAATGCCAATGAAGCTTGTAAACAATGAAACATCCAGATTGTTCCTGTAAAGTGATACACATCCAGCTGTTTTTTAAGGTGGTGCAGAATAGATATCCATATACAGGGCTATATATACACATTTACAATAAGGCATTTTTCCCCCGGGCACTTTCAATAGCTGCCCACTGCTACACGGTGTTTGAGTGTACATGGGTTAAATGCAGAGGTCCAATTTCGTTGTGGTTTCACTGTCTGCTGTGCTGTGACCTCGCAATGATAAGAGCTGTCACTTTCGCTTTCACTTTCATTTAGCAGACACTCTTATCCAGAGCGACTTCCATGTCCTAATTACAGGGACAGTCCCCCTGGAGCAACTCAGGGTTAAGGGGCTTGCTCAGGGACCGCGTGGTGGTAGTGTTAGAGGTTGGATTCAAACCTGGGACCTCTTGAGCCATAGGGCCATATGCAAGTATCCTACCACTAGACCACCACCACCCAAATTTTTTTTCCACAGTACATTTACATTACATTTACATTTGTGGCATTTAGCAGATGCTCTTATGCAGAGCCACTTCCATGTCCTAATTACAGGGACAGTCCCCATGGAGCAATACAGTTACAGAGTGATGGTAGTGCTAGAGGTGGGATTTGAACCTGGGACCTCGTGACCAATAGGTCCATAGGCAAGTACCCTATGACTAGACCACCGCTTACAGAGGGAGGTGTTCAGGCCCAGCAGCCTCAGCTTCTCACTCAGATGCTGAGGGATGATGGTGTTGAATGCTGAACTGTAGTCAATGAACAGCATTCTGACATAACTGTTCGTTCTGTCCAGATGAGAAAGGGCCAGGTGGAGGGTGGTGGAGACTGCTTTGTCCGTTGGGAATTTGGGACGATACGCAAACTGCAGGGGATCCAGTGAGGAAGGAATCTGAGTCTTGATGTGCCTCATGACCAGCCTCTCGAAGCACTTCATGATAGGTGTGAGTGCGATGGGACGATGGCCATTGAGGCAGGATACAGTTGATTTCTTTGGCATTGGGATGATGCTAGTGGTCTTGAAGCATCTGGAAACAACAGTGGTGCTCAGAGAGATGTTGAAGATGTCAGTGAGAACATCTGTCAGCTGTTCTCCACATCCTCTGAGCACACAACGTTGTCTGGACCAGCAGCTTTCCATGGGTTGACTCTCAGTAGAGATCTTCTCACCTGGGCCATGGTCAGACAGAGAACCTAGTCGTTTGGAGGAGGGGTGGTCTTCCTGTTTTCCGTGTTGTTTGCAGCATCAAACCTTGCATAGAAGTGGTTCAGCGCATATGGGAGAGAGGAGTCGCCATCACAGGCAGGTGGAGATGTCCTGTAGTTGGTGAGGGCCTGAATGCCCTGCCACATGCGTCGCGTGTCACCGGTGTTTCTGAAGTGGCCATGAATTCTCTGTGCATGAGCTCGCTTTGCTGCTCTGAAGGCCCGAGACAGGTTCACCCTTGCTGTTCTTTGGGCGGCCTCGTCCCATGACTTGAAGGCCTTGTCCTGGGTCCTCAGGAGTCTGCACACTTCCGCAGTCATCCATGGCTTCTGGTTGGGTCGTGTAATGATGAACTTGAAGATAGGAACATCCTCAATGCACTTGCTGGTGTAGCCAGTCACTGAAGCTGTGTAGTCCTCCAGGTTGATGGAGTCACCGAAGGTTGCATCCTCCCTAAACATGTCCCAGTCGGTGTGTTCAAAGCAGTCCTGAAGAGCAGAGATGGCTCCTGTGGGCCAGGTCTTGCTTCAGGGTGGGCCTCACATGCCTGATGATGGGTCTGTATGCTGGGATCAGCAGAACAGAGATGTGGTCTGAGTGTCCGAGGTGGGGGCGGGGGTCCACTCTGTACACGCCCGCCATGATTGCGTAAACACAGTCCAGCATGTTTTCCCCCCTCATTGCAAAGTCCTCATGTTGATGAAATTTAGAGAGAACTGACTTGAGATTTGCAGGATTGAAATCTCCAGCGACAATGAACAATCCGTCCAGGAGGGAGTTTTGGAGCTCGCTGATAGCTCCATAAAGTTTAGCCAGCACACTGTTAGCATTAGCACTGTTAGCGCTAGCTCTAGGTGGAATGTAGACCGCCATGATAAAAAATGTAGAGAACTCCCTTAGCAGAAAAAAAGGTCTGCACCTGACTGTAAGGACCTCCAGCAGTGTCGAACAATGAGTCGATACCTGCACAGCGTTCGTACACCATTGTGTGTTTATATAAACACACAGCCCACCTCCACGAGTCTTGCTGGACAGAGCAGTGTTTCTGTCCAAGCAAAACGCGGAGTGTCCAGCAAGTTGGATGGCGGTGTCTGGAACTCTGTATTCACGCTAGGTCTTCAGCTGAAGTCGTATGCAGTCCAATTTATTATCCAGGGAGTGGACATTGGCGAGGAGGACGGATGGGATAGCCGGTCGGCTAGCATTAGCCTTTAGCTGAGCCCTGACCCCAGCACACTTGCTGCATTTCTGTTTCCTCTCGCACCGCTTTCAATGTCCTCTCAGTTGGCCGGGTACAGCAGTCCCTACATCTCAGGGACTGAAGGCCTGGTCTTCGCAGCACACCGAGCTCCCATAGCATTGTTTGTAGTGTCGCTGGAAGACTGGCTGATTCCTGAGCTGCAGCAGTGTTTGGCAGTTATATTTAATAGCATTCACACTTGTGATGCTCATGTCTGCTGATGAAAAGTAGTCAGATGAAAGACTTTTTTTACAGACTTTAGTACCAAAGTTTGGACCCCGGAGCGGTCGCTGCGTGTTACTACGCCACCATCTTGGATCAAGCAATAGCGGTGTCATCCGAGAACTTCTACAGCTGACAGCTGTTTGTGTCATATTTGAAGTCTGCCATGTACAGGGTGAAGAGGAAAGTGGCAAGGACTGTTCCTTGTGGGGCTCCTGTGCTGCAGACCACCACTTCAGACACACAGTCCCGGAGTCTCACATACTGGGGCCTATTGGTGAGGTAGTCAATAATCCATGCTGATGGTGATGGTCCACTCCTGCTCCCTCCAGCACTGAAGGCTGGATTGTGTTGAAGGCACTAGAGAAGTCAAAGAACACGACTCTCACGGTGCTCTTATTGCTCTCCAGGTGAGTGAGGGCCAGATGCAGCAGGTAGATGATGGCGTCGTCCACCCCAATGTGCGGCTGGTAAGCAAACTGCAGCGGGTCTAGAGGGCAAAGGTGGTGGAGGATGATCCTCTCCATAGCTTTCATCAGGTTTGAAGTCAGGGCAATGGGTCTGAAGTGGTTTGGTTCCTTGGGGTGTGATGTCTTAGGGACTGGCACCAGGCACGAGATCTTCCACAGAATAGGGATGCACTCCAGGCTGAGGCTGAGATGGAAGCGATAACCTCACAGAGTTGATCTGCACAGTCCCTCAACAGGCTGGAGCAGATACCATCCGGACCTGTGGCTTTCCTGTTCTTCCTCTTCCTCAGCTGATAATGGAGAGGTTATTGTGTAGGGTGCAGGGTAGCAGGAGGGGGCAGTAGAGTCCTCAGGGGAAAAGGGGGGCAGAGGGGATGCAGCTGATATCCCTGGTGCCGTGGGGGGTTGCAGAGAGGTGTGAAGAGGAGGAGCTGTGGAGGGTTGCAGAGAGGTGTGTAGGGGAGGTGCCATGGGGGCTTGCAGAGATGTGTGAAGGGGAGCATGGGCATGTGATGAGCTTTGGTGGATGGGTGAGGGGCAGATCACTGAGTCAAACCTGTTAAAGAACTGGTTAAACTATTAGCCCAGTCCTGGTCTCCAGACTCTGGGCATTCTCTACTCACTGTGCTCCGTCCAGTAATGGTGTTCAATCCTCTCCACACACCTCTGGTGTTGTTCTGCTGGAGCTGCTCCTCCAGCTTCCTCCTATATCTGTCCTTCCCCCTCCTTATCTCTCTTCTCAGCTCCTTCTGGGCTGACCTCATTGCCTCTCTGTCACCTGATCTGAAGGCTCCCCACTTCTGCTTCAGATACGGTGTCAGCCATGACTTCTTGTTGGAGTAGCACCTTACTTTCCTGGTCGGTACAGTGTTATCCACACAGAAGTTGATGTAGACTGTTATGCAGACTGTTAAACTGTCAATGTCCTCTCCATGCAGGCTGCATAGCACCTCCCAGTCTGTGGTTTGGAAGCAGTCCCAGAGTGCCATGCTAGTCTCAACAGACCATCCTCTCACATACCTCGTAGTGGTGTAATGTGCAATAATATCCACAGCTTTGTATTAGAGACTAAACTTTGTTTTTTATTTAGTTTTGTTTATGTTGTTTATCTGTTTTGAGGGCATTTCTTATGAGCATGTTTTTGTTTTTTCAAGAAAATGTAAACTTACCTGTTTGTAGTAAACCAAATCAACAAATATAGGATAGAGAACAGATACCCTTCCTAAGGCTGTCAAGTCTACATATAGTATTTATTTGGGTTCATGAAGTAAATATAACTCAAGTGAAATCAAGTCAATTTAATTTACATTGTGCTTTTTACAAATTACATATTTGGTTATAAGACAGCTTTACAGAATCAAGTTCTGAGTCCCTTGTGAGTAAGTAAACGGTGACAGAAGCAAAACTCTTCAAAGAAGGAAGGAAAAGACTGAAGGAAGAAACTTTGAGAGAAACCAATACTTAAAAGAGGAACCCGTCCTCCTTTGGTCAGCACTGGATAATATATAAACAAAGCACAATATAAGCTGAAATATGATTGCATACACATAGTAAACAGTCTGTAGCAAACTCAGACACACACAGTAATGAACACACTGAATTGTATTATTTTTGGTGATATTCCACTAAAAATAATTTTTATCTAGCCTTTGGCTTAGAGTGTGCAAAACAGAGCTGGTATTCCATTTCAAATTTAAAATGTTGTTGATATTAAAAACTTTTATTAAGTGTTATTACATTTTTTTTTTTTAACCCAGCCACTAGGGATGCAAAAGCCAGTGTATTTCTTCGTGCCAGTCCCAAGCCCCGGATAAATGCGGAGGGTTATCACAGGAAGGGCATCCTGTGTAAAACTTTGCCAAATCAATACGCGGACAACAAAACCGAATTCCATACCAGATCGGTTGAGGCCTGGGTTAACAACGAACGCCACCAGTGCTGTTAGCCTACAGGATGCTGGTGGAAATTGGACTACTGTTGGCCAAAGGAGAAGAAGAACAAGAGGAGGAAGGAATGTCCAGAAGGAGGAGGAGAGAAAGAATAGCGAGGGTAGGAACTTTGAATGTTGGCAGCATGACTGGTAAAGGCAGAGAATTAGCTCATATGATGGTGAGAAGAAAGGTTGACATTTTGTTTGTGCAAGAGACTAGTTGGAAGGGTAGAAAGGCCAGGTGTATTGGAGGAGGGATTAAATTGTTTTACCATGGTGTGGATGGAAGGAGGAATGGAGTAGGTGTTATCCTGAAGGAAGAGTATGTGAAGAGTGTTTTGGAGGTGAAGAGGGTGTCAGGGAGGATGATGAGTTTGAAGTTGAAAGTTGAAGGTGTGATGATGAATGTTGTTAGCGCTTATGCCCCAGAAGTTGGTTGTGAGATGGAAGAGAAAGAATTCTGGAATGAGTTACATGACATGTAGAGTGTACCCACTATTCCAACGGTCTTGGACCTCTTCCCTCAAGCTCCGCCTCCTCCGGTGGTCTTGGACCTCGTCCCTTAAGCACCGCCTCTTCCAGCGGTGAAGTTGGTGGATGTCTTTGAAGTACTACCTTCTTGTGCTGCCGAGTGACCCGGCAACGTAGCCCCACTTCTCTACGCAGCCTCGCCCTCCTGATTACTGGAGCTGGAACTGGCACAGCCTCTGCCGGTGTTGGGAGGGGAGTGGACATCACAAAACACCCTAGGCACCGCTCAACCTCCACAATCCCAGCCTCCAGCACCTGGAAGGTCCAGTGGTTCTTTGCAGACATCCTTCACAGCCATTTGTGGTGGCTGGTAATTTCTGTAACGATGGGGTGTTGTGGGCTTATAAACTAAACATACTGAAAATAATGTGTAAAAGATAACATATGTAAACACAAAGGTAAGCACACAGAATAACCAGAACCCTGCTCTGATTCATTGGAGCTTATAACACCAACCCCCGATGAGGTACACCTGTCATCCAAGGCCCAGGTGTGCACAATCAGAGCAGGGTGCCCTCTACCATCACGGAACCGTCACAATACTGATTGGCTAGACTGAGAGACAGACCTGGGAAAGATTTGCAGCAGGTCAGGGCAATTAAAGATAGAAATAGAAACGTACTCACAGGTGAACAGAGCGTGTTGAGCAGATGGAAGGAGTATTTTGAGGGGCTGATGAATGAAGAAAAGGAGAGAGAGAGAAGATTGGATGATGTGAGGATAGTAAACCAGGAAGTGCAGCAAATAAGCAAGATGGAAGTAAAGGCAGCAATGAAGAGGATGAAGAATGAAAAGGCTGTTGGATCGGATGACATACCAGTGGAAGCATGGAGGTGTTTAGGGGAGATGGCATATGAGTTTCTGACCAGATTGTTTAACATAATCTTGGAAAGTGGGAGGATGCCTGAGGAGTGGAGACAAAGTGTACTGGTATCGATTTTCAAGAATAAGGGTGATGCACAGAGCTATAGTAACTACAGAGGGATAAAGATGATCAGCCAAAGCATGAAGTTATGGGAAAGAGTAGTGGAAGCTAGGTTAAGAAAAGAGGTGAGGATTAGTGAACAGGTTAAACAGGAGTCTCTGTGGATGATGATGTTTGCTGATGATATTGTGATCTGTTAAGTGTGGAAGAGAGGTGAAAAAGAGAGTGCAGGCAGGTTGGAATGGGTGGAGAAGAGTGACTGGAGTGATTTGTGCACGCATATGTATTCCCCTATGTATAAGTGTACACACTCATGATTCCTTTGTAAAACACAGTGCATTTACGATATACCTGGGTATTGACAAAAGTCATGGTCTTTAAAAATATGTGATATTTAATTCCATATGTATTTCTATACCAACAAGTTGTTTGGACATTGCTTTAGTGTAGTTGCATTTTAACCGTACAAATTAAATTTAGCATAAAGGAGCAGAATAGAAAATGAAACAGTGACAGTAGCAAGATATGAAGAAAACAGACAACTGATCTTCCCTTTGCTGCAGCTGACTGCACACACACACACACACACACATGCACGCACGCATACGCACGCACACACACACACATACACTGAGAGAGTGAGAGTGAGAGAGAGAGAGAGGGAGAGAGAGAGAGAAAGGGATAGAGGGAGGGATACGCTGACAATATTTTCACCCGAATGTTACTCCAGCTTGCACTCGCTCAGCATCAGCATAGGCACTGAGGATTAGAGCTGTTCTTTATGAAAGAGGTGCAAAGCCTTTCTCTTCCATCCTCCATTTTATCCCTTGCTCTATGAGCATAAAAAGAAAGACCAAGAGAGAGAGTGAAAGAGATAAGTGGACAGTAGCTGAGGTAAGACTTTTTCTTTTTGTTGTGCTACAGGTTCAACACTGAACAATAAGTAAAGCAAAACAGGATGTAGGTTGCTTGATTGTAAGTGCTAATTTGATGTTCTGGTTGAATAAATTGCAAAAAAAATTACTTTAGCCCCAATATACCTGTGTTTGGAGCAGAAGTTTGCTACTTTAGTTTTAAACTGAAGCTATAATGATTGTGTCATTTTTTTTAAGCACTGTGGAATTTAAATAAAAATATAATGCATTATTATTGTTGTTGTTGTTGTTGTTGTTGCTGTTGTTAATAATAATAATAATAATAATAATAATAATAATAATACATGGTCATTTGAAATTACTTAATGGAATGATGCCCCAAGCAAGTGCACAATTTAGCTGTGCTAATTGGCTTTTTTGTTTAGTTGACCAACATTTAATAGTAGACACAAAAGAGCGTGGGTGAAAGTGGGTGTTTTTAAGATTGTAAAAGAATGGAGGGTTAAAGAAATTAGGTGAAGGACTCGGGGGGCATCACATTTTTATACCGTTTTACTGTTTCAGTTGCCTGTTACACAGTAAAAATGGTTATAAACCAAAATGTCATTACTTATTACTTTTTAAAGTTTTTTCATCCATTTTTTTTTTACGTTTCATTATGGATTTCTTAAAACAGTGTAAAAATATTTGCAAAGTGAAATGGCAAAAAGTGCAAAAGCTAGAGAAAGAAGTGTGTGTCTGTTTCATGCAGCCAACATAAAATGTAAACATTAATATCAAACTATTATCAAAGATTAAAGATAAACCTAAAACCACACTCACTAACACTCACACACTTTTAGCTATTTGCAAAGTCTTCACACTCTGTTCTCACCCTGGATACAATCTTTATTGTGGGCTTTTAAACTAAACTTTTAAACTAACTTTCTAATTTTCATAGAAAGATGTTGTCAGGCATGCTATTCTATGATAATATTCTGCTTTAACAGACATAATTTAACATATTTTATAAATAGATTTTTTTTTGTCATAGGCAGGGCAGGAAATTGACTATATATGGAGTCAAAGTAAAAGATTTGGTATTGTATAATAGTATAAATTATCATTAGTAGCGTCTACTTTTAGAAAATAGGCACTAAATGTTACTGGGATAGTGCCCTCTGTAATTTTTGTAAGCTTCAAACAATAGCTTACAAATAGGTATAAAAACATCCTTATAAACAAGTAAATAGTGAATACTAAGATAATTATTAACTTCTCTAGGTAAACATATAACATATAGTTCTACAGTTATACATTTAGCAGAAATATGTTTTAAATAGAAATGTTTTTAGCTGTGATAACGGGCTGGCGAATATCCAAAGTTTTGGTGCATAAAAACTAAAGGCTGTTTCTGTGTTTTTGGTGGTTGTTTGGTGGTCCTACCCACCCACCCCAGCGTTACACTTAGTGTGTGATACAGATCATTAATTCTGATAATTCAGGTAAGAATGTGGGCATGTATTTTGGTGGACGGTATATTATTCATATTTAAACTGGGATTTTTTTTTTTTTTGAGTAGTTTCAATGAAAAAGAAAGTAAGGTCTAGCTTTTCCTTGCTTATTAGATCATTAAATAAAAATGCTTTGTTTGTTAAGGATCTAAAATTCAGAGCAGCCATCTCTTATGTATCTGGTCTTTAGTTTTTATGAACTTTGCTTCTGTGTTGGTCTAGTGGTAGGGTACTTGTCTATGGACCCATGGCTCAAGGGGTCTCAGGTTTGAATTCCACCTCTGGCACTTCCACCACTGGGTCCCTGAGCAAGACCCTTAACCCTGAGTTGCTCCAGGGGGACTGTCCCTGTAATTAAGAAATGGAAGTCGCTCTGGATAAGAGAGTGTGCTAAAAGCCATAAATGTAAATGTATCAGGTTAGAAAGTGTATGATCTCTATATTATTGTCATTTCCTTTGCATAAATGAAACACAGAAAACAGCTACCAGGAGAGGTAGTGGACAGGTAACATTATTTGTTGTTTTCTTTTACATTATGTGGACAGCTGCTTACTTAGGAAAGAAATGGCACCAGAATGCTCTATGGGAATAAGGCAAGCCAGTAGAGGCAGTTTGATGCTCTCTACAATGTTCTGCCAGAATATCTTTAGTCTTGACATTCACGTGAATGTTACTGTTATTCAGACTCCATGCTCCCAACCTCCTGTGGGATCAGGGAGAAGTTCTTTTTGAGGTTTAAGTTTAAAACCTTAAAAACAGGATCCTATGCCAAATGTTTCCAGTTCCCCTGTCACCTGATCCAACTCAATCAACAGGTCCCATAGCACTCCCCAGTGCCCCTAAAATTACAGTCAGAGCTTTGCCCCCACATCTCAGGTCACAGTGGAGCAACCCTTTCACTTTCTGGGACAAACTCCAACACTCTTGCCCCCATGAACTAGGGAGTTCTGCTGTTGGGAGCATGTCACTCCTGAATGGATAACCCAAGACAAAGATGTATCAGGTGAGGAGTCAGAAAAATACCAACATAAAGTGCCCTTATGGAAAGGCAAAAAAGTTTTGTGAGCACTTCACCCGGAACAGGGATACCAGGCCCACTTCTGGAGCCAGGCCAGTGAGGGGAGCTGGCAAGTGATTGCCTGGTGGTCAGACCTGTCATTGGTTCTGATCAGGTTCAGCCTGAAAAAGATACATGGAGCTGCACTCTCATGGACTCACCACCTATGAAAGGAGAAATAGAGGTTAGGTGCTATGCCATTGGGTATTGTGGACTGGCAGCAATACTTCTAAATTATCTAAATAATTTTGTTTTGAAACTGCACCCAAATTACCTCACTCCACACACAGCATTACTTCAAGCTAGAATTTAGAAATAGCAAATTATTATTGATACAATAATACATAGTTTCTCAAATACTGCTATATATACAGTACTGTGCAAAAGTTCTAGGCAGGTGTGGAAAAAATGCTGTAAACAAAGAGTGCTTTCAGAAATATAAATAATGATTGTTTATTTTTATCAATTTACAAAATGCAAAGTGAGCAAACAAAAGAAAAACCTAAATCAAATCAATATTTGGTGTTACTACCTTTTGCCTTCAAACCAGCATCAAATGTTATGGCCCCCACAGAGCCCTGATCTCAACATCATCGAGTGTGTCTGGGATTACATGAAGAGACAGAAGGATGTGAGGAAGCCTACATCCACAGAAGATCTGTGGTTAGTTCTCCAAGATGTTTGGAACAACCTACCAGCCGAGTTCCTTCAAAGTTCCTCTAAAAACTGTGTGCAAAGAACTGATGCTGGTTTGAAGGCAAAGGGTGGTCACACCAAATACTGATTTGATTTAGATTTCTCTTTTTCATTCACTGGCTTTTTGTTGATTGATGAAAATAATGATTAACACTTCCATTTCTTTGAGAAAGCACTTTGTTTACAGCATTTTTTCCACCTGCCTAAAACTTTGTGACAGTACTGTATATATATATATATATATATATATAATATATATATATATATATATATATATATATATATATATATCTCAACACAGGTATCAGGCTTTGGGTTTCAAAAGTTGTTAGCACTTTTTAGGAATCTCTGAAATCAGTTTTAGAGAATAAAAATGTCATACTGCTAAGCACAGAATACAAACCATTGTTGACACAGAAAAAATGACTTAGGAAGTGAATTACAGTAAGGCCTGTAGTATGCATTCTACAGTGCTCCCTTGCATGGACTGCCTGGCAGATATTAAGGAAAACTGAAACTTTCTAGCAAAAGAACACAAATCATTCATCACAGGATACACCATTAAATATATGAGCAGTCTTGTCTGCACCAAAATCATCACCATATCCAGAAATTATAGAAGGTGAAGTGAAGGTGTTTTCCACGTTAGAGCTTGAGATTCAGTCTGTAAATCTGGAGTAAGAATAGCACTTGACACAGTGAGATGAGACCTTGGAGTAATCTTTGGGGAGAAAGCAAAGACCATTTATGCATGGAAGATCCACCAATACCTTGCAAAATTATGCAAAACCTTTTGTTACATTTTTATTAAATACACTTTAAACCGTTACTTTTAAGCCATACCTGTCCAGCTCAAGCCCTAAGTCCACACTGCACCACACATAAGGAACATTTTTAAGAAGAATGGTTGGATCAGCACACTAACAGACAGCTGACAGAATTTGGAGAAAATTAAAGAGCACAAATGTTTCCAGACATGTGTACTGCATGACACAAAAAAGTTGATTAAACATATTCCGTGCACTTTGGCAAACATAAAAACATTGAGCAAGCGCAGCTGACCTTGAGTTTGGATCAAAATTGAAAAGAAAAAGATCTGAGAGACTTTGAAAGGGAAATCAGAGCACAGATGGCTTCAGTAAAAAAGACTGCTCAGCTGGCTAGTGTTTCAATAGGAATTGTGCCTATCATGATATTTGCATTTACATGCCCAGCCCCACAAGAATAGGTGAGGACATGAAAAGATGCCAGAAAGTCATCTATACAAAAAAGAACCTACGGTCCCCTCCAAAAATGTTGCAAAAGCAAATCCAATTCTTTGTTTTTGCTATAGACTGAAGACATTTGTGTTTGAGATCAAAAGATGAACGTGTAATAATAGATTAGAATTTCTTTTTAAATTTCTTGGTATTTAGTCAAATCAAGTCAAGTCAGTTTTATACATGGCGCTTTTTACAAATTTTCTTGTCACAAAGCAGCTCTACATAATCCGGGTATGAACCGCTACTGAGCAAGCCAAAGGTAACAGAGGCCAGGAAAAACTCCCTAAAACAGGAAGAAGAAATTTTGGGAGGGACCAATACTCAAAAAGGGAACCTATCCTCCTCTGGTCAACATCGGATAATGAAGAAAAAAAAAAGACAGTTTCATAAGTGTCAGGGTTTTGAGTGTTTTGTTGATGTTTTGTTCACGATAGAGGGCGCTCTGTTCTGACGGAGCACACCTGAGCTAATTAGGCACAGGTGTGCTACACTGAGGCTAAATACATTAGCCTCATTGAGTCAGAACAGAGTGCAGTTCATTCAATAGGCAAAGCCCTATGTCTCGGGTGGTTTTGTTTCGTATCTAGTTTCTGGTTTCATGGAGAATAAAAGTATGTCTTGGATATCTGGCTTTGCGTTGACATCCTTCCCGCACCCCACCACCGTGACAGAAATGAACTGCCAAACTCGGGACGTCACGAGCCTTGAGAGTTGGTGTAAGGAGCACGAGCGGATGCTCGAAGCCATGGTGGTGGTCCTCAGAGCGGAGCTACAGCGTCTGAGGACCCTCACGCCTGCGTGGCTGTCAGCGTGTTCGCCGGAGCTCTGCAAGCAGCTCACGCACTACGGAGCTCTCACAATGTGTGGACCTGCTGGTGCGCTCAATCTGGCTCACTCCCTCTCTGGAGACCAACGAGCGACTGGAGGAGTACGGGCAGATTAAGCAGGCACTCATGGCTATAATGGTGGTGATGGGGCGGTCCCTCGACCTACTGGAGGAAGAGGCTTAGCTTGTGCCCCTTTCCTCACCGCCCCCAGCTCCTCACCAACCACAATGCGGGCAAGTCAGTGGTGAACACGGCCTGCACCAATCACAGCGGACGGTCAGGGGAGAAAGCGCCATGCGCCAATCACAGCTGCCCATCAGTGGAGAAAGCGCCATGCGCCAATCACAGCAGACCATCAGCAGAGAAAGCACCATGCGCCAATCACAGCAATAAAATGGCGGAGAACCCGCCCTGCGTGAATCTCAGCGGAAGAATGACGGAGAATGCTCCCTGCGTGGATCACAGCGAGAGAATGGTGAAAAACGCTCCCTGCGCCATTCAACATGGGAAGATGGCAAAGAAAGCCACCTGTAACACAGAAAGCAGGAAGCTGGCAGAAAATGCACCCTGCGCCATGCCTCAAGGGAAGTCGACCAAGAAGGCCCTTCGCAGCGAGGAAAGTGGCAGCAATGAGTCGACCCCCAAACCCAGCTCCACTAACCTGTCTGCCAGGCAGAGGGCAAAAAAGGAGCTGTTCCAAGTTCAATTCAATTCAATTCAATTTATTCTTGTATAGCGCCTTTTACAACAAAGTTGCCCCAAGGCACTTTACATTGCTGGTCGATGATGGAACAGGTTACAGTAATAGATGTTTAAGATGTTTAAGCCGGACGACTACGGAGGAGAGGAACCAAAAACTCCACTATGTGGAGAAAAAAACCTCTGAGGGTCCAAGGTCAACCGGCTACCCAACCCCCTTGGGTATACTAACAGTACAGAGTTAGTTTGGTTTTAAACTCCAGGATCAGTGAGGAGTCCCAAGTTGCTTCCAGGTACCAATGAGCCGCCAGGGTCCCTTGGCGCATCAGATGCATCACACAGACCAGATGGTAGCTCGGCATTGGACTCAGGTGATGACCACAACGGGCCCCCCCGGACATGTGGGGAGAGAAATGGAATGAGGGGGTCAGTAATGAGCAGGATCCAGTAGTGACAGACACAGAAATGAAACAACAGTGCGATGGCATGTACAGCAGCACCAGCGACATTACTAGTGGTGCACTATGGTGATTGGTGCGGGTAAGCTAAACTAAAGTAGTAAGTCTTCAGCCGTGATTTAAAGACCGAGACTGAATCGGCATCCCGTACAGAAGCAGGCAAGCTGTTCCACAATCTAGGGGCCCTGTAACTGAAAGCTCGTGCTCCTATACATTTATTTATGCGAGGGACAATTAGGAGATCTTTATTCTGGGATCTAAGTGGGCGGTTAGGTGTATAAGTATTAAGCAGTTCGGTTAGGTATATTGGGGCAAGACCTTTAAGTGCCTTGTAGGTTAAGAGGAGGACCTTGAAGTCAGCCCTGTACCTAACAGGAAGCCAGTGAAGCGAGGAGAGTATGGGAGTTATGTGGTCGTACTTCCTGCTCCTGCTAACAATCCTAGCGGCTGTGTTCTGAATGCGCTGTAGGGTGCTTAATGTGCCCTGAGAGCTTCCAGAAAGTAGGGCATTACAGTAATCTAATCTACTGTATACAAATGCATGTACTACTTTTGCCGTGTCTTCCATTGACAGAAAGCGCCGTAGTTTGGCAATGTTCCGAAGGTGCAGGAAGCATGTCTTCGCAACTGCATTAACATGGGGATTAAATGAAAGATTTGAATCGAAAATAACACCAAGGTTACGTGCCAGAGTACTAACTGAAAACTTCAACCCTGCATCCCGGATATGCGAAATGAAGTTGGCCCTGTCTACATCGCTACTACAAAACAAGAGCAGCTCAGTTTTTTCGGGGTTTAGTGAGAGGAAGTTGTTATTCATCCAATCCCTAATATCACTGAGGCAGCTAATTAAAGTGCCGGTTGATGCTTTACAGAGGTTTTTTTCTCCACATAGTGGAGTTTTTGGTTCCTCTCCTCCGTAGTCGTCCGGCTTAAACATCTTAAACATCTATTACTGTAACCTGTTCACATGATTTAAAAGATAAGTATAGCTGAGTGTCATCAGCGTAAGAGTGGTAACTAACATTATGCTTCCGTATAATAGTGCTTAGTGGGAGCATGTAGAGGGAGAAGAGCACTGGGCCCAACACCGACCCTTGTGGGACTCCATAGTTAACTAGTGACATAGGTGAGGGGGTGCCATAATCATCCATTTGGATGAAGTAGTAACGGTTTGTGAGATAGGAGTTGAACCATTTAAGGGCTGTTCCGGTAATGCCGACAGTGGAGCGAAGCCTATTTACTAAAATGGAGTGATCTACCGTGTCGAACGCAGCACTAAGATCTAACAGAACAAGAACAGTAATGTTTCCTGCATCACTCGAGACCATTATATCATTCACCACTCTAGTTAGAGCAGTTTCTGTGCTATGGCCAAGCCGGAAACCTGATTGGAATTTATCTAAGAGGTTATGCGTGTCTAGATATGACTGCAGTTGTCTCGCAACTAGTTTTTCTAGAATCTTAGAGAGAAACGGGACATTAGAGATAGGTCTATAATTACTTGGTGAGCGAGGGTCCAAGTTAGGTTTTTTAAGCTGTGGTCTAACCACTGCTGTTTTAAACTGATTGGGGACTACACCTGAGGTCAAGGATGCATTCATGATATCAAGTATAGGTGTTGATAGTATTCCTAAGGATTCCTTCAGGAGCTTGGTTGGAATGGGATCTAACCGACAGGTCGTGGAGTTTGCTTTGGCTATAACAGAAATTAGCTCAGAGTTATCGATGAGATTAAAATCACTAAAATATTGTGAGCACTGTTCAGCTAGTGGATTAATTTGAGGGCTAATAGGGCACATTTGGAGCCTAATGTTGTTAATTTTATCATTAAAAAACTTAAGAAACCTATCGTTAGTAATACTACATGCTGGCCTTTTATCAGTTTTGTCTGTTAGCTGAGCGAGTGTCTGAAATAAATAGCGGGGGTTATGCTTGTTGTTTTCAATAAGCTTTGAATAGTACTCAGTGCGAGCACTATATAGAGCTTTCTTATATTGTTTTAGTTTAGCAGACCATAGAACCTGAGAGGCTTGGAGACCTGTTGTCTTCCATCTGCGTTCTAGCTTACGGCACTCCCGCTTAGCAGCCCGTGTGTGGTCATTGAACCAGGGAGAGTGCCTGATAGTTCTAACCTTCTTTGTCTTAATTGGGGCTACCTGATCAAGGATCTGCCCAACTACTGTATTGTACATGTCGGTGATGTCATTAACAGTTTTGTTACAGGTGAAATCTATCTCTGTTACAGCCTCCATAAACTGGACACATTTAGCCCTGTTTAGGTGTCGTGTTGTACTAGTCCTTTCACTGAGGTACGATGGAGACATATTAATCTCAAACGTGATTAAAGAATGGTCGGAAAAAAGTTTATTTAAGGAGTGGACCAGTACAATATCAATGTCAAGTCCATACGAGATAATTAGATCTAACGTGTGTCCTTGTACATGGGTAGGTCTTGATATATGCTGGGTGCAACCAACAGAATCGAGGAGCGTTAGGAAGCTTTTGGCACCTGCATCCGTCTCTGTATCAACATGTATGTTAAAGTCACCTAGCATCACGAATCTAGTAAACCTAACAACCAAGTCAGAGAGCAGATTGCCAAATTCATTAATAAAGGCAGCATATGGTCCTGGAGGTCTATAAACTAATAGGATATGGAGCGCTAAATCAGACCTAATGCTTAGCAGCATCACTTCGAATGTGTGGAAGCTCTCAGTAGTTTTTGAATCAACCTTAAATGATTCATCAAAAATTGCAGCCAGGCCTCCACCACGTCCTACTGAGCGTGATTTATGCAGGTATGAGAACCCATCCGGGGAGGCTTCCACTAAGGGGATGGTGTCAGTGGGTCTAAGCCAAGTTTCAGTCAGTAGGCAGATATCTGACTTTGTGTCGAGTACCATCTCATTAATAAGCACTGCCTTGTTTCCTAAGGAGCGAACATTCAGCAGTGAACATTTGATTTTAGTCGGACGCTGTGTTTTATTTGTTTTTATGATGGGTACTGTGAGCAGGTTACCAGCGCAGGAGCCCCTAGATTGGCATCTATGCTGCTTCCTTATCGTACTAAGAATAGATATTCTCTGGTAATGATGAGAGGAGCCTGGTTCTAAGCTAATGTGTGACATAGGGGATGCCGTTGTTAGTGAGAAAGATGGCTTAATTGGTGAAATGACTTCAAGAATTCAGCGAATGAAAGATGAAAACATCTCTCTTCAGGCCAGAAACTACCAGCTGCAGGAAAGCAACCAGACTGAGGTATATTTTCTTCAGGAGAATTTGGCTAAAGTTAGAAGGGAACTAGAGGAGAGGCAGGCTGGGTATCTAGAAAATGAAAAGAACCAGGGAGAACAGATCATGTGGTTAACTGAAAGCTTGAAAAGTGTCAAGGAGAAACTAAGGGTTAAATCAGAAAAACTCAGTCAGGTCAATGTAAGCCGTGATGCACTTCTCATGGACATCCACCAAAGAGATGAACAAATCAGCTGCATGACCATTCAGATCACTCAACAGGAGTTGCTGACCAAGCTTGACCAGCAGCTGAGAGAAAAAGAGTCCTCCATGCTACAGGTGAATGCTTCAGTCACAGATGAAAGACAGAAAACCGAGGAAAGGATCACCCATCTGCTTTCTCGACTTGAGGAGACCAAAGGACTCTTGTCTCTGTGCCAGAGTGACATCGAAATCATGAAAATGGAAAGAAAGGCTCTAGCTCAAGACAATGGTGAGCTTCACGCAGAGGTCACTAAACTTGTGAAAGAGAGAGAGGGCCTGAGGAGGGAACTGCAAGCTGCAAATGTTGCTTGGAGGGAATGGCTAAAAAGAACAGAGGAACAGGAGATACTGGAGACTAAAGTGGCTACTATGGAAGAACAGCTGAATAGGACCAGAACAGAGCTGAAGCAGGTGCAAGACAACAGTGCCGCTCTGCAGGCTAAACTGGAAAAAGCTCGGAGAGAGACCCCCGTGCATGCTGGGACCCTGGTGGAGAGCTTCAAAGAGGAGTAGTGGAGGAACAGTCTGACGGACGAGGAGAGCAAGGACAAGATCAACATTGAACCTGAGCCTTTCCACCTCATCGATATCCCACTCTATCTCCACAATTACTTTCACACCAAGTCTCCTACAGCTTGGTTGTCTAACAGCAAGTTCGGCCTCATCAGGATCGATGGTAGTGGTGTGCGATGTGGGACATCACAGGGCTACACTAAAAAAGTGCTCCACAAGGTTACTATGGACCCTTTCAAGGAGCATGTTCAAGGAGGTCATTTTGTACACCGTTTTGCATGTGTCAGTATGGAAAGAAGCCAAGAAGTTGCTATTGTTTTTATGAAAACCTGAACACCCTGAGATTCTTCCTGCAGTTACAAGGGGATAGAGAGCCACAGGACAGAGAAAGACAAGGGGACAGAACCAGAGCATGAACGGAGTAAGCATATGCCTATGTCAAATTGGTTTGCCAAGAAATTTCTGAAATTTGTTGCCCCTCTGAAGGTCATAGACAACAGTCAGAGGGAGGCACCAAGCCCACAGGAGCACAAACCATGGCCTCCTTGTGGAAGGAGGTCGATCACTGTATATACAGTGACGTACAAGTCAGCACTGCTGGATAACACAGAAAAGGCCAACGAGGAGCCTGACTCTTCAAGAGACAACCTGTTAATAAAGAACGACAAATTCTGCACCTCAGATTCTGCGAGAAGGACTGGGGTCTGAGGCGGAGCGCACACTGGGTAAAAGACTCTTCCTCTTTGAACCATACAGAATCTTATGTGTTTAGCTCTGTTTCAGACTATGACAGAACAAGGCTTTCCAGTGAATCGGACGATTCCTCCAGGGACCCCATTATCAAGTCGGGGAAACAGGTGACGGAGGAGACGCAGGGCAACAGAAAGGCATTGACAAAACGTATGGCCAAACAAATACAAAAAGGACTTGTACAGGGAATGTGGACTGAAACTCTGGGGTATCCCTGCATGTCCGCCCTTTTGTTTCAGTTTACCTCCCCTCCAGGTTCCAGGACCGGAGAGCGCCCCCGGAGTAGCGCTCTTGGGAGGGGGGTGATGTCAGGGTTTTGAGTGTTTTGTTGATGTTTTGTTCACGATAAAGGGCGCTCTGTTCTGACGGAGCACACCTGAGCTCATTGGGCACAGGTGTGCTACATTGAGGCTGAATACATTAGCCTCATTGAGTCAGAACAGAGCGCAGTTCATTTAATAGGCGAAGCCCTATGTCTTGGGTGGTTTTGTTTTGTATCTAATTTCTAGTTTCTGGTTTCATGGAGAATAAAAGTATGTCTTGGATATCTGGCTCTGCATTGACGTCCTTTCCGCACCCCACCACCGTGACAATAAGTCAGATAGATTTTAGCACCGATTGCCTGTACAGTCTGTTTTAGTAGAAAAGAGGTTCAGAGTCTGTAATTTGGAGTTCTGTAAGCTCTTATAAAGCTCATCTTGTTTTGAGCTAATAGTAGTAGTTCTGCTTGAGTCAATGCAGCATTAGCTCTGTTTGAACTGAGGGCGTTGAACTGAGGGCGTCGAATATAGAGTGCAGATAGATAGATCTAAAAGGGACAGAAACAATGGTTTCACAAACATAAAAATGATATAAGACTCAGAGATGCCCCCACCACCATCAACAAACCTGAGTGATCGTGTGAGAGTGGTAGCATGATAGCACCAACATCTCTATGTAACCAGTGTAACTCTCTGTGTCCTTGAACCCTCTGCACTTTTTTCAAGTAACGGGTGATTAATTGCTAAAAGCCTGTAGGTCAAAGTCTGTAAACAAGTAGGTTTTTAGTCTAAACTTAAAGACTGAGACCGTGACTGAGTGCTGATCTCCTTAGGCCACACCCTTTCTTATTACACAAATGCACATCAAGTAATATGCTTAAATCCAATTAGCATTCCTTTATACAGCTTGATGATTTGGTCAAAATACTAACTTGCCTAATAATTGTGTACACAGTGTATTATCAATGCAGTTCACCCACTGGCTATTCAGCCACAAAAATGGAAATCAACTATGATCATTTTGATTCATAATCAAACAAAACGTTGTGTCTTGTGCTGAGCTGCTAGCAAGCAAAGAGGGATAGCAGGAATCATTCACACTTCTCCACAAATACAGTCAAGCGGAGATAAAAACTACCTTTCAAAAATAATTATGCTTTCTTGAGACAGAACTATCACCTATGAAATATTGTAAGATAAGCATCAAACAGTTTTGATTATACAAGAAATATGCTAGAACCTGAACTTTACATTTTATCAGCACACCTGTGACAACCAAATCGCTCACATCTGCCAGCATAACAGTTTCACTCACACACATACACACAAGTGTATTGTATTTCAAACGCATTCAGACCAGAAGGGAATTTTAATCTGGGATGTCAGATTTCTGAGTAATACACACATAGGGGCTCTTTGGCTCTCTGTCTTTCTTTTCTCTCCCTCAAAAACACACACACACACACACACACACAGTATTGTATCAGTGATAAACCAGCAGGTATGGATTATTTTTCTTTTATCTCTGTTTCCTCTCTCCTGAGCTGAACATGGTCGGTATGATGGTAAGTCTAATCAACTATTGCATCAGTTTTTTCTTGCTTTTCTGATTCTATGTTGAAAGAGTGAGAGTCTAAGAAAGTGCTTGGGGTGGCATCACATCCTCTACACCCACATACATTAATGATATTTAGATAGCAATGTAAATACTATTGCATGCGCTGTTAAAAAAAAGATACCCAATATCTCTAAAACGGAGAACAGGCAGAAGTAGTGCTGCTTTTATGGACAAAATATTAGGATTGTCATTATACTGCAACATACTGCAATTGCGATATGTTTCAACATGGTATAGGGCCCATATATAATTCCTCTTAGACTCTTGGTTTTTGAATAATAGTATTTGTGTTGTCATAAAACCAATATATTTACATTCCCTTCCAAATGTACCATGTTTATCTGAAAAAAAGTAAGAAAATGTGTTGAAACAGAAAGTTTTAAAACAATTGAAACTATTAGGCTAAACATCTCTTTATTGCAATAACTGCGTCAAGTCTGTCACCCAATGACTTCTTAGAATTTTTGTTTTTTTATCTGATTATGGTTCTCTTCAGGAGATACAGATGTTCAATTAGTTTAAGATCTAGTCAATGACATGGCCTTTTCCTTTTTTTTTTTTTTACCCCTAATTAAGTATTTTGTTAACTTTGTATCATTGATTTGCTACATGATCAAGTTTATTAGTTCTTACTGCTCATGAGTGGCATGGCCTCTAAATTTCTGTCCTCTAAATCTTTTTCGAATAGTGGATTCTGATCCCTTTAACCTGTCCTGTCTAGTTTATTCACAATGTGTTGTTTAGGGGTTTGTCTTTACCAATCTCATAATTTGTCTGTACTCAGCTGTTGTTTTTCTTAAGTGACCAGTTTGTCTGTTGTTTAGTACAATATTGGTCTAATTTTTCAGGACATTCTGAATAGTTTTATTGGCCATGCCCTTTCCTTAGCTTCATACTATGCCTTAAATACAGTTCTCTGGTCTTTATGTTGGCTTTCCATTTAAAATAACAAATCAATCTTCAGAGGTGACATCCAAAGCTTCAATCAAGAATAGATATCAAAAGCTATTAACAGTTTAAACATTGTTCAATGTAATTTAACATATTTATGTATAGATACCAGGATATAAAAGCTGAAAATCATTACACTTTCACTTTCACAGAAAATCTAATGTCTTATCTTTTGATCCTAAACTAAAATGTGCATAACAAAAATAAATGAATAAGCTTTCCTGTTCATCCATCCATCCATCCATTTTCTTCCGCTTATCCGAGGTCGGGTCGCGGGGGCAGCAGCTTCAGCATGGATGCCCAGACTTCCCTCTCCCCGGCCACTTCTTCCATCTCCTCCGGGCGGATCCCAAGGCGTTCCCAGGCCAGCCGAGAGACATAGTCTCTCCAGCGTGTCCTGGGTCTTCCCCGGTGTCTCTTTCTGTTGGGGTGTGCACATTTTCATTTTCATTTTCAACACATTACCTACACAATGCTGTAGGATAAGCTTCTTGAAGGCTTTAATGATTAACATCTACAGACGTCAAAAGAATTTGGACACATTAACTATATGTCCATAATAATGTAGTTAATCTAACCAAAGTAAAGAAAACTTAATTCAAGACAGCCACATTTTTATGTTTCTCTAATAAACATACCATATAGAGATGTATCCACAACCTCCCATTTCTCATTTTTTTTTAAACCTCGTGTGTGTGTGTGTGTGGAATAATGGGAAGATGAACCTTTGGCTTTAGAGCAACACTTTAATCTACAGTAATTGGAAACTGACTTGTGCATGCAGCCACTTCACATTCCCATCTGAATAGACTGAAGAAGTGAAGAAGACAAAATATGAAAGAAAAAGAGAAAGTTGGGGTTTGGGAGGGTGGAATAAAAAGACCAAGCTTTACACAATTGCTCTGAATTCCTATCACTGTCAGAGTACTTTTGTGAATTATTAGAAGGAAAAATTATTTTCTATAAACTGCTTGAGAAACTTTGAACAAAAAGGAAAGAACAGGGTCGCTAGGGTTTCTCACAGAGAAACTACACACTTGTGTTTTACTCCAGAATATACTTAGAATATATTTCAACCAGATGTTTTTACCTAGCAATTCTGAAGACACAAAATGAAAGCATAATATGAACTGTCCTACTGATCTTATTCTTCCGGCTGCTCTTGTTAGGGGTCGCCACAGCAGATAAACTGTCTCCATTTCTTCCAGTCCTCTGAGTCCTCGGCATCCGGTCACCTGCATGTCCGCCACATCCATAAACCTCCTATTTGGTTTACCTCTGCATTTAATCCATGCACTCAAACATTGTGCAGCAGGGGCAGCTATGAAAGCGCAGACAGTATGTTGCTCAAGGGTACCTCAGGGCAACCTACTGGTAAGGAGTTTGAACCCACAATCTTCCGATCCTTCGGCCAACTCCTTAACCACTAGGCCACCGCTGCCTCTTCAACAGCTTCAACATCCTCCTTCCAATATAATCCTCAACTCTCCTCTGGACGTGTCCAAACCACCGCAACCATGCTTCTCTAACTTTGTGTCCAAAACGTCTAACCTGAGCTGTCCCTCTAATATACTCATTTCTAATCCTGTCCATCCTCGGCACTCCCAACGAAAATCTCAGCATCTTTAACTCTGACACCTCCAGCTCTGCCTCCTGTCTTTTCGTCAGTGCCACCGTCTCAAACCCATACAACATAGCTGGTCTCACTACTGTCCTGTACACATTCCCTTTTACTCTAGCTGGTACCCATCTGTCACAAATCACTCCAGCTACTCTTTTCCACCCATTCCAACCTGCCTGCACTCTCTTCTTCACCTCTCTTCCACACTCGCTGTTACACTAAACTGTTGATCCCAAGTATTTCAACTCCTCCACCTATGTCACCTCTACTCCCTGCATCCTAACCACTCCACTTACCTCCCTTTCATTCACACTCATATATTCTGACTTTGACCTACTAACTCTCATTCCTCTCCACTCTAGAGCATATCTCTATCTCTGTAGGTTCTCCTCAAGCTGCGCCCTACTCTCACTGCAGATCACAATATCATCAGCAAACATCATTGTCCACAGAGACTCCTGTCTAACCTCGTCCGTCAACCTGTCTGTCAACCATTACTATTGCAAACAAGAATGGGCTCAGCGCTGATCCTTGATGCAATCTAACCTCTACCTTAAATGCATCCATCACTCCTACTGCAGATCTCACCACTGTTACCCTGCCATCATATATATCCTGAATACTTCTCTGTAACACCTGACTTCCTCATACAAAACACCTGACTTCCTCATACAAAACACAACTCCTCTCTAGGCACCCTGTCAAATGTTTTCACCAAATCCACAAAGGCACAATGCAACTCCTTCTGACCTTCTCTGTAATTCTCCATCAACACCCTCAGAGCAAACATTGCATCTGTAGTGCGCTTCTCGGCATGAAACCATACTGCTGTTCAGTAATCCTGCTGTTCAGTAATCCTCACCTCTTTTCTACGACTCTTTTCCATAACTATATGCTGTGGCTGATTAACTTTATTCCTCTATAGTTACTACAGCTCTGTGCATTACTCTTATTCTTGAAAATCGGTACAAGTACACTTCATCTCCACTCTGCATCTCCACATCTCCACTCTGCCAACTCCCTAACCACTAGGCCACCGCTGCCCCAGGACCTCTGCATTTAACCCATGCAAACACCGTGCATGAAAGCGCCCGGGGAGCAATGACGGGGACAGTACCTCAGGGCAAACTACTGGTAATCTTCCGATCCTGTGGCCAACTCCCTAACAACTAGGCCACTGCTGCCTATAAGTAATAACTACAGCCATTTCCATCTTTTCACAAAATCTACAATCATCTGACATTCTGCATTCCTCTCCTTTACACCACATCTACCTATCACCTCCTCATCCCTTCACCAACATGTCCATTAAAAGCTGCACCAATCACCACTCTCTCTCCCCTGGGTAAACTCTCTTGTCAGTTCATCTAACTCCCTCCAGAATTCTTCTTTCTCTTCCATCTCACAACCAACTTGTGGGGCATAAGCACTAACAACATTCATTATCACACCTTCAACTTCCAGCTTCAAACTCATCACCCTCCCTGACACCCTCTTCACCTCCAAAATACTCTCAACATACTCTTCCTTCAGGATAACACCAACCCCATTCCTCCTTCTATCCACACCATGGTAAAACATTTTAAACCCTCCTCCAATACCCTTCCCTCTAGTCTCTTGCACACACAAAATGTCAACCTTTCTTCTCTCCATCATATGAGCTAATTCTCTACCTTTACCAATCATGCTGACAACACTCAAAGTCCCTACCCTCACTTACACTCTCCTGCACTTCTTTTTCTCCTCATCCCTCCTCCTCAGGTAAGAGTTTTTAAACATGGATGTTTAGGAGTGTTTACAGAGGAAGAAGCTGGTGAAGAAGCAATGAGATACAGAGAGATAAAATAGACAGGTATACAAGGAGATGATGTGCAGGGCAGAAAAGAAAGAGGTGGTGAAACCCTCTCTTTCACCACCTCTTTCTTTTCTGCCCTGCGCATCATCTCCTTGTATACCTGTCTATTTTATCTCTCTGTATCTCATTGCTTCTTTTGAAGGCTAAAGATAAGGTTTAAGGTGCATTGTATGAGAGTCTGGATACTAAAGATGGAGAAAAGGGCCTATAAAATTTAGCTTGACAGAGGGACAGAGCTGAGGATGATCTGCTGCAGGTAATAAAGGACAGAAATGGAAACGTACTCATAAGTGAGCAGGGCATGTTGAGCAGATGGACAGAGTATTTTGAGGGGCTGATAAATGAAGAGAATGAAAGAGAGAGAGAGATTTCATAGCAATGTTTGCTCGGATGGTGTTGATGGAGAAGTATAGAGAAGATGGAGTTGTATTGTGCTTTTGTAGACTTAGAGAAAACAGGGTGCCTAGAGAGGAGTTGTTGATATTGTATGAGGAAGTCAGGAGTGGCAGAGAAGCATGTCAGAGTATGATGTTGTAGGATGTTGAAACCAAATACACAAAGACAAAGGCTGCTGGATATCTTAAAAATAATAATATGCTGTTAAGAAACCTGTTATAGCAGAGTAGCTGATGAAAAATGGTTTAGGCACGGCACACTCAGTTCTCGGTTTAATGGAGACTGATGCACCTACATCCTTTTCCTTTGGATTGGAATGAAAGTCTGATCAAAAGGAGTTCCTCAACTTCTTAAGAACCAGACTTCACATAAGAGATAATGTATGCTTTAATTGTAATTTGTTTATTTCAGGTTGTCTACCAGGACCCAAATCTAACAGTACTGTCCCAGAGGGGCTGCAGAGTGTTGTATATTATTAGCAGATTTAATACAAATATTTTTAGGGATAAGCAGCCATCTTACTCTACACTATTTTTTTTATTTACATTTACGGCATTTAGCAGACACTCTTATCCAGAGCGACTTCCATGTCCTAATTACAGGGACAGTCCCCCTGGAGCAAGTCAGAGTTAAGGTGGTGGTAGTGCCAGAGGTGGGATTCAAACCTGGGAACTCTTGAGCCATAGGTCTTTAGGCAAGTATCCTACCACTTGACCACCACCACCTAATTGATTTAATAATGTCTTGGAAATAGGTCTGTGAAAAATACTATTTCTGTTTTTGTTACTATAGATTTTTGTACTGCCTAGCTTTTACTGCCACAGGTGTGTAGGAATGGTGAAGCATAACCTTTAGAACTAGACCTTCATTTGAAAACATGGTCCCTAGAAGAAAAAAACTTTTCTCCTAAAGGATTCTAGCAATATATTAGTGCTGAGCTAAGGCATTGCACTGTAATATTTTAGCACATTTTGTTTAAATGTGGGCATCTGAAAAACATTACATTATTAGTTTTTTGGTTTTTTTTGTTTTAAGTTTTTGACCCACATTAATGCTTACCATCAGATTGAAAGCCATTGATTAGGTTGTTGATTTGGCCTCTTACATTTTCCTTTTGGTTCTTACTACTGCTTGAAAAAACAAAGAAATATTTTGTTTCATATTGTTGGCAAATAGTACATTTCTTCAAAACAGCTGTCTAAATAACTGTCTGCCAAATTATAGCAGCATTCCACAGCCTTGATCACTTTATCCTGACTGGCAATTGGCCTAATGCAATTAATGTAAGATACATGCGCAGCATCTGAGTATTTATTCAGCAGTATTATAATATTCTGTGTTCTCAAGTTAAGAATATTTTACAGTGATCTCTCCCTTTTGTAGTGCTGTGAAATTTTAATTGAAAAAAATTTTTTATAAAAAAACAGGATATAGAAAATGGCATATACCATTATAACTCTTTGTAGATAAAATCCAAACACAATAAAACACAATACACAGATTTCAGCTAATTCATGATTTAATAAATAAAATGGGCAAAGAGTTTAATTAGATTAGCTAAAAGCAGGTTTTCTAATACTTGACAAAAGAAAAACTTTGTTTACCCCCAAAACCTAGTCAAATTACTATAACAGATGTTTTTTAATTAATTCAGCCCTTTCCTTAAAAAACTATGGTTATCAGTCAATGATCTGAACTCCGTTTGGGTAATGAAGTGGGATAAGACTCCACCTCTAAAAAACATTAATATTAATATTTGAAAAAGCCGTTGTTTTGCCATATATCTAAATTTGTCAGAGTGTTAAAATGATTGCAAATGTGTTTAAGGTATTAGCTTAACTATCAAAGCTGGGTCTAAAGCATTCCCAAGCCATTCGAGTAGCTATTTTTGATTTAAATATAATTACTTTTCAGTACAATCCTGTTAAATGAGTGTGATAAACAACATTGATTATGTTGTCTATTGGGGCAGCGGTGTCCTAGTGTTTAGATACAAGGCCCCAGGGTCCGAGAGCCTTAGGTTTGAATCCCAGATCAGTAGGCTGCTCAGAGGTACCCTTGAGCAAGGTACTATCCCCTTCACCCCTTCCTGCTGCACGTGTGTTGATTAAAAGCAGAAGTTGCATTTCATTGTGTACCATTGTGTACTGTGCCGCATTTCACAATGACAGTCAGTAAAAGTTCATTTCTCTAAACAATCTCTAAATATTCCATAATTCTCATTTAGTGTTTGCTTTCTATTGCTTTGCTGGTATAGGTATCTGATCTTGCATAGCCAGATATAGTCAACACTAAAGAGGCTAAATCAAAGATTTGTTCTTATAGTTTTATTCCATGTAAATAGGTTTTTCTTCTAAATTTATCAGCATTGTTGATTTAACATATGAGCCTGCAAATTGCTAAAAACTGCTGCTTATTGTATTCAAAGACACATGTATCCAGCCAGCTGCCTTACTTTCTTTTGGTGTTTGTATTTTTGCTTATAAAACTTACATTGGTGACAATGCTAAGTAAGAAGGCTCCTGTTTTTGATAGTTTGAGGTAATTAGGCTTCCAAATGTGACTATAGTACATTTAACACTTGGCAGTAATAGGTTGAACAAAGAAGGTTTCTGGATAAACAGTACTATCTTTAGAACCAGTCTGTCATACAACAGATGCGGCTCCAGTCTTTAAGAGAATAGTCTTAGAAAGAATACAATTTAATAAGACAGGAACGTTGTTAGAATGTCAAAAGGGTGATGTTATTGTTTTAAATGAAATGAAAAAAGGAAATTCATGTTGCTAGTTCAAAGGCTTCAGTTTGACCGAAATATATTTTTTAGAAGTAATACAATAAAGATATCTATATAATTTTGATGCTAAAACTGTAAATTACACTTACTTACACTCACTTAAACTTAAGTAAATTTGAAGTAAATTAATTGTCCTAATTAAAGTAATAATATAGGATTTACTATTAGCTTATTTACATTTTCATAATATCAGTGGTGGGAACTCCAATGAATAATATTTTAGTTCACACCCATGGAAAGTAGTATTCCTTCACCTGAAAATCCAACTTAACCCATTGTACTACTGCAGTTTCTTTTCTAAAATAGGGTATAGATTCTATATATTTTATTACCAAAAGTTTTGTGCTAACAGGGCTTTTCATTTAATCACTGTATGACTCATGACCATTTCTTTAATACCCCCTTTTTTTCCACACACCCTCTATCTTCTCTCCTTGTGTCTTTCTGCTGTCACTGTGGTGTTCTGTTTTATAACTCTGCTGCTGATCAGAGTCACAGACCTGGCACAACATTCTTGAGTGCTAGCCTGGTGCCAGCAGGTGTCATGTCCATCTGGTGACTGTTGAAAGGCATAAAATAGTGTCCACGGGGCTATGGTCAAAGTTCTTATTTTGGTTTTAAGGTTAAGTGTATTTACAGTACTGTGCAAAAGTTTTAGGCAGGTGTGGAAAAAATGCTGTATTCCATTTCAAAAATGGAAGTGTTAATCATTTATTTTCATCAATCAACAAAATGCAGTGAATGAACAAAAGAGAAATCTAAATCAAATCAATATTTGGTGTGACCACCCTTTGCCTTCAAAACAGCATTCTTCTAGGTACACTTGCACATAGTTTTTGAAAGAACTCGGCTGGTAGGTTGTTCCAAACATCTTGGAGAACTAACCACAGACCTTCTGTGGATGTAGGCTTCCTCACATCCGTCTGTCTCTTCATGTAATCCCAGACACACTCAGTGATGAGCCCCCACAGATCAGGGCTCTGTGGGGGCCAAAAGAATTGATGCTGGATTGAAGGCAAAAGGTTGTAACACCAAATATTTAAAAGTGAAAGTGACAACCCTTGTCATTGCGAGGTCACAGCACAGCAGACAGTGAACCACAACGAAATTGGACCTCTGCATTTAACCCATGCACACTCAAACACCGTGCAGCAGTGGGCAGCTATTGAAAGCGCCCGGGGAGCAGTGACAGGGACGGCACCTTCCTCAAGGGTACCTCAGGGCAACTTATTGGGAAGGGGTCGAACCCCCGATCCTCCGATCATGTGGCTAACGCCCTAACCACTAGGCCACCGCTGCCCCCCAATAGTGATTTGATTTCGATTTTTCTTTTGTTTGCTCACTTTGCATTCTGTAAATTGATAAAAATAAACAATCATTATTTATATTTCTGAAAGCATTCTTTGTTTACAGCATTTTTTCCACACCTGCCTTTGCACAGTACTGTATATATATATATTTTAATAAAATGTAATTTAATTTAGAAAAGCATGTTTGATAGAGATCAGATTTTCTGTGAGGAAGAATTGTTAAGTATTGACCATGTTTTCCAGGAACAATTGTATCTATAGTGGTTAGAGCACTAAACATTTCATCTATTTTATGGACTGCTATTTTTTATCAGAGAAGAGTAGTTAGTCATTTAAAATATGTACAAAATCATTTAAGGTTGGTGTGTTAGAAAACCATACAATATATTATGAATTAAGTATGTCTGGTGTATACACTAAATTATGGGACTACTTCTTTCGGCTGCTCCCGTTTAAGGGGTTGTCACAGCAGATCATCCATTTCCATTACGGCTTTTGGATTTCTAATATGTAAATAAAAATGTGGCATCTTTTGTAACGGTGGCAGGGTGCAGGGAGGACGCCAATGCAGAGCCAGGAGTTCGTAACATAAATTTATTAACTATATTAACAAAACAAAATAAGAAACAAGGACTGCAGTCCTAACTAAATCAAGGAACTGCAGCCTAAACCAAATCAAGATACCAAACCACCATAAAGAGTAGGCAGAGCCTAACTAATGAGCCGCGCTCTGTTCTGACTCATCGGGGCTTAAATAGTCAGCCCCAATGAAACACACCTGTGCCTTCATTAGCTCAGGTGTGTTCAGTCAGAACAGAGCGCCCTCTATCGTGCACAAAACACCTGATCCGTGACAGAATCCCCCCCCAAAAGGCGTGGCTCCCGAAGCGCAAAAACATAGGCGAACACCTGGGGGGAGGTCAAGAACAAAAAACACTCTACAAAAGTCTCTTTTAGGGGCATATGGTCAGGTCCACAAAACAAGTTCTATACAAAGGACCCCTGACCAGCCATGTCCAGGCACTGGAGGTGGCGAGGGGAATCCTAGAAGTTCAGTCAACTTCTTTAACTGTTGCCTGGACTTGACCCTAGAGTCATTGGAGGAATCGCCCGATTCAGTGGAACGCCTCGCCTTGGCAGAACTTGAAAGAGAGCTAAACACAGATTTTAAAGGGTTCAAAGAGGAAGTCTCTCTCACATAGTCCGAACTCTGTTTCCAACCCCTGCCATCCTTGTTCTTCACGTCTCTCATCACAGAATCTACAGTGCAGAAGCTGTCGTTCGCTTTCTTGAACTGAGACAGGTCATTGCTGATGTCTTTAGGCTCCTTCCTCTTCTTGATCATATTCCCTTGCTGCTTGGAGCCCAGTGAGGCAACGTCCCAGCTCCTGGTTCCACTATGAGAAGTTTCACATGGACTCCTCCACAAGCCACCTTGTTCTGAGCCTGCTGCATTGTGAGGGTGAACTAAATGTAGGGAGTCATCATGCAGCTGGTCAATCTCTGGAATCTTTCCCTGCTTCTCCATCAGACTGTTCTTCAGCTGCTCCGCTCTGGCTTTAACCACCAGGGTCCCAGCATGCACTGGTGTCTGTGGAGTGAGTCGAGATTCGAAGATCGCCAATCTTGCTTCCATACCCCTGACCTGCTTCTCCAGCTCGCTGAGCTTACTAGCCTCACTTTGGGCTTCTCTCAGTTCAGCCTGCAGAGCAACGTTGCGGTCTTGCACCCATCTCAGCTCTGCTCTGGTCTGACTCAGTTGTTCCTTCATAGTGGCTATTTTAGCTTCCAGCTTCTTCTGAATGGTTGGAGTCTCAACTCTCCTCGTTGTCTGGCATACAGTTTGGCCCCTCTGTTCATCCGTTCTCTCCAGCTTTTCTCTTTGGACAGCAGTCACAGCTTGCAGCTTTATTCTAGAGACTTCTCTCTCTTCTCTGAATTTCGCACTCTTTTTGTGAAGCTCACCTTTGTCTTGAGCCAGAGCTTCTCCTTCAGTTTCCATAGTCTTGATCTCCCTTTGGCAACTGGACAAGAGTCCTTTGGTCCTCTCCAGCTGAGGAAGCAGATAGGTGATCCTTTCCTTGTGTTTCAACCCTTTGTTCGTGACTGAGGCATTCACCTTTAGCATCGAGGCTTCTTTCGCCATCAGCTGCTGGTAGAGCTCTGTCAGCAACTCCTCCTGTTCAGTGATCTGAACGATCATGCAGCTGATCTGTTCATCTCTGAGGTGAGATTGGATTGCCCTTGCAGCTCTGATCTGTTTGGCCAGATCCCTTGCCTGCTTTCCTCTGAATGACTTTTGCAAGCAAATTGCAGCATGTCTGAACAGCTGGTACCTCTGCATTTGTTGATGCCCAAGCCTCCACCTTCTGAACCTCCTCTGAAGAACACTTGTTGCCCAGCACTGCTTCTTGAAAACCAATCTTTGCTGGTGCATTCTTACTACAGCCTGAATCATGGTGGCAGCTTTGTGCATTGCAGCAACATTCTTTCGAACAGAATAACCCCTAAAAGCTGCCTGGATGCATATCACTGACTTTCTCAACACCTGGAGTTTCTCACGTTCAAATTTACCCTTAATGTAGGACCTATAATGTCTTTGAATGATGATGGCTGACACCCTTATGGCCTGGTACTTAACTACCTCTCGGTGTCTTCTGAACGCAGCCTGAATCAGGGAAGCTGCCTGATGTTGCAGGATCACCTCCCTTCTGACCCTCTGACCTCTAAAGCAGGCTTGCAGGAACATTGCAGCAGAGCGCAATTTCCAGAATTCCTCCCTCTGCTTTCTGGCATCAAGTGTGGAGCGATACCTAAGCTGGATGGCAATAGCAGCATACTTGATGCATAAATATCGCGTCCGAGCACAGTGAGCCCTGTAAGCACATTGTACCACAGTTGCAGCCTGGTGCTTCTGTTTCAGAGTCTGTCTGGTCTTCATCCCTCGGAATGCGGCTTGCAGAACAAAAGCAGCCATCTTTTTCTCCTTCAAAGACTTCATTTCTTGCTTCATCATCTTATTAGCTCGGTAATATCGCTGAACAGTCCTGGCTGCCCACAGTAGCTTCAGGTAGTACTTTCTGCTCAAATGCTTCCTCACCTGTGCCTGAATGGTTACTGCAGCCTCCTGTTCAATTCGCATCTGCACCCGAACTTTCATTCTAAACTTTCCACTAACCTGGAGCTGCTCCTTCTCGGTTTGCTGTGCAGCGGATGGCTTAGTGGGGCTGGGTTTATGGGTCGACTCCTTGATGCCGCTTTCCTTGCTGTGAAGGGCTTCCTTGGTCGACCTCCCCAGTTGCACGATGCAGGAATCGGTCTCTGCCGTCTTCCAGCTCTCTGTGTCAGGAACGGCCTTCTTTGCCACTGCCTCGCTTTTTTTGTTGCGGGCGGCCTTCTTTGCCCTCCTCTTGTGTTTAAGGTTGCAGGAAGCGTTTATTTCCACCGTTTTGCTGTTATTCGCGCTGGCTGTGTTCACCGCTGTATTCTCACGTTGAGCTGCGCAGAGCGCCACATTTACCGTAAGGCCTCCATTAGCTGCGCAGGGAGAATCCTTTACCGTAACGCCTCCATTAGCTGCGCAGGAAGAATCCTTTACCGTAACGCCTCCATTAGCTGCACAGGGAGAATTCTTTACCGTGGCTCCTCTATCAGCTGCGCGGGGCACGTTCTCCGCTGGCGGATCACGGTGATTGTCGCGCGTCGCTTTCGACGCTGAATCTCCGCGTTGAATAGCGCATGGCGGCTCCACTATCAGCGTTCCGCTTTGAATGACGTAGGGCTCGTTGACTGTCGTCCTTCCGCGTTGCGTGACTCCCGTCGTCAACGAAGCCCCGCCTTCCATGTCGCGTGAGGGAAAAAACACATGGTTCAGTGTATCGAGGTAGCGCTGTGTGTTCGCGGCGAGAGCGACCAGCTTCTGCAGCAGGAAGTTGAACCAATCCGCGCCTGCCTCGGGACCCAGGCGGCTGACGAGCGGGATATCTGACGTCAGCCGCGTCAGACGTTTTTGGAGCTCCCTGGCAGTGGCCGCCGGCGTCCGTCGTACCCAATCCTCGCCCTCCAATTCCTCATGGAGGTCCACGGACTCAACGAACGCCGGTACCCTTGTATCCCAGGTTCCAATAAACTCCAACGTCCTCTTGATCACGGCTGCATTTGTGCGCAGCACCCGCTCTTGCTCGTTCTCCTGACTCGCGACGTCCAGGTACTGGCGGCTCATTCTGTAACGGTGGCAGGGTGCAGGGAGGACGCCAATGCAGAGCCAGGAGTTCGTAACATAAATTTATTAACTATATTAACAAAACAAAACAAAACAAGAAACAAGGACTGCAGTCCTAACTAAATCAAGGAACTGCAGCCTAAACCAAATCAAGATACCAAACCACCATAAAGAGTAGGCAGAGCCTAACTAATGAGCCGCGCTCTGTTCTGACTCATCGGGGCTTAAATAGTCAGCCCCAATGAAACACACCTGTGCCTTCATTAGCTCAGGTGTGTTCAGTCAGAACAGAGCGCCCTCTATCGTGCACAAAACACCTGATCCGTGACATCTTTAAAAGTTTTCTGAATTGACATCAGCAGTCAGAGCAGTGCTTCAATGATAAGTCATGCAGATAATAAATATAATTCCAAAGAATTCAAAGAATTCAGAAAAAAGGATTGCACTGTGGTGGACAATAAATTCTGAGCAGTAGGATTGTTTTTTTAACCTTTTAATTCAACAGGGATCATTTACTGTCATAGTGTCCAAACTGTGGAATTCCTTTCCTAAGAACTTAAGTAGTATATCCTTGTCTATGCTAAATTCTTCTTCTTCTTCTTCTTCTTGTTTTTCTATAAGCTGCACCCATTTAGGGGTCACCACAGCAAATCATCCCTTTCAATTTCTTCCAGTCCTCTGCATCTTCATCCTTCAAACCAACAACCTGCATATCCTCTCTCATCACGTCTATAAACCTCCTCTTTGGTCTTCCTCTTTTCCTCTTTCCTGGCAGCTCCATCTTCAACATCCTCCTCCCAATATAATCCTCATCTCCCCTCTGGACGGGTCCAAACCCATGCAACCTTGCTTTTTTAACTTTGTTGAATATACTAATTTCTAATCAAGTCCATCCTCGTCACACCCAACAAAAATCTCAGCATCTTTAACTCTGACACCTCCACCTCATACAAAACCACAGCTCCTCTCTAAGCACCCAGCTATTGGGTATTGCTCTTTCTCGGCACCATACTTGAAACCATACTGCTGTCCAGTAATCATCACCTCTTCCACTACTCTTTCCCAGAACTTTCATGCTGTGGCTGATCAGCTTTATCCATCTCTGATTACTACAGCTCTGTGTATCAACCTTATTCTTGATAATCGGTACCAGTGCACTTTGTCTCCACTCCTCAGGCATCCTCTCACTTGCCAAGATTAAACAATCTGGTCAGAAACTCAACTGCCCTCTTTCTTAAACACCTCCATGCTTCCACCAGTATGTCATCCGGACCAACAGCCTTTCCATTCTTCATCCTCTTCATTGCTGTCCTTACTTCCCTCTTGCTTATTTGCTGCACTTCACTAGCTTCACATTATCCAGTCTCCTCTCTCTCATTCTCTTCATTCATCAGCCGCTCAAAGCACTCCTTCCATCTGCTCAACACACTCTGTTCACTTGTGAGTACGTTTCCATTTCTATCGTTAATCGCCCAAATCTGCTGCACATCTTTCCCAGCTCTGTTTTGCTGTCAAGCTAATTGGTATACGTCCTTTTCTCCTTTTTTACTGTCTGACCTCTCATACAATTCACCAAACACCTTATCTATAGCCTTCACCGCTGCTTTCTTCACCCTCTGCTACATCTCCTTATACACCTGTCTGCTTTCTTCATCTCTCTGACTATCCCACTTCCTCTTCACTTGCCGCTTCTTCTGTACACACTTCTGGACTTCTAGGTTCCACCACCAGGTTTCCTTATCCTCCTTCTTCCTTCCAGATGTCACCCTGCTAACTGTCTGACATACCACTAATGCAGTAGTTTCCCAGCATTTCGGTAGCTCGTCAACACCTCCCAGTGCCTGTGTTTTCTCCTGCCTGAATTCCACCTTACAATCCTCCTTCTTCACTTTCCACCCCTTGATCCTTGACTCTGCCCTCAGTTTCCTCCTCTATTGACCTCCAAGGTCATCCTCCAGACCACCATCTAATGTTGTTTAGCTGCACTCTCCCGTGTCTTGTCCACTTGTGTGTATCTTCCTAAACTCTTAAACATCACCCTGTGCTCCTCCCTCTTCTTAAAATAAGTATTAACTACAGCCATCCTTTTTGCAAAATCTAAAACCATCTGACCTTGTGCATTCCTCTTGACACCATAGCTACCCATCACTTCCTCATCACCTCTGTTTCCTTCACCAACATGTCCATTAAAGTCCACACCAATCAACACTCTCTCTCCCCTGGGTACACTTTCTATTACTTCATCTAAATCCCTCCAGAATTATTCTTTCCCCTCCATCTCACAATCAACTTGTTGGGCATAAGCACTAACAACATTTATTTTTACACCTTTCAACTTCCAGCTTCAAACTCATCACCATATCTGACACCCTCTTCACCTCTAAAACACTCTTCACATATTCTTCCCTCAGAATAACACCTATCCCATTCCTCCTTGCACCCACACCATGGTAAAACAAGTAGCTTTAGCTCTATGGTTATGCTACCAAGATGCCACACATTCATCTTGGGCTCTTCTTTCTTTTCTTTAATTTCCGATGTCGACCAAAGGAGGATGGGTTCCCCTTGGTTTCTTGGTTTCCCCCAAGGTTTCTTCCTCATGTTTGGGGGAGTTTTCCTTTCCTCTGTCACCCTTGGCTTACCCAACTGGGGCTTGGACCCGGATTCTGTAAAGCTGCTTTGTGACAACAACAGTTGTAAAAAGTGCTATATAAATAAAGTTGACTTGACTCTGTGGAGGCCACTGGAGCTTCTCTACATCCAGTCTGAACATCATTATCCCTCTGCCACTAAACTATTTTGTTCGCACTACAACATTATTCCATTCATCCATCCATCCATTTTCTGCCGCTTGTCCCAAACGGGGTCGCGGGGGAGTGCTGGTGTCCAACCCAGCGCACACAGGGGCGAGGACGGGGGACGCACCCTGGACAGGTCGCCAGCCCATCGCAGGGAGGAGCGGGACAAGGACGGCACCTTGCTCAAGGGTACCTCAGGGCAACCTATTGGGAAGGGGTTCGAACCCCCAATCCTCCGATCATAGGGCCAACGCCCTAAACACTAGGCCACCGCCGCCCCACAACATTATTCCTTACTTCTTAAAAGATTCCTTTAAAAGGTGTCCACTGCTCCAGTCCAGTGGTTATGGGCTTTTCACTGCTCCAGCTTACACTTGGCTTTGCATATCTTAGGCCTGTGCAGCAGCTCGGTAATGGAAACACATATCATGAATATCCAGTTCTTGTCATAATGGTTCTTTCAAATGCAGGTTGAAACTGTGTAATAACTAATGCAAAAGAGGATGAAGAGATGCACTTGATCTTTTTTCTGTAATAGCAGTTACCTTCAGCAAGCTAATGGAAAAGGTGACATATTATGACATATTTTAATAAACATATTATGTTTAAAGTCATTAATTTCTTCAGTATGACCCAATCTACTCTAAGTGTTCATGTGCTTAATTTTTATTGTGTATGTAAACAAGAGTTTATTTGAAGTAAGGAACCATTTTTAGTCATAGTTTGATGGAGAAACACATAAGTGTAAAATTTATATCTCTCCATGAAGACAGAAATCAAAGTGAATTTTTTGTAAAGAACTGTCAATTATTATCCAACTACATACTACATTAAAATAATCATGCAGTTTTAAATGTATATATAAAAGCAAAAATGTAACAAAACATCTAAGCGTTAATGGCTTGCCTCTTTTACGAGGTAAATAATCAGCATGAAATTTTAAACAACTACAAAGACTGTTCCAGCATTGCAGTAGCTATGCATAAGGAAATACACATAGGCTGCACCGGTGTAGAGATATGTATGGTGTCTGTGAATGTCTTGTGAAAGTTGCAGTGAGAGATGTTGTGGAAATGTAATTCTGTCAGACAACAGCATAGTCCTGCCTTTCATGAACACTGACAATGGCTGCTTGCTACTTGTAAAACCACACAAAAACACTCTCAGCCCTTAAGCAGAAGTAGGCAACACAAAGAGAAAAAGAGAGACAAGGGGGGAGAAAGAAAGAGAGAGAGAAATAATTAATACAGACAAAATACATTTAAACATGCAAAGTCAGGATGATAAATGTTTTTGCAATGTTTTTTGTAAGTAAAATAGGCTGTTATTCTTGCCTCTTGAAGCTTCAAAATATTTTACACTGGAGTATTTTGCCTTTAAAGAAGACCTAATGATTATAACTGTAAATGGAAAGAAAAATTAAAGATTCTGTAATATCTTGTTAGCTAAAGCTCAGAAAGCTAATAGATGTAGCTATATAAAGGCTGGATTGAAGTCAGATTATTCACCTTGTGTGCAAGAGACTAGATGGAAGGTTATTAAGGCCAAGTGTATTGGAGGTGGGCCTAAATTGTTTTACCATGGTGTGGGTAGAAGGAGGTTATCGCAAAGGAAGAGTATGTGAAAAGTGTTTTAGAGGTGAAGAGGATGTAAGATGCCCCACAAGATGGTTGTGAGATGAAGGAGAAAGAAGAATTCTGGAGTGAGTTAGATTAAGTCATAGAGAGTGGACCCAGGGGTATGCTTTGGATGTGCAGCAGGACAGGGCGATTAAGGGTATAAATGGAAAAATACTTAAGTGAACAGAGCATGTTGAGCAGATGGAAGGAGTACTTCCAATGAATGAAGAGAATGAGAGCGAGAGAAGACTATACAATTTGAGGATAGTGAAGCAAAAAGTGCAGCAAATAGGCAAGATGGAAGTAAGGGCAGCGATGAAGCAGATGAAGAATGGAAACATGGAGGTGTTTAGGAGAGATGGCAGTTAAGTTTCTGACCAGATTGTTTAACACAATCTTGAAAAGTGAGAGGATGCCTGGACACGAACTGTCTATCCTGAAGGAAATATCACATGCTAGATAAAATATATGTACAGTGAGTGAAGTGACAACTTGTCATTGTGAATACAAAGCACAACACAGTGAACCACAATGAAATGTGGACTCTGAATTTAACCCATACACACGTGCAGTAGGGGGCAGCTATTGAAAGCACCCAGGGAGCAGTAATAGGGACGGCATCTTTCTCAAGAGTCCCTTGCTCAAGGCAATCTACTGGTAAGGGATTCAAACCCATAATCTTCTGATCCGGGGACCTAATCCCTAACCACTAGGCCACAACTGTAAATAAGTCTTCTACAAACTTCAGAAGAAACAAAACTCAAATGTCCCTGTATTTTTCTCTAGTTTCTCCACAGACTGTTAAAAGCTTCATTAAAAAGGTGTTATTTCATTTTAATGCTCCTCAAAACATACATTTGGAGTCAGTTATTTTTTGTTCATGGTATTTGATTTCAAATCACAATGAATTATTTAAGTTTGTCTTCAGGCATACGTTTTTGTTATGAGTTTCCTTCTGATAACCCTTTCATGTAGATACTACTATCTATATATAGTTGAAGCACAGTGGACCAGTGGATCACTATTTCTGTCAAATCTTCCTGTAGGTTCTTGGCAGTGATGGAAGGTGGAGAGGGGATTTACTATAAAAACTAGACCTCTCCATGAGAAGTATTTTCAGATGTTCTTGGCCTTCCAGCCATGTCTTGCCTTTAACAGATCCCTTTAACTCCCATTTCAGAAAAAGGAAATAACAAAGAGAAGGTTTAAATGGTTTATTGTTTTTTTCTCTTTTGAAAAGTCAATTATCTTAAATTTCAGATCCAACACTTAAAGACATACAAAATAACAAGTGTGGAACATGTAAAGAGCTATTGCTTTTTAATTTCATACCCTTCATTAATTTCTGCTAATTGTTCATTATCTTATGATCTAACAATTCTATCATTCCTCAAACATCTTATGGACATTAAATTTATATTTCCTCTCCTTGTTGTCATTGTTGTTCTCTCTGGGTTATTTTTCTGATTCTGTTTCTTTCCCTGGGAAAGCACTCATGAAACTTAGTAATGGATTATGGAGCCTGCTAAAGGTTTGGCATGTCCGTGCAGTGCAATTATTATTTCTGGATGCATCAGGATTAATCTACATCAGGACTACCTTCAAATCTCCAGCACCACCAAGGATCTTACCCCATCCCTCTTTCTTCTCTCACTGTCTTTCATGGCCTCCCTGGTGGATGCTGCTGGTGAGAGAGAGTGTGACAGAAAAAGAGAAATAGGCAGACACACAGAAAAGGAAGATGTTTATTAAGCTCTTGGCCATGGAAAGAATGGGAGCTTCCTGCTTCTGTTGCCTCCTGCATCATGCTGCTTAGTGCCACTATAGCATGCCTCTCAACTTCTGCAGTTTTTTTGTTTGCCATTAACAAATGTTAGGTTAAGCAAGCACAGACATAAACATTACTGAAGTTTAGGACAAAATAAGTGAGGTGAGGACAAAATAAGATGACCAAGTTACTTTAATTGGCCTATGAAAAAGTATAAGTATGGTGGGTAATGAGTTCCTTAGTTGCTCTGAATGTAACATTTCTAGCAAGTTACTCCTCTTTTGCCATTAGCAATACCTCCAAGTTTCATTCTTGATTGAGAGTTAACTGCTGACAGGGAGCAAGGGCACAGGAATCTTAAGCTGTTGCTGGCTAAATGCTGTGCTGGCACTCATACACCACAGTATACAGTTAGCAATTAATTTATGTTTAGCATTTAACCCTTTCAAACACACCAGTAATGAACACACACACACACTGGGAGAAGGAAAAGGGAAGCAAAAACCACACCTGGGGAGCAGTGGTAGTAGGTATCTCAAGAGTATCTCATGATTACCTACTGGTCTGGGACTCAAACCCACAACCTTCCAATCATGAGGGTAAGTACCCAACTACTAGCCCACCACTGCCCCAGTGATTTGTACTGGGTATATATATATTCCCCAAGTGATGTCTGATGCTGTGATATACTCTGGTCTCATGTCTGGCACCAACACCTACTACAAGCTTTGAGTGCTACAACACCGGTTGTCCAAGTGGTGCTTGCAAAATTTTGAATACATAGACAAATGTTTCTCAATTGAGTGCATGCCTGACACAGAATTAAGAAGCAGATTAAAAAATTTATTGAATTCCCAGCAAACATAGTGTGGTTAGGAGTGGCCATGGAGTAAGTTCAGACTACAACACCTGGGGAATTTGACTCAATGAAAATTTGTTTTTAAAATTTACTTTAATCTTAAAAACCAAAAAGGAAAAGGATAAAGAAGATTCACAAACAAGGCGAAATGTGGTTCAACCACCTATAAAGATTTTACTAATAAGTTAAAAATATTTAAGTCTGTTAAACACAGGAATCCCCCATAGTACAACCAACAACTTTCAGAAATATAAGAAAGTTAAGAGCTCAGTAGCCTATATATAAATATATAGAAAGGACTGGATCTGGGCTTAGGAAGGAAACCCAGCTTCGAAGGGGATGAAGACCCTACTGCTACACACCAATGTAAAGACACTGTAAAAGCCACTCTACACTTATAGTAGGGGAAAACTGAAGCTTCACCACCCAAGAATTGCTTTAAACCCCTTTGTCAGCTCTTGTCAAACAACAACAGAACAAAAGCTTAAATCACAGGAAAGGGAACAGCATGAAGCTACAACAACAAAAACAAGTTGTATTTATATAGCGCCTTTCACAAACCCAAGGACGCTTCACAATTAGGGAAACTAAGGAGAGGACAAAGAAAAAAAAAACAGCTAACCAAAAGGAGACACCAATACAGCGAGATAACAGATACGTTTTTAATTGGATTTTAAAAGTGGGTAGAGTTTTAATTTCTCTATGGTTCTGTGGAAGAGCGTAGCCCATAGTGGACAGTTGGAATTTAGGGAAAGCCAACAGGTTGGAAGAGGAAGATCTGAGGTTTCAGGTAGGAGAATATCAAGTCAAGTCAAGTAGGATTTTATTGTCATTTCAGCCATATACACAGTACATTGTGAAACAAAATAACGTTCCTCCAGGACCCTGGTGCTACACACAAGACACAACATAATACGCAAAACAAGGCAACAAGTGCAGACAAGACAGACAACAACAGACAGCACAGCAGACAGTACATTCATCCGTAAGAGGGCCGCAGTGTTATAGAACAAAGCAGCCCAGGTTGATTGGCAGTGTAACAGTGTGGCGGAGCAGCATTACTAAAGTGCAGAGTGCAACAAGAAATAGATAATGATGGAATGAGAAGACGGAATGAGGAGACATTAGCGGTTTAAGAGTCTGATGGCCAGGGGGAAGAAACTATTTCCCATCCTGGAAGTAGAGGCCCGTATGCTGCGGAACCTTTTTCCAGATGGCAGGAGGGAGAAGAGAGTGTAGGATGGGTGGGAGGGATCATCCACAATGCTGGTTGCTTTGCAGATGCAGTGAGTGGTGAAGATGTCCTATACAGAGGGCAGAGAGACCCCGATGATCTACTCAGCTGTAGTCTGAGTGTCTGAGGTGGGGGCGGGGCTCCGCTCTGTACGCGCTGTGTTTCTGTCCGAGCGAAACGCAGAGAGTCCCGCGAGCTGGATTGCGGTGTCCGGAACACTGTCGCTGAGCCACGTCTCCGTAAAAACAAAAACACAGCGGTCTCTGTACTCACGCTGGGTGTTCAGCTGGAGTCGTATACAGTCCAGTTTATTATCCAGGGAGTGGACATTGGCGAGGAGGACGGACGGGATAGCCGGTCGGCTAGTGTTAGCCTTTAGCTGAGCCCGGACCCCAGCACGCTTGCCACGTTTCTGTTTCCTCTCACACCGCTTCCGATGTCCTCTCAGTCGGCCAGGTACAGCAGGCAATCTTGGGGACTGAAGGCCTGGACTTCTCAGCACGCCGAGCTCCCGTAGCATCGTTCAGAGAGTCGCTGGAAGACTGTATCCTGACTGATTCCTGAGCTCCAGCAGTATTACTGCGCCACCATCTTGGCTCACCCTTGGAATATGGCTGGAGAAATTCTGAGAGATAGTTCGGAGTGAGGCCATGAATGACTCTAAATGTAAAGAGGAGTATTTTAAACTGAATGCAGTAATGAACAGGGAGCCAGTGAAGGTTATGGAGGACAGGAGTGATGTGTGCTGACCATTCAGTGTGGGTGAGAACCCTAGCAGCTGAATTTTGGATGTACTGGAGACGAGTTATACATTTAGCTGGGAGACCGATGAATTAAGTAGTAATCAAGCCCTGAAGAAATAAATGCACAGATGAGCATTTCTGCATCCTTTTCACTGAGAGCAGGGTAGAGACGTGCAATATTACGGAGGTGAGAAAACACTGTCTTAGACATGAAGTTAATGTGGTCTTAGCGGAAGAGCAGAATCAAAAATAATGCCAAGGTTGCATACTGTGGGTGATGGTTTAATAACAGTGCAGTCAATAAGTATGTTAGATTAGTTTTGTTGGCATTCATCCAAGACTTAAGGTCTTAAATGCAAGTTGAAGAGGGAAGATGGAGGGATGGTAAAAGGGGGCTTGCAGCTGATGTAAATTTGGGTGTCTTCGGCATAACAGTGAAAATTAAGACCATGTTTGCGGATGAGATACACCCCACTCTACCACTTACTGGCTCAGGGAATCTTCAGCCACTTCCACACTTTAGATGCAATTTTTAAAAAAAGAATACAAAAGCATAACCCAAATAACACCATACTGGACTTGACACACACTAATAATACAGATGGTATTAGAGCACAAACCAAGACAGCTACACAATAATCAAAATAATTATAATGAGAAGAAAACAACCAATTCATTAGTAATCAATTCATTAGAAAAAAAGGCTAAGCATGGAATTAGAAGAGCAGTAGCATAAAGAAAATAAAAATAAAACAGAAATGGGCCTACAAAACATGATTTAGCATGATTTAATCCTGATCCATGTTAACATAAACTGTCACGGTCTGTCACTGTGTGATTTTGTTTTTGGTACAGTAGAGGGCGCTCTGTTCTGACTGAGCACACCTGAGCTCATGAAGGCATGAAGGCTGATTATTTTAGCTCCAAGGAGTCAGAACAGAGCGTGGCTCACTCGCAAGGCAAAGCCTTAAGTTAATAGTGGTGTTTTAGTTCCCTGTAACTTGATTTGTGACTATGTATAATAAAGTTAAGTTCTGGACTGCGTTGACATCCTACCCACACCCCGCCACTATAATTTAGACATCACAAGCCTCAAAGGCTGGTTTGAGGAGCATGAGCGGAACTCATAACTCAGAGTTATGGTGGTGGTCCTCAGGATGGAGGTTCAGCAGCTGGGGACAGCCGGAGCTCCGCGAGCGAATCAGAGGGGCACATAGCGCAACAGCCACAGAGCTCTTGAGGGGCCTGGAGCTAATGGTGCACTCAATTCGGCTCGCCTCTTCTCTAGAACCCAACAAGCGACTGGAGGAGTATGGCCAGATTAAGCAGGCACTGATGGCCATAACGGCAGCGGTTAGACTGATTGGAGGACAAGCCTTCACTCGTTCCCCCTCCCACACTGATCCCAGCGCCTCACCGGCTACAAAACGGGATGTCGGCAGAAAACGCGCCCTACATGTATCACAGTGGGAAGACGGTGAAAAATGCGCCCTGCGTGAATCACAGCGGGAAGACAGCGGAAAATGCCCCCTGTGTCATTCAAAGCGGGACGTTGGCACTGGATGCCCCCTGCGTCATTCAAAGCGGGACGTTTGCACTGGATGCCCCCTGCGTCATTCAAAGCAGGACGTTGGCAGTGGATGCCCCCTGCGTCATTCAATGCAGGAAGACGGCGGAAAACGCACCCTGCATCATTCAACACGGGACATCGGCAAAGAAGGCTGCCTGCAACACAGGAAACGGGACATCGGCAAAGGCGGCCACTCGTGACACGCAAAGCAGGAAGCCGGCAGAAAATGCCCCCTGCGTCGTTCAACGAGGGAAGTTGACCAAGAAGGCCCTTAACAGCATGGAAAGCGGCATCAAGGAGTCCGACCCCCAAACCCAGTACCACTAACCCGTCTGCCAGGAAGAAAGCAGAGAAGGAGCAGTCAGTCAGTCAGTCATTTTCTGCCACTTTGTCCCAAGTGGGGTCGCAGGGGGTGCTGGAGTCCATCCCAGCTCACACAGGGTGAAGGATGGGGGACACACCCTGGACAGGTCGGCAGCCCATGGCAGCAGAGAAGGAGCAGCTCCAGGTTAGTGGGAATAATCAGTGAACCGACGTTGCAAGTTCAAAAATTGGAACAAACACTTCAGCAGAATGTGGGGCTGCCTGTTCTGGGTGAAGAAAGACAGGCCAAAATTGTTCTTGCTGAGCAGCTCCAGGAAATGGAGGTTGAACTCCCTGCCAAGGATCACGAAATTCATGCATGGAACCAGGATCTTGGTGTTTTGAATGTAAAGCTAAAGGATGCTACGCTGGCCAATTGTCAAGTCTCAGAGAGGCTTCAGGAGACAGAATTAGAGGCTGAAGTGAGCAGAAACCATGTTCAGGAAATTTTAATCAGCACTTAAACCAAAGAAATTGAGAATATTGAACTGAGACATGTTTTGCATGAACTGGAGGCGAAGTGTAAAAAATTGGAAAATGACAATGTCTCCCTCCACAACATGAATCAACCAGTACGTTCCCTTCAGGAAGAATTAGCTAAAGTTAGTAGGGTAACTGGAGGAAAAGCAGGCTGGTACCTTGAATATGAAAAGAACTCTAAAAACCAGGGTGAACAGATCATTTGGTTAACTGAAAGCTTGAACAGTACCCAGGAGAAACTAAGGAATGGATCAAAAAAGCTCCAACAGGCCAATGTGAACCACAGTGCACTTCTCACGGACATTCACCAAAGAGATGTACAGATCAGCTGCAAGAACATTCAGATCACTCAACAGGAAGAGTTGCTGACAAGGCTCAATCAGTGGCTGACAGAGAGAGAAGCCGCTGTGTTACAAGTGATTGCCTCAGCCACAGACGAAAGGTTGAAACACGAGGAAAAGATCACCAATCTGCTTTCTCAACTTGAGACCAAAGGACTCTTGTCTCTTTGTCAGACGGAGATTGAAACCATGGAAACAGAAAGAAAAGCTCTGGCTCAAGACAAAGATGAGCTGCAAGGGGAGATCAGTGAACTCACAAAAGAAAGAGAGGTCTTCAGGAAAAAGCTGCAAGCTGTGATTGTTGTCCGTAGAGAAAGGCTGGAGAAAAGAGATGAACAGAAGAACCAAACTGCACACAGAGCTCAAGCAGGTGCAGGACAACAGCGTTGCTCTGCCGGCTGAACTGGGAAAAGCCCAGAGAGAGGCCAGTAAACTCACAGAGCTAGAAAAGCATGTCAGTGGTATGGAAGCAAAATTGAAGATCTTGGAATCTCAACTCACTCAGCAGACACCAGTGCATGCTGGGACCCTGATGGATAACTCCAAAGTGGAGCAGCTGAGGAACAGTCTGATTGAGAAAGAGATGCAGGTAAAGATTCCAGAGGCTGAGCAACTGAGAAGGGTGCTCAGAGCACAACAGAACACCAGCCAAAATCTTTCCATGAGGAGGTTATAAACACCTTGCCTTCTGTTTTCCCTCACACTTCAGCAGACTCAGAACAGGGTAACTGGTTGAGGAAAGTGGCACTGCAGGCCCTGAGGGGTCAATGCAGAGCTTCTCTTGGTGGAACCAAGAGCAGGGCTCCCATTCTTAATTCTTCCGAGATGGTAAGGCGAGATCGGATTTTCTGAGACTGCTCAAGTTCAGATGCAATCTGAGGAAGGAGAACGTAACATTGAAGGAACCTCAACCTTGAACTGCTCTGTAAGTGTAACACCTTGCAGTGCTGAAGGTCTGTGCATTCTCTACAGTTATGTGTGTGATAAGGAGGACTGCAGGAAGGGTGCCAAGGAAGATGCCTATGGGAGCCAATGCAATGAGGAATGTCTCCAGAACGCCCAAGGTGAGAGGTGTATTAGGCCAAAGATGGATGCAGGAATGGTGGTGGCCTTCCACCACTGTTCTGCTTCTACCACGGCAACCTCTTATGCCAAGTGGGAGAGGCTGCCCTTATGACCAACCATGGACTAGAGCTTTGGGATACCCCTCACCACCGCCAGCAGTCCAGGGGGGAAAACACGCTGGACAGTGTTTACACATGGCCGGCACGTACAGAGCGGAGCCCCGCCCCCACCTCGGACACTCAGACCACATCTATGTCCTGCTGATCCCAGCGTACAGACCCATTGTCAGGCATGTGGGGCCCACCCTGAAGCAGGTAAAGACCTGGCACACAGGAGCCATTTCTGCTCTTCAGGACTGCTTTGAACACACCGACTGGGACATGTTTAGGGAGGCTGCAACCTACAGTGACTCCATCAACCTGGAGGAGTACACAGCTTCAGTGACTGGCTACATCAGCAAGTGCATTGAAGATGTTACTGTCTCCAAGTTCATCATAAAACGACACAACCAGAAGCCATGGATGACTGCGGAGGTGCGCAGACTCCTGAGGACCTGGGACAAGGCCTTCAAGTCAGGGGACGAGGCCACCCTAAGAACAGCGAGGGCAAACCTGTCTCAGGCCATCAGAGCAGCAAAGCGAGCTCACACACAGAGAATCCATGACCACTTCAGAAACACCGGTGACACGCGGCGCATGTGGCAGGGCATCCAGGCCCTCACCAATTACAGGACATCTCCACCTGCCTGTGACGGTGACTCCTCCCTCACAGATGCGCTGAACCACTTCTACTCACGGTTTGATGCTGTGAACAACAGGATAATGAGGAAGACCATCCCTCCTTCAAACGACCAGGTTCTCTGCCTGACCTTGGCCGAGGTGAGAAGATCTCTACTGAGAGTCAACCCACGGAAAGTTGCTGGTCCAGACAATATTCAAGGTTGTGTGCTCAGAGGATGTGCAGAACAGCTGGCAAATGTTCTCACTGACATCTTCAACATCTCTCTGAGCACCACTGTTGTTCCCAGGTGCTTCAAGACCACCAGCATCATTCCTGTGCCAAAGAAATCATCTGTCTCCTGCCTCAATGACTATCATCCCGTCGCACTCACACCTATCATCATGAAGTGCTTTGTGAGGCTGGTCATCAAGTCTCAGATCCCTTCCTCACTGGACCCCCTGCAGTTTGCGTACCGTCCCAACCACTTAACGGACGATGCGATCTCCACCACCCTCCACCTGGCCCTTTCTCATCTGGACAGAAAGGACAGTTACGTCAGAATGCTGCTCATCTACTACAGTTCTGCATTCAACACCATCATCCTTCAGCATCTCGAGTGAGAGGCTGAGGCTGCTGGGCCTGAATACCTCCCTCTGTAACTGGATCCTGGACTTCCTGACTGGGAGACCCCAGTCAGTCAGGATCAGTAGCAGCACCTCCAACACTATCACACTGAGCACAGGGGCCCCTCAGGGCTGTGTGCTCAGCCCACTGCTGTTCACACTGATGACCCACGACTGTGCAGCCAAGCACAGCTCGAACCACATCATCAAATTCGCTGATGATACAACCGTGGTGGGTGTGATCAGCGGTGGAGATGAGGCGGCCTACAGAGAGGAGATAGAACAGCTGACAGACTGGTGCAGAACCAACAACCTGTCTCTGAACGTCGACAATACTAAAGAGATGGTTGTTGACTTCAGGAGACCACGTCGGGACCACGCTCCACTTATTATTAACACCTCACCTGTGGAGATGGTCCATAGCACCAAGTGTCTTGGTGTTCACATAACTGACAACCTCACGTGGACCCTCAACACCAACTCCATCGCTAAGAAAGCCCAGCAGCGTCTCTACTCCCTAAAATGGGTAGTGAGAACAGCTGAGAAGATCATCGGGGTCTCTCTGCCCTCTGTACAGGACATTTTCACCACTCACTGCAATCAGCATTGTGGATGATCCCTCTCACCCGTCCCACACTCTCTTCTCCCTCCTGCCATCTGGGAAAGGGTTCCACAGCATACAGGCCTCCACTTCCAGGATGGGAAATAGCTTTTTCCCCCTGGCCAGACTTCTAAACCGTTAATGTCTCCACACCTATTATTCATCCATAGCTAGCTATTATCTATTTATTTTTCTTCTTGCACTCTGCACTTTACTAATGCTGCTCTGTTACACCATTACACTGCCCAACAACCTGCTGTTCCGGATGAAAGTACTGTCTGTTGTGCTGTCTGTTGTTGTCTGTTGTCCTGCACTTTCTGCCCCGTCTTGTGTATTATGTTGTGTCTTCTGTTATGTCTTATGTTGTCTTTTGTCCAGTGTCTTGTCTGTTGTTGTCTTGTGTGTAGCACCAGGGTCCTGGAGGAACGTTATTTCATTTCACTGTGTACTGTGTATGTGGCTGAAATGACAATAAAATCCTACTTGACTTGACTTGACTATAGAAATAATTATCATTATTAAATTTGTGGACTGCTTTTTACAATAAGAACCATTAGGCAAGATATCCAAAATCCCACCACACAACACACACTTACTGAAACAGCTGATTTAGACACAGAGTAAAAAAGGGTAATCTACAGAAAAGAGAGCAGTCTACTTCTGCTTGATTCAACAGAATGACCCAATTTCAATTATTATATCATTAAGTCTTTTATATGCATACTTGATTCTGATCTTACCAGCCAAGTCAAAGAAGCTTTACCAGTGAGACTAGATTATTGTAATTGCCTGCTATCTTGTTCTACTAGGGACCTTTACATACTTAGCACCAACATCCCAGTTTGCTTCAGTTCCCTATGTCCATATACTGCACAAAAGCTGCAAAAATTAATTACCAAAAGCCTGAGCAAACAAGTCACTTTTCAGTCTAGGCTTGAGTCTTAAACATTAGCCAGACTACTATTCCAAAGATTGGGGGGTTTGTATGAAAAGACTCTTCCCCTGCTCCATTTGAGAAAACTCTGGGAAATAGTATATAGGTAGCACTTTGTTTCTCAGCTCCTAAGTGGCAAAAGAAACTTTTCCTGACCATCAAATCTGCTAAAACCCTTGCTGTCTTCAAACAGCAACTGAAGACCCATCTCTTCATAGAGAACTCAAGAATGCAAAATGAACCTTCACACCTTAAACAAAAACTCTCTCCTTCACTCACTCACTCACTTTCATAGGTTGTCCTATTAGGGTCAACCTAACCTCAACTCTCACAGGGTGAAAGGTGATGAAACACCCTGGACTGGTCTCCAGTCCACTGCAGGGCAGACACACAGACAAACGCACACACTTACGGGCATTTTAGAATCTCCAATTCGCCTGATGTGCACGTGTTTGGGCACTTTAAACTGGCGCTCACAGAGGAAACCCATGGAGACATGGGGAGAACATGCAAACTCCACACATAAAGGACCCGGAACTTCCTGAACCCTCCTGAGTTTGATTCCTTTCTGTTAATCAACTGTGCTGCCCTTTTAAACGAACACATTTAAAATGTTTTCTCTCATGGTGCTGTCTGTAAAACCCTCAAGTCTGTCCTTTTTGGCTTGTCAGCAATAATTAGATCTCCTGGGGTCATTATGTTGCACCCTTGAATGACATTTTGTACCTTCACAATTCAAACAGGACCAACTCTCTTTCTTCTGTACGCTGTTTTCTGAAAGAAAAAAAAAGGCTACCCACCCACTTGGCTCAATCAGCCATTGTCAGGGTTTCCCGTACTCCACATTAGATAGACCACTGTATAGGTTAAGTGTTAACTTAGGATCGGATCATCTTCTTCCTACCTGTACTTCAGAACAGCTTCACCATCATGGAACACTTGCATGTGCTGGATACTCATTAATAACCAAAGCTACACTGACTCAAATGGAAAATGTTGCTTTTCACTTAAAACTTTCAATTAATTCTTAACAACAGGCTCCAATGGATCTTGCTTCCAGCCACAGACTGTACTGGCCATTAAATGTCCACTTAGATAATTAGACATTTAGTCAAGCTTCATAATCAGAGATTAGTCATGGTCCCATGCAAGGTTTTTCCTCCAGTTTTGCTTCTGTTGCTTTTGGCTTGTTCTGTAGGTTATCAGACCCAGATTCTATAAAGCTGCTTGGTAACAGTTGAAATAAGCTAACTTTCTCATGAGGTTTGTGATAAAACTAACAAAATTTCTCCATTATTTTAGTGCATTAATCTTTTCACGATATTCAGGGAATTTAGCAATGAGGTCACTGAGGTCCACATTTGAATGATTGTAAAATAAAATAACTAATGTTTTAAGGAAGTTATAGTTATTAAAGAATATATTTATAGAACATTAAATATATATGAATCATATATTATAATTAATATTATTAATAAGGAGAAGAATTAAGAAGAACTAGATCAAGAAACAAGAAATTCTGGCCACAGGGAACTGTTAGAGAGATGTTTTCAACATAGCAGTGACAAAGTATTTGAAAACTGTGTGTGATCTGTTCCATGTTAATGTAATTCTGCACCAAGAATGATACACCTATATTATACCCTACACTAATACCTGCTAAACTGACAGTTCAATGGAGGTATAGACATTTGATAAGGAGACAAATGGAGCTAAAATAATGGAGGGAAACAGAAGGATTGCATTTGGTAATCCTGCATTTTGGTAATACTATTTATTTTGTCAGGTGTAATGGTGCACTTTGACTCATGATATGCTGGTTTAATAAAGTTTCAGATAGAATTAAGACAAGTTCAAACTGCTGATGTTGTTCGTCAGGTCTCATGCAAGAGCTAGTTTGTGAGTGAAACATTGCTCATTTCTTAATTCATTTGTTCAAACAACAAAAAAAATCTTCTTAAAAGACTCATTTTACTAACTCACTAAGGTATAGCTAGTGTTAGGACATGTAATGAATACATTGTTTTATTTTGTAAAAATATTTTATAAATAATAGGATATTTAACTTTTTCTGTCCCTGTGAAGCAAACTTTATCAATATATAGCTTTAAGCAATACTTCATGTTTTCTGGTTTTGTTGTAATGTTAATATGTTGGGCATGTACAAAGAAATCTCATCCTCAAATTACTCACATGGGAATTATGTGGATTTTCTTTTTTTTTTTTTATTAGTTTTGAATGAGTTTAACACTTTGACCAAGACCAAGTATTTAAGTCTTTAAATGTCGTATTGCTATTCATATGTTTTGTTTCAGTTGTTTCAATGTCAAAAATGAATAAAAATGGGAAAATAAGGGATTTTTATGTGAAAAGAAACATTAATTGAAATTAATAAAATATTGTTTGTTGTGCTTACAAATATGAACAAAATATTGATTGAAAGCAAATACAAAAGAGTGAAAAGGAGGGTTAAAATAAGAACTGATGATCAGCATGTACCTTTAAAACCCATATCCTTTAGAATCGATTGTAGCTTGCAGCAACTTCGACTGTAGCTAATCTATTTCTACGCTAGTTCAGTGTCTTTTGTAAAGTTGCACTCAGCTCTCAAAAGGACCTCAGCATTCCTATTAGACCCTTAAAAACTCAGTCAAATTTGTTCTGCTAGTTAGCCTCACATTCGTTCTGCTAGTTAGCATTTTTGCCTATTAATTCTTCCACTTTGCATATGAAGCCACGGTACATTTAGCCAGAATGCCATCAGATTTACACACATGCACAGACACACAAACACACACACACAGAGAAACACACCACCACCACTTTCTCTCACACAACAGGGACAACTGTGGCTTTTTTTGAAAGTTTAACAAAGCATGTTGTGACAGATTGGTGGAGCTGCTAACCAGGCGGACCCTTAAAGAGACAAAGGTTCAGAAGGTCCAGCAGAGAAGAATGGCCTGCCAAATGGGAGGAGGACATATTGAAAGGAGGGAATGGGCATTGGGGGAGGTATGGTAGGGATTGGGGGGGGGGTTGCACTGGGCTGATGAAGAGAGAAACCTTTTGACCATCTGCTTTGACCAAGGACAATAAGTCCTCATCTGTATTTTCAGGGGAAGCTGCAGAAATTGAGTAAATTAGCCTGTCAGAAAGATTAGAGCCACAGGGAGGATGACAGAGTGAGAAGAGGGTGGAATAGATGACAAACTTTCAGATATTTAAAGCCATTAATTCCCCATTTCACTAACAATACATCACATTTTTAGAATCAGCAACTATATTGAATTTCTTTGTATGGATTACAGTATTGTACTTCTTTTCAGAAAAAAACAAATCTCTACAGAAACTTAACAATTTGCCATGTGTCAAGATTAGTCATGCAATTAGCACATTTGATTAGTGAGGTATACATGTCCTTTTACTAATTCTTTCCACATTTACATTTATGGCATTTAGCAGACGCTCTTATCCAGAGCAACTTACATGTCCTAATTACAGGGACAGTCCCCTGGAGCAATTCAGGGTTAAGGGTCTTGCTCAGGGTGGTAGTGCCAGAGGTGGGATTCGAACCGGGGACCTCTTGATCCAGAGGTCCATAGGCAAGTACCCTACCACTAGACCACCGCCACCCTCACCTTCCACATAGTGATCTAGTGATAGAGTTCTTGTTCTAGTGATTCTAATGATACAGTTCTAGTAATTTGTTCTGTTTTCAAAAACTGTGTCTATGGATGGATTCAAGGTGGTGGTAGAAACTAACCTGTTAGTTTACACTGTTTTGCTACAGTTTTTAAGCTTTGTCAAAAATTTTTTTGGTTTGTAACAGTCCTTGGGTATTGTACTCATTCTTGAGTGAAGGCAATAATTATTCTTGAAATGTTAACATTTTGTAATATATTTATTTTGTTTGGGGTTTGTTTAGTATTATCTTCAACCATTTTCTGTCACAAACATTTGTTGGCTGGAAAACCAATGGCATGTCAACAAATATTGGTCAACAAATAATCAGAGTTGTGTTTATTGCTAAAATGAGATATCTTCCACATACTACAGTTATCATCAACCAGGTAATTAATGAAATTTCTGTGAACAGTGAACAGTGAATGTTTTCTCTGCATTTAACCTTTCCAAACACAATGGTAGTGAACACCCACACAAAAAGGAGGAATTGGCGAGCAGTGTTTGCAGACATTACCCTGCTAAAGGATATCCCAGGGCAACATACTGGCCTGGGACTTGAATCCATGTCCTTAGTCCCTAACCACTAAACCACTATTGCCCCATTAATTCAAAAGGCAAATATGTTTGCCTTTTTAGACATTTTAGAAACTGGGACAGCAGTGTTATATTGTTGCCCATAAATTGGCAGAGCTGATTAGCATATGGATAGACCAGTCCTAGCAGGAAATGCAGCTAGCCAAGAAAGCATCCATTAGCTGTACACAGATATTGACCACTAAACTAGTATTGTAATGGTGCCAACAAAGATCCAACTATATTTTTCAAATTGCCTGCAAATGTGTAAATCTATATGATACATCATGTATTGATTTTCTCTCACCTAAGCAAACTACAATCACTTGCACAATGGAACATTATTTCACTAGAATATATGAACTATGAACTATGTAAACTGTACAACAGTAATATTTCGTCAAAAAATAGATTGGCACTGAGGAGTAATACAGTGTCGCACTTTAACTTTGCTCTAAAAATCATACATAAAAAAGTAAGATTAAAGTGAACATGAAGAAAATCCTGAACATTTTACCATATCACCAGGGAAGAAAAAGATCCTGTACTACCACAGTTTTAGCGGAAGGGGTGGGTGTGGTAGGGGAAGTGTTTGGGATAGCCAGTGTTTAATCAGTGAGGAGGTGTGATAATTAACATGTAGGTTCTTCGTTATGCATAAAGGATGCTGGCAAAGTATGTAGTAGTTTGAGATCATTTGCTGACTTTAAATGAAGAAAAAGATAACATGATTATAGATGATGTAATTGGATAAAGCATGTGAAAAAGACCTAGACACATTTTTCGCTCATTGATGTGAAGCTTACTTTGCTTTCAGGGCTCAAGGCCAGTATGGCTTTATGCTTTATCATGCCATGGGAAATTCAGGTAATTTTTGTTGTTTACTGTATGTCTGTTTTTCTTTGTTTTGTTTTTTATTATTAGCAAAGATGTATTATTATTATATGAACGAGTTTTGTATTCTGTTCAGTTAGGAAGCCAACATGTCACACTGCACTTTTTGGTAGTGCAGTATTTGAACCATTTGTTAAACAGGATAAATTTGTGGTTCTGGCCATCTGCAATTTTGTGCTCATTCCAAATAGCACACTTAATGTTTATATAAGTTGACACACATTTGATAAATTACAATTTATCATTAACCACTTTCAGTGTTAGTAACATTCACTCTGCCACTGCATATTGTGCTAAAAAGCATTCAGTATAAATATAAGCAATTTAGCAATTTAAGCAATTTCCCTTGGGATCAATAAAAGCTTTCTGATGGTAGTGTTCCTTTCACAGTTGTAAGCCTGAGTTGTTCACTAAACTGGTGTTTAAATTTTACTTGTTTCTGTATAATCAAGCTAGTTATCTAGATGAGTTATAATCAAGCTTTTATCACTTAATATAAAAGTCCATTATAAAAAAGAAAACCTCTCTGAAGTAGAAAATCTGACTGAAAAGAACATATGATATATTTAAATAAAATGCAACAAAAAGAACTTAACTGGGGCAAAGAATGCAACACTGACTTTTTGGCAAAAAGTGATAGGGCAGTTTTTAATGTGTCATATGCAATTTACACTGAATCAGATATAACTAACCCACTTTACTGATATTATCACTCTGCCAATTCACATAGTGACACAAACTGGAACACTTCAGTTCCATGATTTCAGAAAAGGTTGCTTTTTACGTCACATGTCCTCTTCATAGCCATGATTAATTGTCTGTAGTTACTCATGCACCCCAATCTTTATGCTCATTTAGGAAACTAATTGCTTTGCTGAGCCTATGATAATGCATTAATCTGACTCAAATTTGAGATTTGTCCATTGTAAATCCTTTCCTTCCAACAAGATACTTAAAATACATGAGGGCTCGGTTTAACAAAAAAGAAATGAACTGAATGACTTTTTAGCCTTTTCCCTCTACTGACTTCTTTAATCAGGCACCTCCCACACACACACACGAGAGAGAGAGAGAGAGAGAGAGAGAGAGAGAGAGAGAGAGAGAGAGAGAGAGAGAAGAGAAATCAATGCTTTTGGATTGTTTATTCACTTGCAAATCTCAGAAGAATGAGTGAGTAGCTTTGGCAGCAGTGTATGAGTGCAGCCTTTTAATTAAATTTCATTCAAATTCTCTGTCTTGCTTGCTCCCTCACACACTCACTTTCTTTCAATTCAATTTCTCTCCACTCCTACTCTCTCACTTTCTAACTCTTTGAATTTCATTTTCCATTCTTTTTAGCCCTTCTTATTCCTTCCTTTCTTTTTCTCACTATTTCTATCTTCTCTATATATGTTTTCCTTACTGTCACATTCATTCCATCTCTCTCTCTCTCTCTCAGGGTTCCTATTATCTCCATTGGTTCCTGCTACCCGTAGAACAGTAACTAGGTCTGAATGGGCAGTGTGAACTGAAAGAGAGGCTCAGAGTGTAGTGATGCAGTAAAACAGGAAGTCAAACACTTAACTGAAGAAATCCGAAAGGAGACACAACCAGTAGCATACACAAAGAGAGAGAGGAAAAAGAGGGAAACGGTAAGCAAGTATATTTAACTAAATTGCAAAATTACAATGTATTATGTTATAGTATTTATCATTTGTCTTAATGTGCTAAAGTGGCTTCTGACACTGTATGACATTTCATTAGCAGTATCATACATACCACACAATAAAGTCTTATACAAATGACTTTAAAAACAGAAATAGCCCACCTAAACTAATAAATACATAAACTGTAATGGCAAAAAATATCAGCTGATTTTTAATTTTTTATACATTTCACCTCTCAACTAATTCAAATTGTGTAAACACATTGTATATTACTCTCATTTGCTATAAATTTGCTCTTCTTTGCAAAAGATAATATGACAAGATATTTTATGTATTCTCTACATTTTTATTTCCAAATATAGACTTGTATAATATATAGCAATTCCAGAATATTGCTACCATCTTGTTTTATGCAACTTGTACATGGATTGTGTGCTTTCACCACATGCACAAACCATATATTTTATGACTAAACAGGTACATAGCAAGAGTATAGTGCATAGTTGTATACTTTCACAACTGGAATTGGTCTTTGTCTTGGCACATAAAATAAGAAGATACTGACAGAATTCTCTCCAGAGCCGTGCCAGATACAGTGGTTAACCATCAGAAGAGTAACATACATTATACATATCCAATAGAAAAACAACACCTAACTCTAATAATCAACTTATCTTTATGACAAAATTACATTTTGGCATTGAATAAAGTGTTGTTCCATCTAGTATTCTCAGTACATAAAATGGGGTATTTTGTTGGATATGAAACAGCACACCTGGACTCTATTTGCAAGTATCCAGCACCTTGTTTCAAAATTAAGTTCTTATTGGAATGTATGCTGCCAATACCTAGTGGCTTCATGGAAAAAAGAAAATTATATTTTTATACAAAATATTTTTGTACAAATTTTTAATTTGAATACACAATGTAGCAAGAATGCAATGTATGCTGTAGAAAAGACTGGTAGAGCTGTCACCCAGAGGCCATGTGTAAATGTACAGAATCAGAGCTGAAACAGTGTTGCAATGCGGATTACTAAAAACTTTTGCAGATGATACTCATGTACTATGGCATCATAGTCATGCACGAGCACACACCAAGAATGGCTGATTAAATGACCCCATAAATAACAAGACCACCCTTTTATCCTTGTTACAGTGTAATGAGGTAAAGCTAAAGAAACATGCTGAAAAAGGCAAGGGAAGTATTACCTGTTTAGCTTCTTAGTGAACCATGACATTTCATGCTGTGTACATTTCTGGACTCTGGAAGAATGGACTCTGGAAATGGTTAAAAGGATAGCTGTGGGGATGGGGGGTTGCCTTTTTTACCAAAAGTGGCCAATTCACCAAAATATATCTGGTGACTGATTTGGTTAAAACGTTTTGTGCCAGAGGTGCAAGGCTAATGGGAGCACTTATCCCAACAGTTATCTCTGGTAATATATTGCTTGCATGACTGTATGGTATACTGTTTTCTATAAAAAATAGCAGAGGTTCACAACTGACAAATGCTATTATCAGAAACTGCACAAGCAAGTCTATTAACTCAAATGAGATATATATATATATATATATATATATAGTAGCGTTTAAGATACAGTGTGACTAACATGCCAAACATCCAGTCTGTTTCAGCTGATCAGAAGAGGAGAGTGTGAATGGGAAATGCAATTTGTGTGGTAACTCATATGCTATATCTTTAGCCACATTAATGCAATTCCTCTCCCAGCTAATAAATAACTAACACTGGTCAGCAGGAGGTGGTATAATAAAGGAACAACCACAAACTGGCACTGCTTAAACATACAGGAGGAAAGGTAATGTTTTCACAGTTCTGAAGCATAGTGTAGAGACACACAAACGTAATGCTGTTTCTCTTTTACTTGGCTTAACATTAAACTATGCTAAAGGTCTATAGGTTATTGACAATTTTTTTTTGTCATTGCAAAATAACTACCCACTTACTAGATGCCGCCCTATATCATAATATTCTTGAAGGTGCTTCAATAGTGGCAAGCATGTAAAACCTGCCATCTTTTCAAACTACTACTAACAGGAGGACCCCACTACCCTCTCAGACAAAGCCCATATTTGGCTGTGGCATTGCTTTGAATTAAACTCAATCTTTTATTGAACATAATAAAAAATAGATTTACAAAGTTACCTCCATGCTTTACTTCTCCTGGTTTCTGAAACTGCATTGACAATTCAAACTGGAGCAGCGATGGCCTAGTTAGGTTAGGGAGTTGGCCCTTGATCGTAAGATTGTGGGTTCGATTCTCTCACCAGTAGGTTGCCCTGAGGTACCCTTGAGCAAGGTACTGTCCCTGTCACTGCTCCCCGGGAACTTTCAATAGCTGCCCCCTTCTGCACGGTGTTTGAGTGCATGGGTTAAATGCAGAGGTCCAATTTCATTATGGTTCACTTGTTGTTGTGGTTCAACAAGGGTTGTCAAAAAAAAAAAAAAAGTATCATAGATAATTTTGTTTTTTACCTGCCACGACCTCACCATTGGCTTTCCTCTACTGTTGTCATTGCTGGGGATGGTCTAGTGGTAGGATACTTACCTACAGACCAAGCTGTCACAGCTTCAAATCCCAGCTCTCGTACTACCACCATTGGGTTCCTGAGCAAGGCCCTTAACCCCAAGTTGCTCCAGGGGGACTGTCCCTGTAATTAGGATGTGGAGATTGCTCCAGATAAGAGTGTCTGTTACTGTCAAATGTAACTGTTTTAGCCAAGTTAAATCAGCACCGCTTTCAAATGTGTCATGCAGTTGAGGCCAAAATTATTAGCCCCCCTTATGAAATTAGACAACACTCTTGATTTCTCAAGGAAAATAACCATTAAACAACAAGTGTTTGTTATTTTGGAAACAAGTACTCTATAAAAAACAAACAATGTCCACTAAGTTTAATTATGATATTTTATTGATACACCAAGTTGAAACAAGAAAGGGCAAAAATAGACATCTAAAATTATTAGCCCCCTGGCCATTAATAGCCAATAGTGTACCCTTTCTGACCCACAACTGACAACAATCTCTTAGATTTAGATCTCTTTACTAGGTTGGCACAGGTCTCCTGAGGGAGTTTGGCCCATTATTCCTTTGCAAATTGTTCTAGCTGGTCCAAATTGCATGGTTTCCGAGCATGGACATACACTTTGTAGGGCAGCGGTGGCCTAGTGGTTAGGGCGTTAGCCACATGATCGGAGGATTGGGGGTTCGAACCCCTTCCCAGTAGGTTGCCCTGAGGTACCCTTGAGCAAGGTCCTGTCCCCATCACTGCTCCCCGGGTGCTTTCAATAGCAGCCCACTGCTGCACATGTGTGTATGGGTGAAATGCAGAGAGTGAATTTCCCATTCGTGGGATTATAAATAAAAGGATTATTATTGAGCACCCGCCACAGATTCTCAATAGGATTGAGGTCTGGGCTCTGTGCGGGCCACTCTAGGATCTTGGTTTTGGTATCCTTGAGGATCTGTTGGACTAATTTCAATCTATGCTTTGGGTCATTGTCTTGTTGGAAGACCCAGCGATGACCTAAGCCTAGACTACGAGCAGATTTCTGCATTTTCTTCCTCAAAATGTCAACTTAATTTTCTTTTTTCATGATGCCATGCACCCGAACAAAGGCTCCCTGTGCCTGAGGCTGCAAAACAGCCCCACAGCATGATGCTCCCACCACCGTGTTTAACTGTGGGAACTGTGTTCCTAAGGTTGAAGGCCTCTCCCTTTCTTCACCAAACATAAGCAACATCCATGTGCCCAAACACCTCCAGTTTAGTCTCATCAGACCAAAGCACAGACTTTCAAAACTCATCTTTACCTTTCAAATGTTCATGGGCAAACCTCAGCTACAGACTGATTTCCTTTGTCTTTGGTATGGTGAGTAACAGTAGTCCCTCTCATGTGTTCAAGTGCCATGTCAAGTGCCTTTGAGTTTTTTTATGCTGATTGAATGTTGTTAGGAAGCCAATTGACTGCAGGTGTTAGGAAGCCAATTGACTGCACAGGTGTGGTTTCAAAGCTGATTGGTTAATTACTATAGGTGTGTTTTGAAAGCAAAAATTCATATGGGGCTAATATTTTTGACCACCCCATTTTTTACTATATTTGATATAAAGCAAGCCTAAAAATGTATTTTATATTTCAAAATGTACCAAAGAGAGCAGTGCAATCAAACATCACTCTCAGTAGGGCATAGACATAGACATAGACTACCTTTACTTTTCAATGCTAGTGCAAGTTTTAGCACACCCAAGGAACATTTAAACTATGCTTGCTATTTGAATGGCAAATTTTTGACCACTTTTAAAATTTCCCACTCTCAGTGGGGAATTATTCAATATTATGAGAGATGGCTTAAATGTACAAACGCTTTTTTTTGTTTGTTTTAGCTTAAACACAGATATTCAAACAACAAATATACCAAGCATCTGCTACAGAGCTTTATTTCCTTTCATGTAGATGATTTTATGTGCATATGATTTTATAAGCATGAGAACCCCTACAAAGGTCAAATGTATGAAGTGGATCTGTGATGGCTTTATTGAGCACCATGGAAAATCAATTGTGGTTAACAAACTAACCATGAAGCACAGCGATGTGTGTGGGTCTGAATCACACTCTCTATGGCCTCTGACTTCCATTTAAGTTACAGCTCCGTTTAAGTTACAGAGTTTGGAGGATACGGTCATGCTAGGTGTGAAATTAGCCAGGGATAATGCTATATGCAACCACTAGCCATTCAACCAATGAAACAAATGCAAACCAAGCCAAGAGTGTGAGAAAAATGCCAACATTTACAATAGAGAAAAACATTAGTAGATTGTATTACATTTTAGCTATCTTATCTTACATTAAAGCATGAATGCATGTATAAATAAATAAGCTTATTTTTGAACCATTTGTTTTAATAAATGTGAATGAATCAATCAATTTCTTTTAGACTTGTTATAAATGAAACTGAGCATGTTTTGAAAACCATACAAGTTGTTTTTTAGACCACTGTGTGTGCGTGTGTGTGTGTGTGTGTGTGCTTGCAGCTGCTGAAAGAAGCTTGAAGGAACATATTGTTTAGCATATCTCATTCTCAGTCTGCCTGCATCTTAAGGAAACCTTGCTAATTAAAGGATGCAAGAAAGTATGGCCCTATAATACATACACATTTGTAGGCTAGTACTCAAACTAACTCATGTAGTTAAACAAGAGCTTCAGTACTCAAATATGCTCTGTAGAACCCAAATATACACACTATTGAAAACTCAAGCACTTCAATACAACAGACTTACAACCTGAACTCTAGAGTACTCTATGCACTCTACTTGAAGACACTCTGTAGTAAAGAATGTACAGACCTTTCACATCTTAATGTGGATTATTTTTTTGTTCAGATACTGAGAAATGTACTTTTTCAACTAATTTCTTTTCTAATTCCCACTGACCTTGTGATAAGAATGGACTCTTGTCCTTCATGAGGCAAATCTCTCCCATGTGGTCTCTCTGTCCTTCCAATCCATCATCCCTCTTTGTGTGTGTGTGTGTGTGTGTGTGTGTGGTGATCCACAAGTACCAGCTGCTCTTTCAGACAGGAAAGAAAAGGAAAGGCTATAAGATTAGGCACTGAAAGACATGTGGAATGTTTAGCCACCACAATTATATAGCATGTCAGCTTATTAGCTGTGACAAAATGCTGGTGAATGAAGGCGGGTGAGGTTTTATCCTTCATGCTCTGAATAAGCTTTGACTTTATAATGGCAGCAAGTTTGGTGGATGAGTGAAAGAAGCAGAGAACATAGTTATTTAAATCTAGAATACCATGAGAAACTTAAAATGAATCTAAAAAAATCTAAATTATTATAAATTACTATACCTTTCCCTAGATTGTAATACATTCACCTCAAAAGGACTAGACTTGCCAAGTGATTTCAAACTGAATTTTGTTTCTGGTATTGTTTGATACAGTTATTTATTAAAACAATCAAAAGGTTCATCACTAAAAGTTATTTAAAAACTTTGCTGAAGCAGTTTGTCTGCACTTTTTCTCTGGTTTATAAATGAAAATCTATCACACAGTGATATGATGCTAAATGATTACTTTGGACTGATATGTCCACCAACCCACCCCTAAACTCAAAGCCTTAGTAGTTAAAACATCCCAAATCCCAAAGATCTGGAACCCACTGCTGGATAAATAAAAAGAATCAAAGCCCCTCCCACTCCTGTGCTCTTGACCCACTCTTGTAGTAAAGATGAAGTGAAGGTTAAGAGTGTGATGACGTGTGAGACTATACAATATACTCCCACTCACATAGAATAATGGAGTCAATATGCTCTTTTTATGCCTGTTTGTTTCACACACTCTTCTGCAAACCAATTCTGGTCACCCAACTCCCAAGCCCACCCCCATAGACATTCTTTCAACAAAAAAGACTTCTGCCAGTCTCTAAAATTAAATCCAAAATGAGCAGATGGCTTCTGTCTAATTTAAAGAAAAAAGAGAGTAAAAGTGACACAAGGTCAGAAGTTATATGGTATCATTGTGTTGCTGTCGCAACAGGCTATTTTCTGCACTTTATATTTGAAACAAAACTTAACCATTTTTTACATGGTGGTGGATATAGTGTTTGTAAACAATGCCATTTCTAGCCAGATTTGTAGAAGTACCACTTCCAGATTTGTTTTCAGCAATAGCCATTGATAACAGCTCTTAACACAGTATTCTGAACTGGGCATTTAAACATTGTATCGACTTACTGACTTACTGAGACACAAACTAGACTGAAGTGCTAATAAACAATTCCCAGTTCTGTTGACGCACAGAGCCACCATCTTGGAATTTGAAGTTGGGTTTGGTGAATTTCGACGCCATTTTCAATGCTCTACTGGTAACTGGAATACATTTTGAGTAAAAATAAAATGCAGGGTTTATGCCCTTTCATTGTTCACATATTTGACAAAATGTTTTACACCTGAGACCCCATTTATCCAGGCTTGGGACTGACACGAAGAAATACACTGCCCTGTGTATCCCTAGTGGAAAGGAATTTAAATACTAGAACCAAGACAGAATACATGAGTGAGTTGTTAGGATGCTGGGAATAGAGGTAACAAAAGGTTGAAGAATTCAAATACTTGGGATTACAACAGTTCAGAGTAATGACAAGTGTGGAAGAAAGGTGAAGAAGAGAGTGCAGGCAGGTTAGAATGGGTGGAGAAGAGTGGCCGGAGTGATTTCTGGCAGTGAGGGTAAAAGGAAGGTTTACAGGGCAGTAGTGAGACCAGCTATGCTGTACAGGTTGAAAACTGTGCTGATGAAAAGATGAAAAGCCAATAAGGAGTTTTATGGGTGTGGTGAGAGGAGACATGCAGGTGGTCGGTGTGAAGAAGGAAGATGCAGAGGACCAGAACAAATAGAAACGGATGATCCACTCCCCTAAATGAGAGCATTGTTTAATGTAGTTTCCACAAATAAACATTCAGGAAGTTTGTGATTACTCATTAAACAGAAACTTTATGAATCTGTAGGACCCCTGAAGTATTTACTAAATAAGTGTCCCACTTTAGCTAACATGATGAGATAACCTGCAGTCCTACTAGGGTGCAGCAATAGAATAAAACAGGTGAAGAGACGGAAATTTCAGAATGTCGGTCTTATCATAAGCATTTTTTTCATGAATATTATGATCAAAATTCCATGAAGAAAACTTCCACCAAAATTAATAAAGTGTACAATAAGTACCTACTACAGAACATATTAAAATGCAATCTAAAGGTATACAATTTTATGTTATATAAAATATAATTTTAGGTATATAATTTTGTTATTGTTAAGTAATTTCTCAGCATTCTATAAATATTGAGTGCATTTTGGGAACTTCTATTTGTTCATAAAGACTGTGGACATGTTTTTTGATGCTCTTATTAAACAGTTTCTTTACAAAAATATCATTTAATGGTATGACATTTGTATGCTTTAACAGATTGACTCCTGTTGAATGGCAGAACCTTTCTTTCATCCAAACTGACCAACTGCATTAATATTCACTGGCACAGCAGACATGTTTCTGAGCCAAATGAACTTCACTGTGATCATCATGGCATTAGTGTTATTGATGCTGATTAAGGAGCTGCTTGGAGATAAAGTGAAGAAGGATCTGAAAAAGAAATCCCTGAGCAGAGTAAAAAGGGGATGGGTCTGGAACCAGTTCTTTGTTCTCGAGGAGTATACAGAACAGAAACCTCTTTACATAGGAAAGGTAAGGAAGGCCTAAAGTGTGATCACTGATATGACCATTACTATGACTATTATGTGATAGGACATGGGGCAGCGGTGACCTAGTGGTTAGGAAGTTGGCCCTGGCTTGGAAGATTGTGGGTTCGATTCCCTCACCAGTAGGTTGCCCTGAGGTACCCTTGAGCAAGGTACCATCCCCGTCATTTCTCCTTGGGTGCTTTCAATAGCTGCCCCCTGCTACGTTATGCATAACAAAGCAGTCTGAAAGCTGAAAATGTGCAATGCTGTTGTTTCCATTTTAGTTGAAAGAACAATCATGGGAGCATTGTTCAACAAGCTGCATTAAAATGGAATCCCCAGCCATTACACACTGAGCACAAATGGTAATTTAATGCTGAATGAAATCAGCAGCCTATTTGTGTTCTTTGTTGGGTGTGAGGGGTGCAAGTTCTATGATTTCAATACAACAGAGTTTGTCATGTAGTTTCTCTGCTGTAAATGCAAACAATTAGTAGCATAAGAAAGTCACCAACAAAGTAGAATAATAAGCAGCATGACTGTAATTGATATTTCTAGGGCAAAACCGTAGCAGAGTACAGCTTTAAAATTGAGACTTATGAGAAAATATAAAGTTGCAAAAAAACAGTAATAACAGAAAATTAACCTTTGCTGGAATTGGCTGTTGCTGAATCAGAATCAAAATAAAAGCAGATATATTCTTATTTATTCCAGCCAAGTTTGTCTCACCCACAAACACAAGAAATTTGTTTCTAGCTATTTATGACTTCCTAGTAAAGCAGACAGTGAATAATGAAACAATAAATTAAATATAATCAAATTATTAAATAAAATTAGTAAAAAGCTACAGGATATTCAATGACAATGTGACATTGTCAGACACACAACATAAATGAAACAGCATATTTTACAGATGAACAAAGTTATCAAAGTGATCAAGGCTGCACATTTAATCTAAAACAAACACATACTTCATAACTTCTATTTATAATTAGCACCACAATAGGCATTTTGTAATAGTAAAAAAAAAAAGTGTGTGCAGGACAGCATTGGCCACATCAGACACCACCCCCACCAATCCCTTTTCACAGCTACTCAGAGTAGTCATGAGAAGTAGACGTGTTGTGGTGGACTTATAGTGCATAGACCTTTTTACACAGGCAGTGGGGAGGTGTCCATTGGCACCAGTCTGTAGAGATGTTTCATGAAGTAATATGTAAGATTTATTTTTTAACAAAACAGCAGATTCCTCACATTAGGGCAATTGCCTGTGTGTAAAAAAAACCAAGAGAACAGAACAGGCATTAACATGCAGTTAAACAGTTGACTCCTAATGTAAACTGTTTTTAAAACATGCTCACATGTTTCATGAAACATTATTGAAAGTTTTTTGTTTTTTTTTTGGGGGGGGGGGGGGGTCTTCATTTTAAAACTGTATTAGAAGCCTTTTATTTCATTTTATCATAACTAACTTTTCTCTTGACTTTGACCATTTCAGCTCCATTCAGATATGGATAAAGGTGATGGTTCCATCAAGTATATTTTGTCAGGTGAAGGTGCTGGTACAACATTCACTCTGGATGACAGCACAGGTGATATCCATGCCATCAAGCGGTTAGACCGTGAGGTGAAGGCCCAGTATGTTCTCCGTGCCCAGGCCAGACAACGTGAGACAGGGCGACCCCTTGAGCCTGAATCAGAGTTCATTGTGAAGATTCAAGACATCAATGATAATGAGCCAAAATTCCTAGACGGACCTTACAGAGCATCTGTTTCGGAAATGTCACCTGTTGGTATGATACTCACACACACTACACTACATTTTAAATTAAAGAAGAGGGGTTGTCCACCTTATGGCTGACTTGTAATCATTCCCATGATTCTTGTTTTCGGACCACTCAGAGCCAGTTTTTTTTCCCGTTTATTTTGGAAGAAAATTGGTAAAAATTATTTTAAGTTAAAGAATTTACACAGGGTTGTTTCTAATCGCATTGAGGGTTTTTTTTTTTTTGTTTGTTTTTAACTGGAGAGAGAGAGAGAGAGATAGTACTAACCAATCTATTTCTTGTGCGATTCATATGCAAGGAGCGAGCAAGGATCTTCATCAAATTTCCAGCAGCATCCTTGACACAATCCAGACGTCAAGGGTCAAATCAAAGACATACTGCTCATTGGCATATATAATGCCCCATTTTATATATATATATATATATATATATATATATATATATATATATATATATATATATATAAAATGGGGCATGGCAGCTGTAGGTAATTACTGCTGATTACCGTGCCTGCCTCGCTGGTCTCACTACCGTGGTCTGATTCCCTATAGCGATCTGACTCCCCCTAGTGCCCAGGTTGGAACGCGCTCTTACAAATAATAAAAAAAAATCCATATAAGTAGTAGGTAACTGCTCTAGAAAGTTTTGGGAATAGATGTAAAAATACATTTGGTTGAGTGTTTACTTGTAGTGTTTCTTAGCAACCTTAGCCTTGTTAAAGTTATGATAGAGAGGAACATTTGGAAACCACTCAGTCAGACACAAATACTTGATTTATGTTTTATTACATTTTTATTATATTAAACTCATCCAATGCTTTGCCAGAAAATGCTTTATTACCATTTTTATGTAAAAACCTTTCATCATTATTGCCTCTCTCTCATTCTTCTCATAGGCACTTTTGTGATCCGAGTGACAGCTGTAGATGCTGATGATCCATCTTATGGTAACAGTGCACGTGTGATTTATAGCATTCTAGAGGGACAGCCATACTTCTCTGTGGATCCAAAAACAGGTACAGAAAGGTCTTACAAAAAAAGATTGTTTAAGTAAATTACTGGTGGCTGTTGCAAATATGGATTCGAACAGTTTTATTTCAGTGTGTGTGTATTTGTGTGTCACTCTCTTTAGGTGAAGTCCGAGTATCTCTAGCTGAAATGGACCGTGAGGTCAGAGAGCAATATCAGTTGGTCATTCAAGCTAAAGATATGGAAGGTCAACTTGGTGGTCTGGCAGGAACAACCACAATCAACATCACACTTAGTGACGTCAATGACAACCCACCCAGATTCTCTCAAAGTAAGATCCTTACTCACCACTATATAGTTGGCTACCCTTAAATTGCCATGGGAATATTTTTTTTATCACTTTCAATTTTAAGTCAGTGCCACGGTCTCCAATCCATATATCATATCTGGTCAAACTACCATCCTGTAAACCTTCCCTTTCACTCTTACTGGTATCCATCTCCATCCATCACAGATTACTACTGCCACTCTTCTCCACCCATTCCAACCTGCTGGTACTCCCTTCTTCACCTCTCTTCCACACTCCACATTGCTCAGAACTGCTGACCACAAGTATTTAAATTCCTCCACCTTCTTCCACCTCAACTCCCTGTAATCTGAATCATTCCACTGCCCTCACTTTCATTCACATTCATGTCTTAGTCCTACTTAGTCCCGTCTGTCAACCTGTTCATCACTATTGCAAATTAAAAAGGGCTCAGTGCTGATCCTTGATGTAATCCCACCTCTACTTTAAATGCATCTGTAGTCCTACTACAGACTTTGCCACTGTCACACTGCTTTCAAACATATCTTGTACTACTCTGACATACTTCTCTGCCATTATTGACTTCCTCATACAATACCACAACTCCTCTCTAGGCACCCCGTTATATGCTTTCTCTACAAAGTCTACAAAGGCACATTGCAATTCCTTCTGATCTCCTCTACACTTCTCCATCAACACTCCCAGGGTCAACAATGCATCTATAGGGCTTTCTTGTCATAAAATCATACCACTGATTACTAATCATTGATGATTACTCTTGGCCTGCCTCTCCTTCTGTATACACCAAAATTTGTAAGACCTATCAAACAACTTTATGTATGATTAGTTTTTGCATGATTAATGATAGCGCTAAACAATTTATGCTAAACTAAACACCATCGTGCATGTCCCAAAATGACTAAATGCAGATAAATACATTATCCTGCTTTCCTTTCATAAAAGGTAGCCATTATTTAGATACAGTGATGTGTAAAAGTTTGTGAACTCTTTAGGGAAAGGGAATCCAACTGAGAAAAAATATATACTTGGCCATTTATTTATTGAGGAAGATTATCCAATATTTAATTGGTGAGTGGCAAAATATATGAACCGTTGCTTACAGTGTCTACAATGACCTCTTTATTTCAATGTATGACCAGCTTTACTCTTTTTTTAATCATACTTTGATTTTACAACTTGTGTACGTTGCTTCTGTTTTGTGGTATGACCCACTTTCTCTTAAAATTTACTTTGCAGATGTCCTCACATTTATTTTAAAATTCATTAATATAATTTGGAATTCATTATATTATCAATTAAGGATAATCAGAGCTCAGGAGCAGCAAAGAAATGCCCAAACCATGATAAGCCATAGATTGGCTATAGAAAAAATACTGCATTCCAGCAAAACAGCTTTCTCATATATAATACTTTCCACTTAAACCAAAACAGTTACTTTAAAAGTTCCATATCCACCATATAGTTGTCTTGCTTTTTTGCTCTTTCTTGGTCAACCACTTCTGGTGAGGGTAACAGTGTCGTGGAAAATTGAAGTGTGAGCCTAAGTCTGAAACTTTTTCCTAAGTCAGAAATCAAATGAAGTCAAAAATCAAGCCAAATCAGAGAGGTGCAGCACAACCAATTTACTGAAGAGTTTCAGCAGGCGTGGTCCCGTGGGAGCAGCTCCAAATGCTCATCCCAACTTCGGACTTTAAATACATTTCAATCACCTTTAAAATTTACATAAGTCCATCCCATTAATAGTTTTCCACCAATAATATTCAATGCTGTCATGATTAAAACCTCAGTTCCCACACCTTTGCCCCTTTCCCACCAATAGACTTAGGTCTTCTCACTGATGCCTTCCTGTCTTATCTACCACCTATATTTCAGGCTTCCACCCATCGAGGCTCCAATGTATAAGTGTTTTTCACTGATGACTACCTGTCTTATCTACCACCGGTATTTCAAGGTTTTCCTCCCATCCAGCTTCTCAATTATGAGTGCAGCTGCCTAATTAGAACTGTAACTGTTCACTACCGGCCGTCTATGAGCACTATTGTTCAATTAAAGATGTACCCTCTTTTCTGCTGGATGTTTTCTGGGAACTCATGAGATAATGCAAGCAAGTAAGAATGTAACTATTTGCAGGTGCAACTACTTGCTATCTTCTGGGGTCAGATTTAGGCCAGCAAACTCTGAACTCAAACTCTGTGAACTCAGCAGTGTAAGGCACTGTGAGACAAGGACAAAAGTAAAGGGATTTTTACTATAACAGTGGTCTTGAAAGTCACTTGTACATGCTCTGCCTGATTGTAGATTAATAGAGTCTAAATTCTTAGATGATTTTGTAACTTTAGTTGGTTTTGCAACTTTTTTTAGCCCACTCACACCATTCCACTAATTGAAAAGATCTGACTCTATTATCACCTTCAAATTAGAAGCAGAATCTATAGTTTTTAATCAAATTTTTAATAAAATAAATGGCCAAGTGTAGCATTTTCTGTCTCATCTGTTTAACTGGGTTATTTACCTATCTATCTTTAGTATGTTTTTATTCCATAATATTTAAACATTCTAAAGTATCACACAAGGACCTCTGTGTCATTGTTCAGAGAAATTGCAGAGTTTAGCAGACAGTAGCCTCTGGTCATATTCACCTGAGGGACCTCATGCAAAACAACAAATTCTTAATTAATGTTAACAATTTGTTTTATGGAAACAGCACAATCTCGCATAGATAGCATTAAGTTGCAACAGACATTATCACTACATTATCACATTATCAATTTGTTTTTGTTTTTTTTCTACCTGCAGCATTTTCAGCCAACCAGTTTACAGCTGGTTGGTAGAATGGGCTTGTTTGATTGGATAGTAAAATATTCTTTAAAAAGTGAAAGAATTGCAGAAATGTAAGTAAACTAACCCACATTAAGCCTGTTAAAAGAAATTGATTTTTCTTCTTTCATTTTGCAATAATCCATAAAGTGAAGTCTACCAACAGCTGAGACTGAGCAAATACACAGATAACTGCCATGGCCATATGGATAAATGATTAAACTGTTTAAAAAAACATGGGCGATGTTGGTACACAAATTATGAGGCTAAAGCTCAGGTACAGAAACCTTGCCAGCACTGGTTTACAAAGGCTCTTTTTCAGTGTGACATGTTAAAAAAACAGCCTTAGTAAGAAGTGCTTACACAACACTGTCAGTCAGTCAGTCATTTTCTGCCGCTTGTCCCAAGCCGGGTCACGGGGGAGTGCTGGAGTCCATCCAGCTCACACAGGGCGAAGGACGGGGGACACACCCTGGACAGGTACAACACTGTGTATTGACTGGAAATATTATTAATTTAAATGTCCACTTACCTTAAAAATTACATTTCATACAAATAAGAATTCATGGTGCTGCAGCATCTTGCCCACTCGCAGCTGTTTTCACTGTTTTCAGCTGTTTTCTAAATGATGTTGCACAGCCTGTGAAAGAAGGCTGGGTGACTGCAAGCAAGCAAGCAGCACATGTGGGTGACTGAAGGTCTGGAAGGATATATTAACAGAACTCTAGAATTCTTACTACAAGTCACAAATCTCTAAGAGAGAAAGAGAAAGAGAAAGAGAGAGAGAGAGAGAAAGAGAGATTTCCATTTCTCAGTCAAAATAAACTTCTGATTAAAAAAGTATTTGACGGACACTTCTGTCAGAAAGTTTAATTATATATTATTTAGTTTGGTAGTAATTCTTTCCATGGATGTTAGATAGCCAGCTTAAACTATACCACTGATGTAGCAAACTGAGGTGAAATTATTCAGTTGACTGTAGTAATAATTGTCAGTTAGCTTTAGTTTTTCCTCATTTAATAGGCACTTCTTTATACAGGTGTCACTGTTATTTATTCTTTTTTCAATCTCTCTCTCCCTAGAGCTGTACCAAATGAGTGTCCTTGAGTCAGGTCCAGTGGGGTCAGTGGTGGGACAAATCCAAGCTAAAGACCGGGATGTGGGTATTAATGCTGAAATGAAATACAGCATTATTGATGGAGATGGACGGGACTACTTCGACATTACTGCCGATTTCAGCAGCCTGCTTGGAGTTGTGACAGTTAAAAAGGTAACATTTATGTTCAATTGTACACTTTATTTTTGAGGTTCATAAATGAGACCAAGCACAAAATAGTATTTCTTTATTTTAGTGTATTGTCTGGTTATACTGATCATAGGTCTGCTAACTTCATTGAGGCTATGTTGGTACTTTAGGGCGGGAAAGCATCAAAATGACGTCTACAAAATCCACAAATTTTTTTTAATCAATGTAATGTTGGCAGAGGAATTAAGTAAATGCCTCTTCATAGATTTTTCTTATTTCAGTGAATCATGTGTTTTTGTTTGTGTGTGTTTCAGCCTCTGGACTTTGAGAAAAAACGCAGCTACACTTTAAAGGTGGAGGGTTCCAATGCTCATGTTGACCCCCACTTTGTGAATAAAGGTCCCTTCAGTGATGTGACGATTGTCCACGTGAGTGTAGAGGATGTTGATGAAGCTCCAGAGTTTGACTCTCCATTTTACTATATAGAAGTTCCTGAAGACACCAAAATTGGAACAGTGTTTAAAATAGTCTCTGCCCGAGACCCTGATGCTACTAATAATTCTGTAAGGTGAGATGCCGATTGGCTCACTGAACATCGTCCTTATTAGTTATAGGTTAACAAAAACTTTATTTTGATGGTCTACATATATTTTAATTATTGACAACATTAGGAATATTTTATGATTAGGATTAGATTTAAATTCTGGGTTAAGGTTGAGGCTGGATTAGGGTTAGATTTAATAGAATAATTTTCAACTTAAAGTTCAGTTAAATCGAACAGATATTTAGGTGGAGTTTTATGATAATATGAGTATCTGCAAAGAATCTAAGTTACAAAATATGTTAAAAAAATACAGCAAGTAATTGAGCTATCATGAGTGATGTTACAACCATGAAAGCATTTCAGTATGACTGTCTCTTATTTTTGAAGTGAATTACTTCAAAGCAAGGTGCACATTTCAGCCCTGTCTTTTTCTTGAACACACAGTAGAGAACAGACAAACATAACAGCGAGACAAACAGTACATATTATTCCTGTCTATTTTGGTTAGGTATTCTATTGAGCGTTTGAGTGATCCTGAAAAGTTTTTCTACATGGACATTACCAGCGGCTCCCTAATGACCATCTTGCCTTTAGACAGAGAGAAGGTCAGCTGGCACAACCTAACTGTGCTAGCTATGGAGATGAGTAAGTAAATCCACATGCAAACACTAGTTACATTGAAATATGCTGTATAAAGTCTTTGTATAATCCTAGTATATTAATTTAAAACATTTTACAAAAGTATTCAACATGATCTGTTATGCATCTGTGGGTTAATATTACCACACTGACCAGTATCAGATTAGTTCTTACCATATAGGTTCACTTTGTCCTTATGCTGCTCTCCATTTTTTGTTAGCCCCATTACCCTCATAGTGCCACCACTGGATATTGGATCATTCTCAGCACAGGATGTTACACTGACATAGCGCTACTGGAGTTTTTAAACAATATGCCCATTTACTTTGTACTTCATTAGATACATCTAACCTTTGAGTCCAACTTTCAGATACAAAAATTATTGATTTAAGTTCATCTGCTACAGTCTCTATTTCATCTTGTTAATCCTTTATCAGTGGCCAGTGTCTGGTGACCATACTCCGTTTGGCTGGATATTTTCAGTATTCTGAGCCGAGCAGTAACACTCCACACATCAGTGTAACTGCTCTGCTGGAAAGGATCCTCCACAAAAATATCTGTGGGGGTCCTAACCATTGATGGACAGCTTAAAAATGACTAACAGATGAAAAATAGTTAACAACAGTTAAACAGTTTAAACTAAAATCAGTACCTATATGTTAAGTAGATCTGTTAAGTAAACCCAAGTTTAAATATAAGGTAGGCATATATAATGCCCTAAAGTGTATGCTTTAGTTTTATTTACTTACATAATTTAGCAACAAACTTGAGATGACATAACCTGAACTAAATTCATGTAAAGCAATAGAAGTATGCTTCAGGCTGTAACATTTACTTTTGCATCCTCGGTGTGTGTCCTAGATAACCCATCAAAAATTGGGAGTGCGTCTGTGGCCATAAAGGTTCTGGATGTAAATGATAACCCACCATCTCTGATGCACTATTATGATGCTTTTGTATGTGAAAATGCAAAAGCAGGACAGGTAAGAAACACAAACACAATTAAAATTTAAACTGATTTGTCCATATTGTATCCCAGGTTACAAATTGCATGTTTCAGAGAAAACTGGATATATGTACATTTCTGGATATAAACTGTCAATAAGATCATGTAAGGTTTACAAGGCCACAGGGCTACAAATAAACTAATGTTTCAAGAAGCTACTGCTTAATCATTGTCTGAACAAAAGAATTACACAGTGATTGCACATTAACTGTGTATCACTCACATTCTTCTTTTTCCATTGTTTGGGCATATCCATCCCTAGCAAAATATTTGTAATGTTGCATGCTACTTGCTTGAAGACAAGATAAATTAATTTAGAGTTGGTTAAACTGATCATTCAGTATAAGGGAAGAAAGGGAAATCCCTAATTTGTAACTGAGCTGGGGTTTATATTTCACATTATGTACACTGGTGCTGAAGACTAGCAAGAAGTCAAAATCAAGGTCAGACAGTTGTTTAAAAAAAAAAAGTGAGATGATCATCTGATTCATCTAAAGAATAATTTTGAGAGGCATGTTTTATACCCTTCTGAGGTTAACCTGTTTTGTGACCAGGTTGTAAATATTGTTTACATTTTCAACTTGAAAACTTGAAAGCTTATCTTACAGTTTTAAGTTAGGCTATAACTGAATTAGAAGTAGAATAGTTTTAACTAACAATGCTTCCAACAATGTTCATGAATAATACTTTGAGATAGGAATAACCATATCAAAGGACTTAAAGACTGACTCCATCCATACTTAAATGGGAAGTGCAACTGTAATTGCATTGGTGATTTATAGTGTTTATTGGAAAGAAAAAAAAAAAAAACTTCTTTTGCTGTGTATTTTTCTCAAGCTGATACAGACAGTAACAGCTGTAGATCCAGATGAGCCCACAAGTGGACAGCATTTCTACTACAGTTTAGCTCCTGAAGCAGCTAATAACCCCAACTTTACACTGCAAGATAACCAAGGTAAGAATGAGCATAAAAATAACACCACCACAATAATACGCCAATAGTATGTAATCTTTCTGATTGTTTTTCCAGTTGGTCTCAATATCAACAAAAAAAGATAAGAAGAACTGAAATTATTTTATGTGTAGCATAAAAGCATTATGTGTAGTGGTTGGTTTGCAAGTATTTCCACAAAATCTTCCTTATGATCTGGCAAGGGATAACAGGAGCAGTGCATATTTGTCTTAAAGCTCATCCTATATTTTGCTGAAATTTGATTTCTTCTTCTTCTTTTAAATGATTCTTTATACAGCCTATGCTTTCATTACATTCATTTTGTCTGTATTTATCAATGTCTTGCATAAACTGATGGTCAACTCTGACCTCTAGCGAATGTAATGCTTAATTGCTTACATTACTAACCTTAAAAACACATGAAAAATGACAGTTACTGACTAGAGTAAGACCATGTAAATTGTAGAATAAAATGTTAGGATTAATTTATTTACTTCATATTATTATTATACAATTATTATATATATATATATATTCTATTTAATATTAATAATGTATATATTATATATTATTGTCTAATATTATTATTATTATACAATTAAAACAAATCTCCACTGCTAGGCTGAAGAAGCAAAAACCAGCATGCTTGCCTAACAAATAATTGCTGTGTTCTTTACAGTAATTGAATATAATCACATGGCTTGTTTAAAATGAAAGCTGTTGCTTTTATTTTAACCTGTTAGTTTGTTAATTTAACTAGTTTAATTTAACATCAAAGGTAAGCTAAGAGGTTTGCTAAGGGATTCAGTAAACACAGTAAATTAAAACCTTCAAAAATGGGCCTTCTGTAAGTAAGGAAAATATAATACTTGACATTATTATATATTTGCATAAGGAACTACAGATCAAGAGGTCACAGGTTCGAATCCCACCTTTAGCACTGGATTAGAGTGTTAGGAGTGCTGCAAATGTAAATGAAAGAGAGAGTGATTTTCTCTCTTTATAATTTTGACTTCTATTCAATATTAGTGATTATTATTAATAATCAAATTATTAATAATCACTACAGTAACTTAAGTATACTTAATTATCTAGGGTTTTTAATCAGAAAAATTAGACTATACATTGTGCCACTGTACCATCTACCTCTTTTCTTCTATCCCAGGGGTGTCCAAACTGCGGCCCGCGATCCATTTTTAATTGGCCCGCAGCAAATTCCAAAAATATACCAGAATATGGCCTGCACATGAAACCTGGCGGTATTGCATTTATTGGTTTTAACTCTAGGTGGAGCTACTGAGCTGATCAAGGCAGTCCCTCTACAAAACAAAATTCAGGAAAGGAAATTTTTGCCAAAGCACGCTGAAAATGTCAACACCAAAGAAATGCAAGATAGCAAGTGAGTGTAGAAAATTTCAGGCACGGTGGAAAAATCTGTTAACAATCCACATTTATTTGCATAACAAGCAAAAAAAATCCCATTCATGGAAAGCAGGGTTGTAGGCTGATTGATTTAGGTTACTTAAATAAACCAGGTGAGGCAATACGTACTTCACCTGGAGTGAGTGGCCCGACTGTTTGTGTATTTTACCGCAAAAGGTTTGGACACCCCTGTTCTATCCATTTTCCTCGCTCAACCTCAGTCTCTCTCTAATTCTCATCAGATAACTCAGCATGGATTTTAACCAGGCGTGGTGGATGGTCATCCCGGACTCGGAGCGTGTATTATTTACCTATTTCTGTGTCTGATGGAGATAAGTCTGCTCAGTCCAGTACCAGCACCCTTACCATTCGTGTGTGCAGCTGTGATAATGATGGTAATGTTTTGTCCTGCGGCGCAGAAGCTTACGCACTTCCGGCCAGCCTGAGCAGAGCTGCACTTGTAGCTATTCTCACCTGTTCCTTCACCCTTTTTGGTAAGAGATATGCTTAATTAAATGCCAACAATGCTGATTAGAAACAATCACACTAGACTACATACCAAACATGAAACGAGCACTATTTGCTTCAAAGTTTTGGTTGAAACTCTAAGGCGGCATTTTAAAGTATACACTGCTCAAAAATTGGGAAAAAATCATGCTGGATATTCATACTGATATGGAATGGGTAATGTGTTAGGAACAAAAGGATGCCACATAATTTGATGAAAATGAAAATTATCAACATACGGAGGGCTTAATTTGAAGTCACCAAGAAATTTAAACTGAAAAAACTAATGCGACAAGCTAGTCCAATTTGGTGAAATGTCATTGCAGCAACTCAAAATGGTATTCAGTAGTTTGTATGGCCCCCACGTGCTTGTATGTATGGCTGACAACATCAGGGCATGCTCCTTATGAGATGACGAATGGTGTCCTTAGGTCTTCTCCCAGATCCTGACCAGGGCATCACTGAGCTCCTGGACAGTCTGAGGTGCAACCTGGTGGTGTCGGATGGACCAAAACATGATGTCCCAGAGATGTTCTATTGGATTTAGTTCAGGCGAGTGTGGAGGCCAGTTAATGGTATCAGTTCCTTCACTGTCACTGTGTTCACAAACTGCCTGCATAATTTTGCCACGAGGCCAGGCATTACCATGCACCAGAAGGAACCCAGGGCCCACTGCACCAGCGAAGGGTCTAACAATAGTTCTAAGGATTTCATCCCGATACCTCACAGCAGTCAGGGTACCATTGTTTATCGTGTACAGGCCTGTACATCCCTCCATGGATATGCCTACCCACAACAACACTGACCCACCACCAGAAACATGCACGCCAGTGGCCTGCTGGAGTTCACTTTGTAGGGCTCTAGCAGTGCTCATGCTGTTCCTCCTTGCACAAAGGAGCAGATACTGGTCCTGTTGATGGGTTAAGGACCTCAGATTGCCCTGTCCAGCTCTCCTAGAGTAACTGCCTGTCTCCTGGAATCTCCTCCATGCTCTTTAGACTGTGCTGGGAGACACAGCAAACCTTCTGGCAATGGCATGTATTGAAGTGCCGTCCTGGTGGAGCTGGACTACCTGGGCAACCTCTGTAGGGTCCAGGTATCACCTCATGCTACCAGTAGGGATACTGACTCTAGTCAAATGCAAAACTACTGAAAAGCAGTCGAAAAAAAAAGATGAGGAGGGAAAAAATGTCTGTGGCCTGCACCTGCAAAACCATTCCTAATTTTGGGTCATCTCATTTTTGTCCCTTTAGTGCATATGTACAAAACAGCTGACACTAACAACCCCTCTGCTACTTAAATGACCAGATCAATTTCCCAGAAGTTTAACTGACATGATACTATACTCTGATTAAAAAGTGTTCCTTTAATTATTTTGAGCAGTGTATATAGACAATAACTAAATTCTAAAGTCTAAAAAAAACATATTAGGAATATAAAAAAATATATGATAAGATAAACCTCATTTTACTCCTTAATGTGCATCCAGGAAATTGATTGAATACTTTCACAGCAACTTGAATGAGAATGGATCAGCGAACATGTATCTAAATCTATTTGTCTTCTGTACACAGTGATCATCATACTGATTTTATCACTGCGCAGACACAGCAAAAAGCCCTACATTACTAAGGAAGAGGAAAATGTACATGAAAATATAGTGCGTTACGATGATGAAGGTGGGGGGGAAGAGGACACTGAAGCTTTTGATATTTATGCTCTATGGAACCCCCGTGTGGAGCCAATGGTGAACTACAGTAAACTGCGGCAAGACATGCTGCCTGAGATCCACAGTCTTTCAAGGTATGTTCCTCAGCCCTGCATCAGTGGAGCAGGAGAAGATGGTACCAAAGTGCATGGCTATGTGCTGTCTAAACTTTACGAAGCTGATTCAGACCCTTGCGCCCCACCATACGATTCACTTCAGACATATGCATATGAAGGTGAAGGATCTGTAGCGGAATCTTTGAGCTCTCTACAGTCGTCTGCCTCATATACGGACCATGATTATGATTACCTAAATGATTGGGGTCCAAGATTTTACAAATTAGCAGAAATGTATGGAGTAACTGACAAAAACAGCCCAATGTGTTTGAGATTAAACTAGGTTATGGTTTATACATGTCAAAAAGTATGCTGCGTAAAAAAATGCAGCAAAAAAAGAGGAAAAATTAGAGTACCACATTGATCCCAAACAAAAAGAATGATAATACCAATGAAGAAAGTTATTCTTCTGAAGAGGACTTAGAGTTGCATGCTTTAACAAGGGAAATACAGTTGGAGTTGGAGGATTTTTTTAAATGAGTAAAATGAGTGCTACTTATTGTTAAGTTTTACAAATTGTGTCCAGACCACACCTAAGAAGATCTGGTCTTTCATCCAGTACAACTTGAAAGGGTAGCTTGTATTGTTTTGCTTTAATCATTTTTACTTTTCATAAACAAAAGATGTCTAATGTTCAAGTGTCCATACCTTTAAAAAAGCAATTTTTACTTGATGTTTGTAAAACATTATTTATTTATTTTTTTTTTTTTTTGTGTGTGTGTGTGTGTGTATGTATTTGATTTCTTTTTTCATTTTAATTTAATTTAGCAGGATAGGGCCATATATTCATACATTGGCTTTCAGAGGTAACAAAAAGAAGCAAAACGTGTATTCAAAAATAGTACATTTGCAATTACATAGTGACTGTTTTGGTACATTAAAATTCTCATAAGTAGACCTCAGGGACAAAAGGAATAAAAAACACTTAAACGGCACATTAGGTTTTAGTTGTCATTTTGTAGTCACGTGTGTGTGTGTGTGTGTGTGTGTATGTTTGTATGTGATATATATATATAT
>CM029378.1:26749467-26827968 GCA_017165825.1 Hepsetus odoe
TGTATATATGTGTATGTGTATATATAAAATTACTCGCACAGTACTGTGCAAATGTTTTAGGCAGGTGTGAAAAAATGCTGTAAACAAATAATGCTTTCAGAAATAGAAATGAGGATTGTTTATTTTTATCAATTTACAAAATGAAAACAAAAGAAAAATCTAAATCAAATCAATATTTGGTGTTACTGCCTTTTGCCTTCAATCCAGCATCAATTCTTATAGGTACATTTGCACAAAGTCAGGGATTTTGCGGGATTATAGTCAGGTGTTTGATCAACCAATTTTACCAAACAGGTGCTAATGATCATCAGTGTCACACGTAGGTTGAAACACCAATGTTTGGAACAACCTACCAGCCGAGTTCCTTCAAAAACTATGTGCAAATGTACCTAGAAGAATTGATGCTGTTTTGAAGGCAAAGGGTGGTCACACCAAATATTGATTTTATTTTGATTTCTCTTTTGTTCATTCACTGCATTTTGTTGATTGATGAAAATAAATGATTAACACTTCCATTTTTGAAAGCATTGAAAGCTTTGTTTACAGCATTTTTTCACACCTGCCTAAAACCTTTGCACAGTACTGTGTATGTATGTATGTATATATATATATATATATATAATAATATGAAGAAAATAACAGATACATCCTGGGGTATACAAAAATGTTCCAAAGGCAATGTTTTATCCAAGGTATATTTTCTTGATTAGAATTTTTGAATTTAGAAGGTAATATTTAAAATCCTTCCCCAATAATGTCTCTCAATGCTACAGCCAATTTTAAGGAGATTTTTATTCCATGGCAAAGGGGCAGATTTTTACATTTCATAACTTTGTGTTTTAAGTTTGCACAGAAAAATAAGAAGCTTGTATGTGGTCCATCTTAAAAAATAAGCATTAATTATATTCCTTAATTGCATGTGAAAGTGCCAACCCACTGACGTGAGAGTTTCTGTTTTCACCACAACACATTACTAGCATAATGTTTGTTTTCCTCCTCATAGCTCTTCACATGAAAGCAGTTTGTGGAGCTAGTAAGCTGATACCAAAGTCAATAAATTCACTAAATGATGCTGGAAGTGTCTCTTTAAATGAACATGAGCAATCTGTGAAACATTGTGTATATGGGTGGTGTATATTGGTGGTTACTGCAACTCTTTCTGTGTAAATCATTTTGTATTTTAATATTTGCTGCAGTATGTCATTAGCTGTAGTAACTTTCCCTAGTTAATTTGGACCAAACATATACACCACTGTCATTATGACAGTGATAACAGTCTGCACTACATAATCTACTGCTCAAAAATGTGAGTGCATTGTGTACTGTTATCATACTTGTTTATCATTGAAAACAAAGGTATGGTACTCTAACTAAAAGGTTATTTGATTAAATGTATAAATAGCTCTTAATGTCTAATCTCATCTTAAGATATGGACTGAAGACTACATTTATTGTTAAAAAGGGAAAAACAATATAAAGACCAGAGAGCTGTCTATGGGAGAAAAGTATTTCATTTTGGGTTACATATAAGGCTAATTCATTAGAAGCATTTCATGAACATTGGACATCCCCAGTACTACTATTTGTAATATACGGAAAAAATAAGCTGAAGCGGTTAGTCAGGGGATAACGGCTATTTGTAGCATACAATTTGTAAGCTTGGTAAGGAAAAAACAGCAGTCAGTGACATTGACAGGGCAGGGGTGAATGAATCAGTAAGAGACCAAAAAACAGAGGCCATACCACCTATTGCAAACCACTTATCAGCAGGAAGAATCAGAAAAAAACAAAAATTAATTGCCACAGATTTTAAGCACTAATGAGACAAAGATTACTCTCCACCAAAGTGATGGAAAGGTCACGTTGGAGAAGGAAAGCATATGTTCCAAAACATGAGCATGAGCACATGAGCATGAGCTCATCTGTGAAGCATGGTGGAGGCAGTATCATGGCTGGGGTTGCATGAAAAATGTATTGCAGCAAGACTGTGATCCAAAACATATTGGCACAATGGTTATTGTATTGGCCAGTCATAAACTCATGTCATGATTAAGCCCTTTATTAACTTGCCATTATGTTTTGGATCACAGTCTTACTGCAATACACCAGATGGCAGCGTGGTAACATGCAGCGGCCGCTCCGGGGTCCAAACTTTGTTGCTAAAGTCTGTTAAAAGTCTTTCATCCGACTACCTTCATCAGTAGACATGAGCATCACAACGGATGCTCTAACATATAACCGCCAAACACTGCTGGAGCTCAGGAATCAGCCAGGATACAGTCTTCCAGCGACTCTCCGAACAACGCTACGTGAGCCTGGCGGGCCTTCAGTCCCGAGATCGCCTGTTGTACCTGGCCGACTGAGAGGACATCGGAAGCAGTGCGAGAGGAGATAGAAATGCGGCAAGCGTGTTGGGGTCCGGGCTCAGCTAAAGGCTAACGCTAGATGACCGGCTATCCCGTCCGTCCTCCTCGCCAGTGTCCGCTCCCTGGATAACAAATTGGACTGTATACGACTCCAGCTGAATACCCAGCGTGAGCACAGAGACTGCTGTGTTTTCGTTGTTACGGAGACATGGCTCAGCGACAGCGTTACGGACACCGCCAACCAACTCGCTGGACTCTCTGTGTTTCGCTCAGACAGAAACACTGCTCTGACCGGCAAGACTCGTGGAGGGGTGCTGTGTGTTTACATAAACATACAATGGTGTACAAACACCGTGATGGCCTCTACACAATGTTCAACACTGCTGGAAGTACTTACAGTCAGATGCAGACCTTTTTATCTGCCCAGGGAGTTCTCCACAGGTTTTATTATGGCGGTCTGCATTCTGCCCAGCGCTAGCACTAACAGCGCTAATGCTAACAGCGCGCTGGCTGAACTTTTATGGAGCAATCAGCGAGCTCCAAAACTCCCACCCGGATGGACTGTTTATTGTCGCTGGAGACACAAGGGGGGAAAACATGGCCGGCGTGTACAGAGCGGAGCCCCATCCCCACCTTGGACACTCGGACCACATCTCTGTTCTGCTGATCCCAGCATACAGACCCATCGTCAAGCGTGTGAGGCCCACCCTGAAGCAGGTAAAGACCTGGCCCACAGAGCATATCTGCTCTTCAGGACTGCTTCGAATGCACCAACTGGGACATGTTTAGGGTGGCTGCAATCTACGGTGACTTCATCAACCTGGAGGAGTACACAGCTTCAGTTACTGGCTACATCAGCAAGTGCATTGAGGATGTTACTGTCTCCAAGTCCATCATCACACAACCCAGTCAGAAGCCATGGATGACTGCGGAGGTGCGCAGACTCCTGAGGACCCAGGACCCAGGTATCATCGACCCAAGATGGCGGCGCGGTAACACGCAGCGGCCGCTCCGGGGTCCAAACTTTGGTGCTAAAGTCTGTAAAAAGTCTTTCATCCGACTACTTTTCACCATAAGACTTGCACATGAGCGTCACATCCGTGAATGCTCTTAAACTTAACCGCCAAACACTGCTGGAGCTCAGGAATCAGTCAGGATTCAGTCTTCCAGCGACTCTCCGAACAACGCTACGGGAGCTCGGCGTGCTGAGAAGACCAGGCCTTCAGTCCACGAGATCGCCTGCTGAACCTGACCGACTGAGAGGACATAGGAAGCGGTGTGAGAGGAAACAGAAACGCGGCAAGCGTGCTGGGGTCCAGGCTCAGCTCAAGGCTAATGCTAGCCGACCGGCTATCCCGTCCGTCCTCCTCGCCAATGTCCGCTCCCTGGATAATAAACTGGACTGTATACGACTCCAGCTGAACACCCAGCGTGAGTACAGAGACTGCTGTGTTTTTGTTTTTACGGAGACATGGCTCAGCGACAGCGTTCCGGACACCGCCATCCAGCTCGCCGGACTCTCCGCATTTCGTGCGGACAGAAACTCCGCTCTGTCCGGAAAGACCCGCGGAGGGGGGCTGTGTGTTTACGTAAACACACAATGGTGTACAAACGCTGTGCTGGTCTCAGTACACTGCTCAACACTGCTGGAGGTGATAACAGTCAGGTGCAGACCATTTTATTTGCCCAGGGAGTTCTCTACAGTGTTTATTTCGGCGGTATACATCCCATCCAGCGCTAGTGCTAACAGCGCTAATGCTAACAGCGCGCTGGCTGAACTTTATGGAATTATCAGCGGACTCCAAAACTTCCACCCAGACGGATTATTTATTGTTGCCGGAGATTTCAACCATGCAAATCTCAGGTCAGTTCTCCCTAAATTCCATCAACATGTGAACTTTGCGACGAGGGGGGAAAACACGCTGGACTGTGTTTACACAAACCTGGCCGGCGCGTACAGAGCGGAGCCCCGCCCCCACCTCGGACACTCAGACCACATCTCTGTGCTGCTGATCCCAGCGTACAGACCCATCGTCAGGCGCGTGAGACCCACCCTGAAGCAAGTAAAGACCTGGCCCACAGGAGCCATCTCTGCTCTTCAGGACTGCTTCGAACGCACAGACTGGGACATGTTTAGGGAGGCTGCAACCTACGGTGACTCCATCAACCTGGAGGAGTACACAGCTTCAGTGACTGGCTACATCAGCAAGTGCATTGAGGATGTTACGGTCTCCAAGTTCATCATAACACGACCCAACCAAAAGCCATGGATGACCGCGGAGCTGCGCAGACTCCTGAGAACCCGGGACAAGGCCTTCAAGTCAGGGGACGAGGCCGCCCTAAGAAAAGCGAGGGCAAACCTGTCTCGGGCCATCAGAGCGGCGAAGCGAGCTCACGCAGAGAGAATCCATGGCCACTTCAAGAACACTGGTGACACACGGCGCATGTGGCAGGGCATCCAGGCCCTCACCAACTACAGGACATCTCCACCTGCCTGTGACGGTGACCCCTCCCTCCCAGATGCGCTGAACCACTTCTACACACGGTTTGATGCAGCGAACGACACGAGAACGAGGAAGACCACCCCTCCTCCGAACGACCAGATTCTCCGTCTGACCACAGCTGAGGTGAGAAGATCTCTTCTCAGAGTCAACCCACGGAAAGCTGCCGGTCCAGACAATATTCAAGGTCGAGTGCTCAGAGGATGTGCAGAACAGCTGGCAGTTGTTCTCACTGACATCTTCAACACCTCTCTGAGCACCACTGTTGTTCCAAGGTGCTTCAAGACCACCAGCATCATTCCAGTGCCTAAGAAACCATTCATCTCCTGCCTCAACGACTATCGTCCCGTCGCACTCACACCCATCATCATGAAGTGCTTCGAGAAGCTGGTCATGAGGCACATCAAGTCCCAGATCCCCTCCTCACTAGACCCCCTGCAGTTTGCGTATCGTCCCAACCGTTCAACGGACGATGCAATCTCCACCACCCTCCATCTGGCCCTTTCTCATCTTGACAGAAAGGACAGTTACGTCAGAATGCTGTTCATCGACTACAGTTCAGCATTCAACACCATCATCCCTCAGCACCTGAGTGAGAAGCTGAGGCTGCTGGGCCTGAACACCTCCCTCTGTAACTGGATCCTGGACTTCCTGACTGGGAGACCCCAGTCAGTCAGGATCAGTAGCAGCACCTCCAACACCATCACACTGAGCACAGGAGCCCCCCAGGGCTGTGTGCTCAGCCCACTGCTGTTCACACTGATGACCCACGACTGTGCAGCCAAGCACAGCTCGAACCACATCATCAAATTCGCTGATGATACAACCGTGGTGGGTCTGATCAGCGGTGGAGACGAGGCAGCTTACAGAGAGGAGATACAAGAGCTGACGGACTGGTGCAGAACCAACAACCTGTCTCTGAACGTCGACAAGACTAAAGAGATGGTTGTTGACTTCAGGAGATCACGTTGGGACCACACTCCACTTATCATCAACACCTCACCTGTGGAGTTGGTCCAGAGCACCAAGTTTCTTGGTGTTCACATCACCGACAACCTCACGTGGTCCCTCAACACCAGCTCCATCACAAAGAAAGCCCAGCAGCGCCTCTACTTCCTGCGCAGACTGAGGAAAGCCCATCTCCCACCTTCCATCCTCACCATCTTCTACAGAGGAACCATCGAGAGCATCCTGAGCGGCTGCAATTCTGCCTGGTACGGGAATTGCAACGTCTTAGACCGCAAGTCCCTACAACGGGTAGTGAGAACAGCTGAGAAGATCATCGGGGTCTCTCTGCCCTCTGTACAGGACATTTTCACCGCTCGCTGCATCCGCAAAGCAACCAGCATTGTGGATGATCCCTCCCACCCTTCCCACACTCTCTTCTCCCTCCTGCCATCCGGGAAAAGGTTCCGCAGCATACGGGCCTCCACTTCCAGGATGGGAAATAGTTTCTTCCCCCTGGCCATCAGACTGTTGAACTCTGGAACCACCAATATCATGGACTCTTAAAACCCACCAATAGCTTGAACTCTTAAACCCACCACTTCACCCACCACTTCCTTCACTTTTCATTCTGTATTTATGTATTTATCTCGTGTTGCACTCTTGCACTTTAAATACAGTAACACCGCTCCACCACACTGCTACACCATAATGTGCCTGGGCTGCTTTGTTCCACAACACTGCAGCCTTCCACGGATGAATGTACTGTCTGTCGTGCCGTCTGTTGTTGTCTGTCTTGTCTGTCTTGTCCGCACTTGTTGCCCCGTGTTGTGTCTTATGTTGTCTTGTGTCTTGTGTTGTGTCTTGTCTTGTGTGTAGCACCAGGATCCTGGAGGAACGTTATTTCGTTTCACTGTGTACTGTGTATATGGCTGAAATGACAATAAAATCCTACTTGACTTGACTTGACTTGAAGGCCTTCAACTCAAGGGATCAGAACAGCAAAGCGAGCTCACGCACAGCGAATCCATGGCCACTTCAAAAACACCGGTGACACGCGGCGCATGTGGCAGGGCATTCAGGCCCTCACCAACTACAGGACATCTCCACCTGCCTGTGACGGTGACTCCTCCCTCACAGATGTGCTGAACCACTTCTACGCACGGTTTGATGCGGCGAACAACACAGAAATGAGGAAGGCCATCCCTCCTCCTAACGACCAGATTCTCTGTCTGACCATGGCCGAGGTGAGAAGATCTCTACTGAAAGTCAACCCACGGAAAGCTGCTGGTCCAGACAACATACAAGGTCGTGTGCTCAGAGAATGTGCAGAACAGCTGACAAATGTTCTCACTGACATTTTCAACATCTCTCTGAGCACCACTGGTGTTCCCAAGTCCTTCAAGAACACCAGCATCATCCCAGTGCCAAAGAAATCATCTGTCTCCTGCCCCAACGACTATCGTCCCGTTGCACTCACATCTATCATCATGAAGTGCTTCGAGAGACTAGTCATGAGGCACATCAAGACTCAACTCCCCTCCTCACTGGACCCCCTGCAGTTTGCGTATCGTCCCAACCGCTCAACGGACGATGCTGTCTCCACCACCCTCCATCTGGCCCTTTCTCATCTGGACAGAAAAGACAGTTATGTGAGGTAAATGGGAGACCCCAGTCAGTCAGGATCAGTAGCAACACCTCCAACATCATGCTGAGCAAAGGGGCCCCTCAGGGCTGTGTGCTCAGCCCACTGCTGTTCACACTGATGACCCACGACTGTGCAGCCAAGCACAGCTCAAACCACATCATCAAATTTGCTTATGATACAACCATGGTGGGTCTGATCAGCAGTGGTGACGAGGCGGCATACAGAGAGGAGATGGAACAGCTGACACACTGGTGTAGAACCAACAACCTGTCTCTGAACATCAACAAGACTAAAGAGACGGTTGTTGACTTCAGGAGACCACGTCGGGACCACGCTCCACTGAACATCAACACCTCACCTGTGGAGATGGTTCAGAGCACAAAGTTTCTCGGTGTTCACATAACCGACAACCTCACGTGGACCCTCAACAACAACTAACTAAGAAAGCCCAGCAGCGTCTCTACTTCCTGCGCAGACTGAGGAAAGCCCGTCTCCCACCTACCGTTCTCACCATCTTTTACAGAGGAACCATTGAGAGCATCCTGAGCAGCCGCATTACTGCCTGGTATGGGAACTGCAACATCTTAGACCGCAAGTCCCAACAACGGGTAGTGAGAACAGCTGAGAAGATCCTCGGTGTCTCTCTGCCCTCTATACAGGACATTTTCACCACTCGCTGCATCCGCAAAGCAACTAGCATTGTGGATGATCCCACTCACCCGTCCCACACTCTCGTCTCCCTCCTGCCATCTGGAAGAAGGTTCCGAAGCATACGGGCCTCCACTACCAGGATGGGAAATAGCTTTTTTCCCCTGGCCATCAGACTTTAAAACTGAAAATATCCTCACAATTCTTACTCTTCCATCCATATATCAACTATTTATTATTTTTTACTCTATTGCACATGACACTTTACTGTACTGATAACGCTGCTTTGCTTGTTATCATATGTATAGCACCAGGGTCCTGGAGGAATGTTGTTTCGTTTCACTGTGTACTGTGTATATGGCTGAAATGACAATAAAATCCTACTTGACTTGACTTGACTTGATATTTTAACCTAAGTGAACATGCATTTCATCTTTTGTAGATCTAATAACAACTGAAAAAAGGCTGTAGTAAATGCCTGGGAAACCATAACCAAAGAAGAAACCAACAATTTGATGAAGACAGTGGGTTGCATGGTTGATGCAGCTAGAGATATTCAACCAAATATTAAGTCACTTACTGTAATTCACTCTAAAACTTTGTTCCTATCCTCTGGTTGCTCAGTAATAGTAATAGATGTAAAAGTTTCATGACCTATCCAGTCACTGTGTGCTACAGAGACTAATACTAAACCAAAATAATATTGTCTAGTGATGTGTGTATATCCCTTTCGTCTGTCATATAACCTGAATATTTTTCCCCATGGACAGCCTGATAGAAATAAACAAAATACTAAGTAGCATTGAACTAGGAAAGGAAATAAGAGCAGTGTTCACTTAAAAGTAATGCCTATAAAATATATTAAAAGATAGCACTTGTGGAAATTAGCATACATAATAAACATGTACAACTTATATGACCTATACTATGGTTTCTGTATGAAAAGACTGCTTTATAGTAACGTGTGTGGCAAATGCACATTTCTTACATTCAACGTCAAATAAGTTATTCCTAAAAAAAAAAAGAGTAACATTAAAGAGAACATTTATGTGTGTGAAAGTGGTGATTGTGCTCTCTATTCCTCTTTCTTATGACTAAGAGCAGGTTTGGTACCTTTTGTAGATCTTAGAGCTCAGATGTGGTTCTCTAATGACACACACAAAAAATTAATTAAAGAAGAGCAAATTTGCATACCAAAAAGTTAATTTAGGCTACTGAAATATTCTCAATCTTTTGATGCTATAAATTTATACAATACTATTTATACAACCTTGTAATTAAGAGCATGTGGTGATATTTGGGTAAAGTATTTCAGTTTTGGAACATTTTTGGTTATCACTTTGTAAACCAGTTTAGTGCCAGATTTCTTTATATTGACGACAAAATGACCATACAACTTTAGGGTCTATTACACAGACTATTAATATTAACTCAGTTTTAAGCATGGCCATTACCAAGACACAACGACAGTGGCAATTTTGCATGTAAGAGTGAAATTTACTTTGTCTTCTGCCAGATTTTCTGAAGCCAGATTTAATTGTAGAATTTATTCAGCTTCTGTTGTGCTTTGTTGTATTTGTCTGTATTTACATCTTATTTCAGCACAAAGCCTAGCAGTGAAAAAAATCTTGTCCTTGTTGTCATTTTGTTTTTCAGGAATTTATTTAAGCGGTTCTGTGCTGTTATTTATTTTTTATAAATTGTTTTTAGATATGTAAATGTGACATTTGCAAATCTGCAGGGTGTAATTTACAGACACTGAAATATGTTTTAAATGGAAGGTTGATGCTTCTGCTTCATGCTATGGAATCAAAAGCTGACAGGTGGTGATAAATCAATTGCCTTGTAGAGTTCCTCTATCCCATCAGTGGTTGATATTCAATTGTATAAATTTTGTATTTTTTTTTATATTTGGCACCTTGTGTGGCTGTGGTTTTGCAGAGCTACTTTGTTCCATATCAGCAGTGGAACTAATTGAATCAAACAGCCATTAAAATGTATTCGTTATTTTAAAATAGTCATGGTTTGTGTCAGCAAAAAACCTAAACATCCCACTGTTAAAACCTATTTGTACCATGCCACATGTATGAAGTGCCCAGATAAATAAATAAATAAATAAATAAATAAATAAAAGGACTCTTCTGAACAACACCAAAATCTGACATGAGATGACAGCTTTTAAAATAGATTTTAAAAAACAGTGGGTTGTCTATTACTGATGGGAATCTACTTGAACTACTGTATCAGTCACATCGTGAGAATTTGAATGTACATACCTTTTGTATACTTAATAAAAAGAATCTTTTCATAATTATAGTTTAACAGTTGTTTTATCTATAGTGTTTTCACTTTAAAATGAAAAGAAAAATAATGTAAGCAAGGTTTTTTTTTTCTAGAACTTCTTGAAATGGGTTTAAAAGGTACCCAAAACTAAGATCATAATGAGCAATGCCAAACTGGAAATTTGTAAACTAATAGACTTTGTAGCAGTGAAACATTTTTTTTTCTGTGGGTTGAGCTTAGGCCCCTGAGCTCCAAAGAAAGGAAGTCTTCATTCTTCTTCTACATACGGCTGCTCCTGTTAGTGGTTGCCACAGCGGATTATCTGTTTTCATATCTTCCAGTACTCTGCATCTTCCTTCGAACCAAATATGCATGTCCTCTCTCACCATACTCATAAACCTCCTCTTTGGTCTAGCTCTTTTCCTGGCAGCTCCATCTTCAACATCCTCCTCCCAATATAATCCTCTACTACTGTCAAAGACAATACATGAGTGTGAATTAAAGGGAGGAAAGTGGAGTGGTTAGGATTCAGGGAGTAGAGGTAACAAAAGGTGTTTGAAGAGAGTTTAAATACTTGGGATCAACAGTTCAGTGCAATGGCAAGTATGGAAGAGAGGTGAAGAAGTGAGTGCAGGCGGGTTGGTAGTGGTGGAGAAGAGTGGCTGGTGTGATTTGTGACAGATGGGTACCAGCTAGAGTAAAAGGGAAGGTTTACAGGACAGTAGTGAGACCAGCACTGTTGTATGGGTTGGCACTGACAAAAAGACAGGACGCAGAGCTGGAGGTGTCAGAGTTAAAGATGCGGAGATGTTCATTTGGTGTAACGAGGAGGGACAGGATTAGAAATTAGTATATTAGATGGACAACTCCAGTTAGACATCTTTGAGACAAGGTTAGAAGCAAGGTTGTGTTGGTTTGGACATGTCCAGAGGAGAGATGAGGATTATACTGGAAGGAGTGTGTTCAAAATGGAAAGAGAAGAGGAGTTTTATGGATCTGGTGAGAAAGGACATGCAGGTGGTTGGTTTGAAGCACAAAGGACCGTAAGAAATGTTAACAGTTGATCTGCTGTGGCGACCCCTAAACAGGAGCAGTCAAAAGAAAATGCATGAGTACTCATTTATTTAATGCTGTATATCATAATAGCATCCTGAACGTGCCCATGTAAAACACCACATCACATAGTGAGAATGAAATTACACCTTTGCATTTCACCCATGCAGCAGGGAGCAGCTATTGAAAGCAAGTGAGCAGTAATGGGATGGTACCTTACTCAAGGGCATCTCAAGGCAACCTACTAGTAAGGAAATCAAACCCTCAATCTTCCGCTCCAGGGGCCAACTCCCTAACCGCTAGGCCACAAGACACTGAATTTTTCTGCTCCAAGTTACTATTTTTCCAAGAGCACCAATGTCATGCCTTTTTTGCTAGCATAATAAAGTGCAATGTATTAGACAACCAAGGACATTTTGTATTTACAAATCATGAGTTTTGTTCATCAGTTGTAGACGCATGGTCCAATAGCTCTGGTCTAAAGTTCTACACCCCTGATCTTCCAGTAAAGTCATAACACTGCATCTACAGCAAATTAAACAAAGTCAAAAAGCAGTCAGAGCAAAGCAGACAACAGTGAAGTCATTTAATCATAGATAAGGAGGTAAACAAGAAGGAACAATATCAAGTGCGCTTTATTCAGTCACTATATAAAATAGTGAACTGATCAGTTTAAGGGGTCAGTATTGTGATGTGATTAAGAAGTGATGAACCATTTAGTTGAAGTGCAGCGTCATCAGCATCTTGTGTCTCTTCTGTGCATTTCTGGCAGAGAGAGTCATCACTAGTTAGTATCAATAGAATTAAAAAAAACAGCCCTCATTATGGGGCCTAGTCCATATCCTGTCTAGTGGTCATTTTATAAAAAAGATTCTTGGCTAGAGAAGAATGACAAAACTACCTTTGGAACAGTCTAGCTAAACATAAGCATACATCTTATGCATTGTGTAAAATATACCAAACTGCACCTTTACATTTAACCCAACAAGGCCTTACAACAGACATTTTCTGCTACAATGCCACCCAGCAATGTCTGCAATTTTGAAGCAACTGGATGTGGACATCTAATTAGCACTAGACAACAAAACCAAAAAAGGTAGTTATTGGTTATAGCTAGTTGACCAATACTAAGGTTAAAAAGAACTACAGAATTTGAATCTGAATATTGCTATAGAAAACAGACAAAGTACAGCACTGCAATCTGTGTGATGCATTTGAAACTAACATGGATAACAGATTGCCATTTCCCCCCTTATCAGTTACTGACCCCAGACATTTCGAAAAATCAAAAAGGGGAATGGAAAAAGAACACTTGAGCGTTTGCACCAGATTAAGGACTTTGATACCTTACCTGGTGTCGGTGCAAATGGCTTTTGTTTGTGGGTTATCTTTCCTGCACTTTTTGTGCTCTCTCCATCAGATACTTGCATACCTCCTCTCCATGACTTCTCTAGGGTATAAAATGCAATTGAGAAAAGCAAAGTGACATTTAATTATTTTTAATTATGAATCAAGTTACCTTTTTTTAATCTCTGCTCAGCATCTCTCCACCTTTCCCTTACCAAATTTTCCTCATTCTTTTCCCGAATGGCATTACTATGCTGGCCGTATTCATAACCAACCCATGCTGGAGCAGAATTAGGGACACCTTTAGGATCCACACAAGAGCAATTTTGTTCTCTAAGCTTAGACTGGCAAGCCATGGGGCACTTCTCAGAGTGTCTGCCTGAAGGCAACTTTTGAGGATTATGCAGCTTCTTTTGACCATTAACAGCCCTTTTTCTTGGTCCCACTGAAGGGTACAAGCTGTTTTCTGAGACTTCCCCTTCAGTAGTTTCATCATCTACATTTTGAAAGCAAGGGATGCCTAAAGCAGCTGCAGTAGATTTAGAGTTTGACTTCTTCTCAGTATCACACATGCATAGTGCACACAAGTGAACTTTTGTTTTATCCCCTTTGAAATGAGAATGAGCAACCTCGTGCGATTTTAAACAGCTGGCCTTGGGGTTTGGACAACCAGACATGTTGCCTGCCCTTAGTTTCATCAGGCAGCTCTTACAGACTCGTGCTTTGTGTTCAAGAGAGATCAGCATACCTGAACGTGACTTAACTGGACAACCATCCTGATCAGAAGAGCTGATCTTATCAGTTCTATTTCTCTGCTTGCTTTTTGGCTCTTTAAACTGCAAAGAACCTGAATTGGTGCTAACTGAAGACTGCACTTTGGTGTCATGACCTACTTTGGACTCTTCCAATTGCCCCTCTGGCCAGGTTTTGAGGTTATCAACCTGTTCCTGGACATTTGATTGATTGATTGAGACGCTGCTCAAGTCAGCTAGCCATCCGGTTGCAGGAAGGTAAGGAGGGAGCGATTCAAGAGAAGTCAAAGACTCTTGGCCATCCAGCTCAATCACTCTTTGAGTGGTTTCTGGTTTTGTTTGTGGTATGGAAGCCATTTCTGAGGTATGGCTGGATTCTGGTGGAATCTCAGAAGTAACCTCCATTACTGTGGTCAGAGATGGTTTCTGAGGGGTAAGTAGACTATTCTGAAGCATCCATTCAGCTGAAGGAATATAAGGCAATAGAGATTCCACAGACCAGACAGAGGCCTCCAGCTGACGCAACTCATCCAAACATTGCAGGTCAAACGGTAGTCGTAAGATTTTAAAGTGAAGATTCTTGGAATTCCTATTGGGGTCATCTTCACATTTGAAGCTTGGATCCCTTTGGACTGCCAGGGTATGCATCTCTGTGCTGTTGCCTGCTTCAACCTGGCTACCAGATCCTTCTAATGTGCAACTTGAGGGGCAAGCTCCCATCATTAAAATATCAGGGCATGTCTGCAACCCCTGCTCATCAGATTGGTTTAGATCATCTGAAGGCTCGGCTCTTGGTTGCTCCTCTCCAAATGTTAGCGGTTGATAACATCTTAAAACCACATCCTCTGCAGACTGTATGGATCCCAGGTCACGCTGCAACAGCTCACCACTGCGGGCCAACTCTGTGGTTTCTTTAGCATGAATAATCTTTAGCCCAGCAGATGTGCCACTACACTCAATCCGCACCTCTTCAGTTTGAAAGAGAATTTCACTGTTTGGAACCACAGATGAAACATTGCTAGCAGTACTAACGGGGTCTGCAAGAATTTTGTCAGAAGGTTTTCCAAAAGGGTCATCGGTACAAGGTGATTCCTCATAGGGCCTGGGTGATGAAAGGTCACTAATTGAGGCAGTACACCTTCCTGATTCAGAATTGGAACTTATTGCAACATTGCAGTCATGTTGCGAGGACTCTACAGGCTCAGTTTGTACTTCTGAACTGATCATAACCCTTCCAGAGGGTGCTGTGTGCTGGTACCGAAAACGGCGGGCTTGGTATGCCATTGCAGGTGCCACATGAGGGGCCATCATGCGTCTGTAATCAACCATGTGCAGCTGGGCATGGGGAAGGATGTAGCCAGGTGCTTCCATGTAGGAAGCATGTGGGAAGGGTGGTACCACCATACCATAACCTTCAGTGAAAGTCACATTAAAATGAATTAGGTTGAAACAGACAAAAACACAAATTCAGGAAATGGCATCTAGCTTTTAGTTAGGGCATCCTAAAGACAATTCTAGAAAAACTCATTTGGGCTGGGGGGGGGGGGGGAGAACTATTGCTAATTTTATTTCAGAGCCAAAAACAAAACAAAAAACAACTGCTCAGAATTTGAGTGCCTCAACCTAGGCTAAAGACATTGAAACAAAAAGCACATACCCATCCCAGGGAAGCCACCATAGGGAACATAAGGCATCGGCATTGGCCATTGGTAAGGTAAGTAAGGCTGTGAAGGTTGCACGTAAAAGAAAGGCCAGTTGTTGTGCTGCTGGTGTTCAGGGTGTGGTCCTCTGAAGGAACCAGGCACAGGAGGCCTAGGACCATGCACAGGAGGAGGCCCATGAGGAACATTTTGGGCTTGGGGTCCTACTCCTGCTGGGAGCTGGGATGCTGCAATAACCATACCTTCTGTTGTCCCTGCTGACATTAAAATAGAAATAAAAAAAAACAAATTGAAAAATAAGCACCAACAACTTAACATTCTATTTAAACCAAGAAGGTCCCGCCAACCACAAAAGCAAAGACTTTATAAGTAAATTAAACAGCCCAGCTACTTACATGAACAGATCACGACAAAAAAAAAAAATACAAACCTTGCACACCTGATTTTATGTTGAGTCATCAATGCGTCACCAAGATTGGCTTTCTACAAGCTTTGTGATTGGCCAGAACTACATCAAATATGCACCAATTAGAAAGGCACAGTTGTTAGTAATACACTTTCCCACCAATTCGTAGAATAGATGAATAGCTTTTAAAAAAAAGGCCTTTTAAAGAACAAATGTATCTTTTTGTATTATGTGTATCAGAAAATTTTAACCTTTGGATGTTTTTCTAAATTTGCATTTTGAATTAATATGTAAGCAGTATTTGGATTGAATGAACATTAACTATTTTTGCAGTTAGAAAAAAATGGCTGCTCCAGATAATACTTTGCTTATATAATTTGCTTATTTGCAATGCAATAAGGCACAATTTTGGACTAAATCACTGTTAAGCAAACCAGCCCAGGAGGTTCCTGTATAACTATAGCTGACACATGCACACTGAGGAAATTTTCAATGCAAGATTAAAAATCCAAATAAATGAGGCAGTAATAACTTGGGAGTATATAGCCATGATTTCCGTCATCTAAATTATCAAGTTATATCATCAGTGCAATATGGATTGACAGATTATATACACTGTAAACAGGTGCAGAGAACTGTATTTCTCAGGCTGTATCTTCATCTAGGTCAATATTATGAAACATCTGAAAAAAGGGTGTACTGCTCAACTAAACTTCTTCTGCAAATAACCACCTACTTAGAAACTCCTACATCAACATTACTGCATCAGAGTTGTTCAGTATGACATTTTTAGTAGAATGACAGACTAAATATTCAGTATCAAATTAACTTTTCTCCATTACCATGCAAATTAAACACCATTAAACTGTCTTTCAAATTTGCATATTGTAATATACAAAATAAAAAAGGCAACATTTTTAATAACTTTCAAAGCAGCCAGTATTGTGAACATTTTTTTTTTTATTTACTTGTGAAACAACATGCTATAATGACTTCAGTATTAAGCTTGTTTGTAAATGTTAAGCAGTGGACTGTACTGAAGTTTATGTAAAGCAAATCATGAAGTCCTGACTCCTCAAAATCAATACAAAAATGAATTAGCATTTATTGTTTCCATTCATCTTGTAGAAGATTTTCACCCTTGATGCTGTGCATTGTGGAATTCAGCATCTCATACCTCCTCTTTTTGAAGTCCCTGTAAAGCATTAAAAGTTTAAAAGTTAAACTTTAATTTTAAAAATTGTGAAGAAAATCATTAAAATTCTTTGAACTAGCTAAACATTCTTAAAAATGATAGGAAGGGAAAATTAAACTAGGGATGAATTTCAGTTTTATAATTCCTGTTAGAAAATGGGAAAACACAAACACATTCTTCTTTTAATGACAACAGAAATCAATAGCCATGTTACAAGCTAGCTACCATTAACAACCTTAAATCATGTGGGTTGTGACCTGAAAATGGGTGTGTTAATGATGGGGAAACATGTGCGCGCGCGCGCACACACACACACACACACACACACACACACACGGGCTATTAACACAAAATATGAACATATTTTGCATTTGCATCTGTTCACCTGTTTAATTATCTGCTCTTATAAAGCAGATATGCCTATGATAGCTGGTAACTGAAAGAAAAAACAAAACAAAATTGCAAAAGAATTTTTTTTTTTCCACCTATCAAAATGCAAACATACTGAAGAATGTTATAATGGCATTTCAGTTTAACATTGCTCAAAACACTGGGTGGAGAAGCTGGCAGAAAATGTAGCACAATAAGTGTAAAGAAGAGTTACACTTATGGAGTTTAAAAATGGAGTTGAGCTGCTGCACTCTCTCCAAGAAATGCTTCATCTTTTTGTACTCCCTCCTCCACCAGAGGAAATGTAGAGCCTATACTTTTACATTTTTCTCAGGGGTTTCAATTTGTTTGAGCATTGTAAGAAAAATGTAAGACTATTGTAGCAGTTCAAAATGCTACCTAAACACCTACATTAAAGTCTTCTTTAGAGCACAAAGAATGAATGTGGATGCTGTGCATGATGTCCAGTCCAATACCTGTTCAATTCCTCTGGTTTAAAGGGACCTATTGCTATCTGCAGCATACACACAATTACTATAGATAATAACAGGTAACTTGCAGTTTCGTTGCATTGATAGGCTCCATAACATCTACATGAGTCTTTTTATATTAAATATATATATATTAAATATATATATATATATGGCAGCGGTGGCCTAGTGGTTAGGGAGTTGCCCCAGCATCGGAAGATTGTGGGTTCAATTCCCTCACAAGTAGGTTGCCCTGAGGTACCCTTGGCCAAGGTACCGTCCCCATCACTGCTCCCCGGGCGCTTTCAATAGCTGCCCACTCCTGCATGGTGTTTGTGTGCATGGGTTAAATGCAGAGGTCCAATTTCGTTGTGGTTCATGTGTGCTGTGACCTCGCAATTACAAGGGTTGTCACTTTTTAATTTTTTTTAATATATAATAACCAGTGTCCATTATTATTATTATTTATCAGCAAATTATCATCATCATCATCATCCTCGGGGTGAAACTGGCTAAAGTACCCTTTGGAATAAACAATGATATCAGTGGTCAATTTCTTTTTTTTTTTTTTTTTTTTTTAAATGTAGGAATTATGCAGCCTTATGACAGCTGAAGTAAAGGGACCCCATTACAAAACACACACACTAAAAACAAACAGGCAGTCACTGAGATTTTGCAAAAGAATATGAACACGTTTAGTAAAAATGTTTCCACCTTTCCCCCTGTGAAACGGAAGGATTTCCTGGCACTCATCTTCACCTTCATCCTCTTCATCCTCATCAGCAGCAGTTACGCTGTCATTTCTAGGACCCTGAGGCTTATGTCGAGTTTTCCTTTGGCTCATTTTCTCTGAAAATTAAATAAATAAATAAATAAAATAAATAAATAAATAAAAGATGGTTGTAGCCTTAAACAACTAATTTACCCCAGTTCATCAATAGGTCTCTCTCTGAAGGTCTGCTGTGGTATCTTGCACCAAGATATTAGCAGCAGATTCCTTAAGTCCTGTAAGCTTTGGGAGGAAGCAAGGTGGCTCTCCTTACAGGTGCTTGATCTTAATTGAAAACTAAGTAAAAACCTTAAACTCTTATTTAAAAAAAAAAAAAAAAAAAAAAATCTGAAAAATGTTTGCTAGGTGGTAGGGGAGCATTATACTACTGACAGAGGCCACTATCCTTTATAATAACAATGATGTTGCCATAAAGTGGTATAGTTGGCTATGAAGACAGTAAAGCCTTGCTTATAGTTTAGACAAGTGGTATGTGTCAAAGTGACATCCACATGAATACCAGAAAGAAAATGTGATTAGTCATACCGGACCATCTTTCACTGCTCCACAATCTCAAAATAAAGATTCTGGACAAAAACATTAAAAGAGCTGTCCCGTGGAAGAGCGGCAAGATGAAAACCACTGCTAACCAAGAATAGCAAAAATCCTCTTCACACAAACAATACCCGGAGGACCCTTCATGCCACTTTAGAATGTACTGTAGACTGATTAATGAAACTTTATGTAGAACTTTTAAAAAATACATTTACATTGACGGCATTTAGCAGACGCTCTTATCCAGAGTGACGTCCATGTCCTAATTTCAGGGACAGTACCCCTGGAGCAATTCAGGGACCCAGTGTTGGTAATGAGGTGGGATTCGAACTGGGAACCTCTTGACCAATAGGTCCATTGGCAAGTACCCTACCACTAGACCACCACCACCCATACGGGCAAGTACCAGTACGGCCAATGGCACCAATAGTCTAACATGCGCATTAACTGCAGCTGGCTTAGGGGCAGCGGCGGCCTAGTGGTTCAGGAGTTGGCTCCAGATCGGTAGATTGTGGGTTCGATTCCCTCACCAGTAGGTTGCCCTGAGGTACCCTTGAACAAGATACCATCCCCATCATTGCTCCCCGGGTGCTTTCAATAGCTGCCCCATGCTGCACATGTGTGTATGGGTGAAACGCAGAGGTTGAGTTCCATTGTGTTATGCTGTGCTGCATTTCACAATGACACTTTCACTTTCATTATGCAAGTAAAAAAAAAGCTCCAGGGGGCCAAATGTTCTCAACAGTGGTGTGAAAGATTGAAACAATTTCTATAAAGGGAACCAGTCATGACAAAGCCCACACCCCCCCCCCAAACATACTGAATGATCGCTTTGTTTCCTTATGTAATCCCTATAATCTTGTATGATCACTTCTTGTTGTCGTTTTCTTTCTCTAAATACAAAAAGTGATTACATAAAACAAATCTTACTGTCTATTAAAGATTTCAGTTAATTGAAAATGCATTTGTGCACCAAATAAGGATGAGGATGCACCCTGCATTTCCTGAGAACATACAAAGGGGAACACCATTTTATTTACACTATTAAAAATAAAAATAAAAAAAAGGAATACAACTGAGATAATTGGAACAGATGAGGCCAAAAGCAAACAGAAGTTGCTAAAAATATGTTTTAAAGATTGTTTTGCATGCAGATATTTTACAAACACTTGATTTTACCTTTTCTTTGTGGCAATAGTTGAGTTCTGCCAGCTTTTGGTTTGGCATTCACTCCAGCACTCTCCCACACAATCTGATCAGATATTCCCAATGTCCTGCATCGCCTCTCTGGGGGAGAAAATAAAAAAACAGCTTGCACAAAATCTGGAGGTGTAATGTGAATGAAATACGTTAAGGCAAGAAAGATGTGTACTCAAATTGACTTAATTTTGTAAAAAAAAATTTAATGCTTTTAAATGTTTTAAACAATTAAGAAACCATGTACTTCCTTACACAAGTTCTGATCAGTCAAGACTCAATGGGAAAAGTTAAAAGGAGACAAAAGTAGTGATACTTTTTGAATAACACCATGCAAAAAAGTGACCCGCACAAAACAGAAGCAGATCTAAAGAAAACAAGAAAACCTGCAGCTCATAAAACCAGTGTTTTCATCTGAAAATTTTATCATCATGTTAGTCAAATCAATAGTAACTGTCAAACTAGGCAGTTCCAATAAAACTGAAAAAAAAATTTTAATCCTGTGCAGGGTCCCATGGGGGCTGGAACCTATCCTAATGCACACAGGGTGAAAGAGCGAGAAACCACATGGACAGTTCACCCATCATTGCAGGGCAGAAAAAAGACCTTTACCTTTAACTGGCCGAGTGCTGATTCCTCGTGCAAAATGACCAGTGCTCGTCTCTGGTGAACTCTTGCATTTTTCACAGTAGAAATGTTCAATAGAAGGCTTTTCTGCCTGGCCTGGCTTCCCCTCAAGTTCATCAAGCTTCTCCCTGTGCTTCACCCTGTGCTTGGAGGGTGTTTGAAGTTTCTTAGGAGTTTGTAGTTTTGTTACAGTACCTTGAAGACAATGCTTACACATTTTCCCTGCTTCCCAGTCTCCACTTTTAGCTTCTATTGCATCCTCGTCAGAGTCTTCAACATCTCTATAGCAGCAGGTCTCATAATGGAATGCTTTGGGCCTGATGCACTCCTTAAAGGCCTTTGACCCACATACAGCACAGGTAAGCCTCTTTGGATAGAGAAGACACACATCCGCATGGATCTTGCCAACAGATAAATTATCTTTTCTCGATGCAACCTCAGCCAGTCTCCCTCTGGGGTAAATCCGGGTTGGAAACAGGCCCATTTCCTCCAGGTCAGTGGATAGAAGCTCATCATGGGATGAAAGCTCGTCAAGTGAGGGACTTAAAACACTTACTCGCTCATGAGACAATTGAGGTGGGCAATAACTGTAACTGAGTGGGGATCCAAGAGACTGAGAGGTAGAGTCATGTGCATAAACTTCAGCATTCACAACTTTCTCAAATGGCATTTGGAGAATACAGCTGGAGTAGTTTTCTGAAATATCTGCTGGATGATTATGGACAGTCTCAGTACAATGGGATTCAGATGTTCTTGTAGAAGGACGAATTGGTGAGGATTGTGATGAAGGCCAGTTAGTGCTGGAAACATCCCATTCAATTCTCTGACTGGAGTCAGGACTATTTTGTTCATCCTGGTTTGTCCATTGACTATTCCTTGGTACTTCTGTGTCCTATGATAGGACAAACAAAACTCAGATTTGGATGTGCACCCTCAAAAAACCCTTATATTTTATTTTCTTAAATCTTTTCACCATACCAAAAACCGAATTTTAATTATTTTTGTGATGTAGTTATTTTGGACCTTTTAATATTAAATGATTAATTGTTCAGCCTTACCTGGGACTGGTTTTGAGACTGAAAACTTTTGAGATCTGGATGCAGGTAGTTATCTTCATCTTCTTGATCGCCACTAACCTCCTCTTGCAAAGAGGAGTTATCCAGCAGTGTCTCCTTCCCTGACCTCACAGGCCATTTCTGTTTGGTAAAGCAATCAGCCTGATTACATGCAGCCTCTGGATCTTCTGTATTGGAGCCACTGATACAGTTGCCTACACATGCTCCGGTCTCCTCTTCAGCTAGAGGTGAATGTGTTCCCGGTGTTTGTGAATCCACTCTGGACTGCAATTTTTCTCCAACACGTAATTGGTCTAGACACTCTATAAGTTTATTTAAGGCTTCACAGGGGTCTGTTTGTGCCCCCGCACAGGTCATCTCTCTCTCGGCACCACTGTGTTGATACTGGCGGAAGTTGAGATCATAAGCACCAGCTGGTGCAGCAGGAGGAAAGTTGCGTTCATAAATTCTTCGATAATCCACAGGGTGTACTGTAGCATGAGGCACAACATAACCGGGGTACTGCAGGTAGGAATAAGGCATCATGCAGGAGCGACCAAAATGAAAGCCTATAAAAGAAATAAAAGCAAACCATTGGTGAAATGGGAGCAATATACGTGGACCCAATTCTTTCTTTTATTCTCAAACATGGTTTATCAGTCAAGACATGTTTGGTGTCTAAAGGTTACTTACTTGGTTTCCACTGGAGCTTTGAGACTAACGTAGAAAAAGCAACATGAGCTTTCACACTACTATTTTCCATGGTGAAATATGCAAGCCTTAATTTTAATTCACTTGAAGTAAAAGTGACTACTCATCATTGTGAAACACAGCACAGCACACAGTGAGACAACGAAATGCTCTGCATTTCACCCATACACACACGTGCCGCAAGGGGAGGCTATTTAAAGCACCCGGGGAGCAGTGATGGGAATAGTATCTTGCTCAAGGGTACCTCATGGCAACTAACTACTCTGGAATTCAAACTCACAACCTTCCAATCCTGGGGCCTAGTCCTTAACCTATAGGCCACAGCTGCCCCTTTGCAACAAAAGCAGCTTCCACTTCTGGGAAAGATGTTCATCAGATTTTGGAGCATGTCTGTGGGAATCATTATTCATTTAACCAAAAGAGCATTTGTGAGGCCAGGCACTAAGTGTTAAACAAGAAGGCCTGGCTCACAATCTCAATTCCAGTTCATGCCAAGGATGGCATGCCAAAGATGGCCAGTCAAGTTCTTCCACTAAACTCATTCAGCCATGTCTTTAGGGACCTTATTTTGTATTCTGAAGCAGAGTCATGCTTCAAAGGGCCATCCTCAGATAGTTCCATAATGTTGGAAGTGCACAATGTCTTGGTATGCTGAAGCATCAGAGTTTCCCTTCACTGAAGCTAAGGGCCATAGCTCAATTTCTGAAAAGCAACCCCATACCATTGCCACTCCTCCAACAAACTTGTACAGTGCAATCACATGGTACATTCTCCTGTCATCTGTCACACCCAGAGTCCTCCCTCAGGCTGAGAAGTGTGATGTGTCACCCTACAGAACATTTTTCTACTGCTCCAGTGGCAGCGTGCTCCACTCCACTGTTCTCCCAGCACATAGTTTTTGTGTTAATGCCAGAGGAAGTTTGGAAATAATTTTGTTCATATCATGCATTTCAAACTGGATCAAATTGTTGCTCAAATAGATTCAGTTGTGCGGTTTCTGACAGTGTCTAGCATCTGATTATCCACAAATACATTAAAGCATTGCTTAAGTACATTAGCACATTGTTTGAGGAACCCGAAATATCTAGTGCCATTTAGAGAGCCATACACTGTGTCACAAAGATTCCTTTATGGATACTATTGATCCTGTTAAGCTAAATAGGTTAAAACCACAGCTTTTACCCAAAGTTAATATAGACCCATCTTTCATGGGGCCACTGACCCATGCTGCTTAAACTTTTGCATTACATCTGTTCAGTCTTACCTGATCCATGGATGTTGTGACTGTAGGGATTGTTCATGTGCCATTGATAAGCATAAAAAGGCTGTACAGGCGGTTGAACATAGAAAAATGGTCTTGAATGACTAACAGGACGCTGATGTAACTGTCCATTTCCAGATGACTGTGATGCTTTGCTTGGCTCTGTGCAAAAAAAGTGGACATTTTTCCATTGAACAAATACTAACAAAAGTTATATGCCAACCAATTTACCTTATATGATGTATGCAAGATTAAAGCATAACTAATTAAATGTACAAAGTTAACAAGTAGAAAAAAAATTCACATAAGTCATATTCATTTTCAGAAAATACATCTGAATACAGTTTTTGAAACACTATTTGGTTGACATGTATCTATAATGACAAAGAATAAAAAAAATAGCATAACAGTATTTGTAGCCTTCAGTAATTATCATATTTTCCCAGGATCTACTGTATATTTTAAGATAAAAACGACTCCCCTAATACCTGCTTGTTGTTAAAATTTTAAAGTCGATTATTTACCCTCCATTCTGTTGAACTCTCAAACTCTGAAGCCACATCAACCACTACGGGGAAAAAAAGCACACTAGGTGCACAAAGACGCAAATATCGGAACCCCTTCCAAAAAAAAAAATTGAGTGAAAAATAAATAACGACCACTCAAGCATCAATAATGAATAGCTCAAGCCTTTAGCAACGCCGGTTGACTTTATCGATTTCACCTGTGAACGCTAATTAGCTTACTCCTATTACTCTGCTGCTTCTACAGCGACGCTCATTAAGATTACAAAAAATGTTGTAGTTTATTGGTGGCTATCCTGTGTATATGTTTGGCCACCCCTTTTATCTCATGTTTTGGTTTTTATTATTGTTGTTGTTTTGTTCACGAGTGATAAAAATGAAATACATATTTTGCTAAATTTGCACAAGCAGATTACAGATATGGCGATTTTTTTGGCGAATGCATTTTTATAAAACTGCCAGGCCGGTCCAGACCGATACAAAAATAACGTTCGGTTCGTAAATCCAGAATCGATTCCCATTCTTCAGACCAGTACATAGAGGAACTGATTCGTTTGATTCGGATTTCTAATCGACTCCGAGGGCAGTTGAATCTTTTCATGCTAGCTCATTTCCGTTCCGGAACACTTCGTTCGATTCTTACTATAAAGACTTGAGTAGGGTTGCAGAATAGTAGTTAGATTATTGAGCAGCGAAATTAGAGGTTAAAGCTACAAGATAATTACAGTTAAGTGGTAAACAGCTAATTTACTGAGAAGCTTAGAGACCTAAGGTAAGGCAACGCAACGTAGAGGGCTAGCTCGAATGTGAAAGATAAAGTATTCAGACGTGCGCTTTGATAGACCGTCGTGTGCGAAGATGAGTCACACATGCAGTGTTAGTAGCTCAAACATACCGGGATACTTTTTATGCGGCTTGTAGGAGAACTGAAAGAACTGAATAGTGTAGCGTTAGCCAACAGTTAGCAAACGGTTCTGGTATGCAGCTAGCACAACGTGTGGGTGAGAGAGTGCAGGTTTTAAACCCAGGCAGAGCAAGAAGCCAGGAAAGGAAACGAAGCTGCTTTCTCATCTAGTGTCCACAGCTAAGTGTCTGCTTTCATCTATTTGCTAAGGTGTGAACTGGTTATATTATTTGCCCGGCAAACCACGGACTGGATTTGGATTACACACAAAAAAAAAAAACAGCCTGAGGTAAGGTGACCGCCAAGAAGTGGTTGGGCCTTTATAGGAACCCTAGTTTGTGGTTGGGGAAAAAAAAATTGGGTTAACGCAGTCCCTAGCTAAAGTCATTTGCTAGCTAGCTTGGTCTAGCCTGCTCTCATCTTTAGCTCGTTGCTGTGCGTGCTGAAGCTAGTTTAAATACAGATTTTGCTTTGGCCAGGAAACAATATGGACCGTCTGATATTCTTTTGCAACATCAGAGTCCCAGGATGTTTAGATTTTGCCTTCTAGCCTAGTTTAGCTCGGTGTTAGCTGAACCAAAGCCAACGAGTCCCGTTTAACAGGAACGTGCTAAAGCTAACTAGAAAAATGGAATTTAATAACATTTGGTACATTTTTATATTAATTTAAAGTATACTTTCACCATGGTATGTTTTAAGGTTTTTTTTTTATTTTCACAAGATGTATGTAAATGTTTGCCCTTCTGTGTTTTAATCAAACGTTTAAGAAACCAATTGTTGAACTTTATAATATTCTAATTTTTTAAACATTCTAACGCCTGTTTAATATTTTGCAGCAAGCTGTAGTAATTGTATGATGTTAAAATTATATAGAAATCATACTATTCTTAAGTCTTTTAGTAGTAATTATTTATTAAAATAGGGTTAGGGTTAGGGTTAGTATTTATTGTAAGATTAGGAAACCTGTAAAAGATCTACTTTTAGATCTTTTTTGTGATGTCCAGTTAAAGGAAGTAGGCTTTACAAAATAACATGAGTCCAACGGTTTTTTTTTTTTGTTGTTGTTTTTACCTCTGGTTTGTGTTCAACTACCTAATATTGTTCTTTGGGACCATTTGTAAGGCAACATAATTTGAGGAGATATTTAATACTGTACTTTGGGGAACTACAACTTATCTGGACAGTACCCTTTTTTTTTTTCCAGACAGTGAACAGTTATTTTTTTGCCACATTGACTCATGCTATGCATTGCAGTTAAATGTACTTGTCAGGATTAAAACTTTTTTGCCTGAGTAGTATTTGTGGTGTGGCCTGTGAAGCAGAACATCTCTGAGATGTACTGTGCTTCACTTCTGAAAAACAAATGCATTTTTGTCCATGGAACCAGATGTGTGGTGGCTATAAAGCTCCACACTCATTGTTGCGTTTAGTAAGTAAGGTTTATAAAATGGAACTGATTTGTTTCCTGAGCAGTATCAGAATCTACAGAACTTGGCATTAGTGCATGTACAATGATTTGTATTTGGTAGTGCAGTGTAATTAAATGAATTTAAACAGCCAAATCACACCTTTTTTCATGAAGCATGCACCTGATTAGTGTTTCAAGTTCTTTAGGTGATAGACTTATTAGCTACTGCTAGGTCCGCCTGCTCTGTATGTAGACTCCTTGTCTGTTTTATTGTATTTTCAGTCCAGTTTATTTGTGACTGTTTCCCTTTTAGTTCCTGAAGCCTTTTGTCAATACCTAGCAAAACTATACAAAAAGGAATGAGTGCAAATTATTTTTATGGCAGATGTAAATTTGACAGTTTTAGGGACGTTACATCAAGTTTGTCAGAGTCACTTGTTTAGTTAACCTTTTAATCTGTTTACAGCTATAGGTTAATTAATCTGTTTACAGCTATAGGTTAAGAAAATATAAAATTGACTTGACATTGTCATTGCATATATCCTTAACGTTTGGAATGTATTTCTATACAACAGCGCCTGAGCAAAATTATTTTCTCTGGGGAGTGTCAAATTTTTCGTTAAAAAAAATAAATAAATAACAAAGCTGTAGGTCATTGTTTTCAGTCCTCATACAACAAACCCTATAGCTAGATACTGCCTGCAGCTTTTGTGGTGTTTTGGTTTGTGCTTGGTTTTCTCTGCTCATTTTAGATTGGGTAGTTTTGGTCTTTTCTGTTGAAAAATCTTTTTTTTTTTTTTTTTTTTTTTTTATGCTTTATAAAAAATATTTACATTTTGACTGGCAGTTTGACATGGTGTATAATTTGCAAGAACAAAACAGCAACAATATTTCATAACAGCAAAATTATTTCAGAATAATTTGGATTAGTGTCTGTCTTGAACATGGAAAAATGGCCCCTTGACAGTACTACCATAGTCCACTGGGGTCCTCGGGTTGAGAGACGAAACATTTAATATGTTAAAATAAAAGAAGGTCTTATTGGTTAGCTAACTAAATAGATCTTGCATGATCTAAAACAACAATTTTGCCCTTTTGAAGAACTACTGGATTAAGACATAAGTCAGCAGTTTAAACTTTGTTGGCCCATGCATTCTACTTTTGAAAGTGACTATACTTATGTACATATTTTTTGTTTAGAGATTGAACAGCATTGTATACATCAGTGTTTGCTTTGTAACATGATTGAATTGTGCATAGCTCTGGATAAGACCACCTTCCAAAAGTTAAATTAATTTACTAATTAGTTGCTGTTCTCTCTTGTCGAAGTATGCTCATGGAACTGTATGCAAATTGGTTTTATCTTAAAAGTCTTTCAGATGGCTTGGGTATAGTTTTCTAATGTTTCTTTCTTGCAGACACACTGGACCTCAGCCCGCATAGATGTTAAGAGTACTCACCTGTCCATCTCATCCTCTGCCTCAAACCCACTCTTAAAACAAAGGAATTTGCAATGAAATGAACAGGACTGTAACTTTCTTCAGTGTCCAAGCTCTGACTCTGGGAAGAGAGTAAAAGTATTACATGATTTAGAACTTCAGTCTCTACAGTGTTTTACTTATGAACTGTTAAATCATCTATCTCTAAAAATCTTAAAATTAAACAGTCGTGGGTGCATCTTTTACCCTGGCTGGATTTCTGCAAGACTTTTCAAGGACTTTTGCCCTTTTTGTATTTGCTGTTGAATCTGGTTGTATGAGTGGTTGTTTGAGTTTTTTAACCTGGGGTGTGACTCATGGGCTGTGGTGATGTCGGAGGCAGGGGTTTGCCGTCCGGTGAACACGGAGTACGCTGTCTCTGTGCTGGAGCAGCTCAAGTTCTTTTATGAGCAGAGGTTACTGACTGACATCACCTTGATAGTGGAGGAAAATGAGTTCCCCTGTCATAAGATGATCCTGGCCACATGCAGCTCCTATTTCAGGTGAGAAATTTGTCCTGTGAGAGGTTGTCCTACGTGTAGCACCAGGGTCCTGGAGGAACATTATTTTGTTTCACTATGTACTGTGTATATGCAGGGGGGATGCAGTTGTCACTTAGCATTCATTCTTGTTTGGCTGCTATCAGTAGCACAGTTAATTATGTCTTGTGCAGCAACAGTTGCTAACCAGTTGCTAATTCTCTCCTGCATGAATGGGCAAAATCCCCAGACACACTCCAAAAATTTAGTTGAAAACAATCCATCAAGAGTGGAAGCTGCAATAGGGGGACCAACTTCTAAATTCACAATGTTAATACAATTTCAACACCATTTGTGCAAGCCAAAACTGTATATGAAGGATCTACCATTTGATGATCAGGGGAGCACTGAAGTGTAGTATATGAATGCTCAAAGCAAAAAAAAAAAGTTTTTGTTTATTTGATTAAAACATACAGCTTAATTACTTTATTCTGCATTCTTTTTTTCAAATGGTGGAAGGATCTGTCAGTTGCTAGCTCATGCAGTATACCATTAAACGTCAAGATGTGTAAATTACAGCAGATGAACAGTCAATTATTGAATATGATGTGTTGGAAGCAGGGAAAATGGGTCAGTGTGGGAATCTAAAGTACTTTGACAAGGACCAAATTAAGGCTACTTGATTTGGTCAGAGTGTCTCCAAAATAGCAGATCTTGTGGGTTGTTCCCAGGTGGTACAAGGAAGGACCACCAAAGACTCATGGGGGCCCAAAGCTCTTGGATGAATGTGAAAAGGAAGATCCCATAGAAAAGCACATGTATCAGAAATAGATGTAATAGAAAAGTTTCAAACATTCAAAAGTGCAACGTTTGCTGCATATGATGTTGCATAGCCACAGACGGGTTAGAGTGCCTCTGATGACCCCTGTCCATGGCCTTATAGAGGGCACATAAGCTTATCCCAAACAGCAAAATTGTTAGTAAATAGTTTGAGAAACATTGTGTAACCTTGGCCTCCAAATCACAATCCCATCAAGCATATGTGAGACGTGTGTGTGTGTGTGTGTGTGTGTGTGTGTGTGTGTGTGTGTGTGTGTGTGTGTGTATATAATAATTTTAATTAAGGGGTGGTGGTGGTCTAGTGGTAGGATACTTGCCTATGGACCTATGGCTCAAGAGGTCCCAGGTTTGAATCCCACCTCTGGCACTACCACCACTGGGTCCCTGAGCAAGACCCTTAACCCTGAGTGTCTCCAGGGGGACTGTCCCTGTAATTAGGACATGTAAGTCGCTCTGGATAAGAGCGTCTGCTAAATGCCGTAAATGTAAATGTAATTTCTCCCCCCCTTTTATTTTAGGGCCATGTTTATGAGTGGACTGAGTGAAAGTAAACAGTCACATGTTCATTTGAGGAATGTGGATCCTGGCACCCTCCAGACAATCATCACCTATGCCTACACAGGCAATTTAGCCATCAGTGACAGTACTGTGGAACCTCTTTATGAGACTGCCTGCTTTCTACAGGTCAGAATCATACATAAATACATAGGCACATACCCACTCCACCTAAGAAATTATTGAGCAAATTGAATTTGACACTTGCAAGGAAAAATGTCTCAGCAATACTACTAACCTTTAACTTACGTAAATTTCAGGCCATTTGCATGCCCAGTGGACAGACATGAGGTTAACATTGTAATGGGAACTTGTACGGGTTAGCATTATGTAAACTGTAAAAAAAAAAAGCTCCCAGGTCTTAACTCCATCTTTTGTTTTGTTTTTCCTCCCCCCGTTCAGGTGGAAGATGTGTTACTGCAGTGTCGTGATTATTTGGTGAAGAAAATCACAGCAGACAATTGTGTGCGAATGCTGAGCATTGGTGACCTGTTCAGCTGTAGCGAGCTAAAGCAGAGTGCAAAGAGGATGGTGGAGCACAAGTTTCCAGTCGTTTACCGTCAGGAGGCCTTTCTGCAGCTTTCTCATGAACTGCTACTGGACCTGCTCAGCAGTGACAATCTGAATGTGGAGAAGGAGGAAACTGTACGAGAAGCAGCCATGTTGTGGCTGGAGTACAACATGGAGGCTCGCTCACAGTACTTATCATCTGTACTTAGCCAGATTCGAATCGATGCGCTGTCTGAAGTTACCCAGCGTGCCTGGTTCCAGGGCCTTCCTCCTAATGATAAATCGGTTGTTGTCCAGGGCCTTTATAAGTCCATGCCTAAGTTCTTTAAGCCCAGGCTGGGTATGACCAAGGAAGAGATGCTGATTTTTGTCGAGGCAGAGTCTCCTGGAGACAGTCAACCAGTTGTGGTTGGTCCTCGTCACACTGTGGTGTGTTACAGTCCACAGGCTGAGAAGGTCTACAAACTAAGCAGTCCACCTGGAGACCTGCAGAAGGTTGGTACTTTGGTTACTCCAGATAATGATGTTTTTATTGCTGGTGGACAGGTGCCTCTTAAAAGTGCATTGGCCAGCCACGGCAGCAAAAGTGGAAAGCTTCAGGCTGCTTACTGTTCAGTTGACAGTTTCTATTGGCTGGATGCCCAACAGAATGCCTGGGTGGCCAAGACGCCCATGCTCTGTGCCCGTACCAAGCCTTCCCTGGTGTACTGTCAAGGATGTATATATGCTATTGGTGGTGATAATGTGGGCGGAGAGCTCAATAAACGTACAGTTGAGCGCTATGACTGTGAGCGGGATGAGTGGAGCATGACTAGTCCGCTGCCATGTGCCTGGAGCTGGAGCACAGCTGTTGCAGCCCGAGACTGCGTATACGTCATGAGCCACGACCTCATGTACTGCTATTTCCCTCATGCTGATACCTGGGTGGAAATGGCCATGCGGCAGACCAGCCGCTGCTTTGCTTCTGCAGCCTCACTAGGTGATCTCATCTTCTATATTGGCGGCCTCCATGTAGTGGGCAACTCAAGTCTGCGGCTGCCCACCAGCACCATTGATGGTTCCTCTGTTACTGTGGAAATTTATGATGTTAATAAGAATGAATGGCGTATGGCTGCCAACATCCCTGCTAAGCGCTACTCTGATCCATGTGTGCGTGCTGTGGTTTTGCTAAATTCCTTGTGCATATTCATGCGCGAAACACACCTTAATGAGCGTGCAAAGTACGCCCTCTATCAGTATGACCTAGACCTGGACCGGTGGTGCCTGCGACAACCCATTTCCGAGCGAGTGCTGTGGGACCTAGGGAAGGACTTCCGTTGTACCGTGGGTAAATTGTACCCATCCTGTCTGGAGGAGTCACCATGGAAACCACCCACCTACCTCTTTTCGCCTGACGGGGCAGAGGAATTTGAAGTGGACAGGGACATGGTGGCTCTGCCGCATGTATAGCTTTGGAGCCTGTGGCATCTACCCCCTAGCACAGGGGTGTCCAATTCCAATACTTAGGGCTTTAGTCCTGCAAAATTACTTAATTTCTATTTAAATACAGTTGAGTTGTTAATCTAGCATATTAAAGGAATACACCACCATGCTGTCTACATGCAACATTGTATAATTGATTTTAACAGATAATAATTGACCAAGGAAATGTGTTTAAAATCAACATTTGCTAAATTGCAAAGAAAACAATTTGGTGAAACACTTTTTCACAGATATTTTGCAGAATATTTTCCTTAATATTTTAGTAATAGCCCTGGGCAAACAATTTTTGAATCTCTAATTTTGACTATTTGAGAGTTCTATCCCATCCTCTTGGCTATGGTCTGGGCAGATCGTGTGGTACTTGACCATATATAATAGATGCAGAAATTGGAAAATCATTTGGAACACAATATAGTATTCCTTTATATGAGTTGAATCAGGTGTGTTAAAATGCAGAAAGCACTGAATAATGCTGTACATTGACACTGCGGAACTAAAGGGTGCCCCTGCATTAATTTATCTGGAACTTTATAAACTTATCAAGTGACTTTCCTGTAGGTTCTAAATTATGGGTGTTCGGTTTATCCATAAAGAGCCAATATGGCTGCAAGTTTTCATTACAAACAAGTGAGAGCACATCAGACTCAATTAAGCAATTATTCTTTATTCAGTTGTCCTGCATTGTTGGAATGAAAACCTGCTCTCACAATATTTTGTGGCTGATAGAAATGATGCACCATTTCTAGATGGCTCTGGGAGGAATAAATGGTAAAAGCCATTCTGGCTTCCAGTAGAAATTTAAAGACTTTAATGTGTAAAAATGGGATGTTTTTTCTTCTTCCCTTCTTTCCACTTTAACTTCCTTCCACTTTAACATCCCATCCCTGGACTCACCACTCATAGCATATACAGTATACACTTCAAAACAGCAGTGGAGGAGAGGATTGTTCCTCAAAAAACTAGCATAAAGGTTTTGTTTATCTGTTAAGCATTTTTATAGATGTACTGTTTAAATAATGTGATAATGTAAAGAGATTGCTCAATGTGGAGGATGATGATGATGCACTTAGAAGTAAACTTCCTTCAAACTGACCTAAAACAATAGACTTCTGAGGCTATGTGTATTATATAGCAAATGACCTGCACAAGGAACTCTGAATCTAAGATTAATTTGACAAAACTATGCTAAACAAACATGTAATGAAGATAGTCTGCATTCATCTTCCTCCCAGGATGTCACTGGTTCCTCCTATTTTATAAAGTTGTTGAGCAGGCAGAATGTTGTTTTTTTACATGCATGCTTCTTGCAAGCTAACCGTTCTAAGTTAGCACACATCCAGGGTTGTGTTAAAGTAGTGCATCTCCAATTATCTACCAAAGCCACTTAACATCTGTTTCTCATAACTAAATAACGGGGTAGTTGCCAAATACAAATTAATTTTGACTAAAATCTTTTAAGGTTTTTGATATCTGATAAATGGCTAGTTTTCTATAAATGAACAGCCGTAAATCCGTACATTTTTGAATGTAATATAAATTAAGTTCTCAAATCTAAACAAGTTGTATGTTCCCTATTAATATTTTGTGATGGGGAAGTGAATTTAGCTATTTTTCATCATGCAGCTATAGTCACTATGGGACCTCGGGATGATCATTTCAAGCAGAGGTGCCACCTGATATTTGCTGGGATTTTATCAATCATTCAAAGATTACCCATACATGCATGAACACACACAAACAAAAAGAACCTGTTCATGATCTTTCACATTTTTTGCTGTAACAATGTTTGTCCAAATGAGCTAGAAACTCTTAACATAATTGGATTACATTTAATTTTGTTCCATACCTCTTTAACCTGTTTAAATGCCTCATGCCTGGTAGTAACATACTTTGGTTGTTTAATGGCCATTGGCAAACAGCTTTATGGTGCATTATCGCTTTCTTCCAACAAGAGTAATGCATTATATCCAGATGCCAGAGGTTTTATTTTGCTGATCATATATATATATATATATATATAATTTAAATATTATTCTGCTTTTGAAAGTCATTATCTTAACTGGAGCAAGAAGCAAAAAGATTTTGGCTTCTAACTTCTATCTCCATCATTGCTGGTGCTCTGGTTGGCAGATCTCCAGCTAAAATCACAAGTATTTTTACCTTTTATAGCTTCACAGCACATCTGTCTTCTGTCTACTTAAAACATTCATCATCAAAAGGGATACACGGTTCTGACTTTTTATTACAAAATGGACACCTGATTTTAAAAAATGGGAAGCAAGCAAAGCTTGGCTAATGTACTGTAAATATTGTATTTAAGGATAATGTCTGGGTACTTGCTTGTTTGCTTGCTTTTAGCAAGTATGTTTGCAGTTTGACTTATTAAATTACCCTTTAATTCTGTGAGTTCAGTGACGATTGGGGTTTATGTGATTAAACATATCTTGGTATCATCTTGCTGGTGGCCATTTTTAGGCCCAAACAACTTAGATGTGTTGATTTAGTGCTGATTTGACAAAAAAAATGTTACATTAGTGCAAAAAACAGTCTGAACAACGATCCCACAATAATATTGTTCAGATCATTGGAGGATTTGTTAATTCTTCCAGAGAAATATTGCTTAAATCCTGAGTTCCTTATTTGAGCCGGTTGCCAGCCACAGAATAACATGTCCATGCCCTCTTGATTTTTTTTTTTTCTTTTTTTTTCTTGCTTTTAACATCTTTCCCATCATCTCTACCCATAGAGTGCAGTTCTCAATATGGTGACCATGTACAATAATTTTGGGCACATGTAGGTGAGTGTTGGATATTTAGGAACTGACTGCTGGTTCGGTCAATGGCTCATCTTTGCTTTTTATACGTCTCTTGGCTTAAAATTTTCTCTGCCTCAAAAAAATTAAACACTGACTCCTCAACACAATGGCCACTGAGTCAACTTATCTATTGGGTTTGCTGGAATTTAAATGCAGTTTTATGGTCTCATGTTTTACCTCTCATTCACACATGCTCATTCCCTACTTATAACCTTGTCTCAATTTTGTTTTACAGTGAACTGGGCTCATGCAGATTGTTTCTTAGCTGCTGAAATATATTTTCACATGTTAATAAAAATCACCTTTCAGCACAGGGGGAAATGATCAGGTGTATTTTGTATTTAGTATCTTTTATATTATTTAATATCAGTTGTTACTGTAGTATGATTGTATATGGACATTATTTTTTTTCTTATTTAGTTTTTCTTTATTTTATTTTTTTGAGTGAGAAATTGAGGAGTCTTGCTGCTGATTGGTTCTTCAAGGGGGGAAAATGGACTCGCCCAAGGCTGTTGCTAGGGCAATTGTCCCAGCAACCACTAGCAGTTGGGAAGGGTGGGTGTGGAGTCTTGTACCTTAACCATTCGAGCACAGGTGCTATTAGCAGATTCTTTACAAGCACGTTCCGCTGCATCCTGTTCTTTTGGCACTGTATTTTGAATTAACATTAATTTATTAAAAACCATACCAAAAGATCTACTACTTCTGTACTACTTTTTTTTTTTTTTTCCATGCTATGTGGTATATTCGTGTCATTATACACACTTGGTTGCACCTACCTTGTAATCTTCACTTATTTTGTCAGGTCAACAAAAGTATGTATTTTGTGATTCTACAGTTAGAGATTTTAGCTATTTTTTCTCTTCATTATTTGTTGGAGAGGAGGCCTATGGGGTCACTTATTCAGTCTCTATTTTTTTATTTTAAATTTAGGAATACATTGACAATATACTCATTTTTATGGGAGTAGTACAGGGAACAACCGAATGATGGTGAGTTTGTGGACATAATGGGTTTTAAAAAGAATAAATGTAATTAAACCATAATAAAAGATGTTAAGAGAATATGATCATTGGATAAAACAAACCAAGTCTTGGAATAAGGTGCCCAGATAAGTTAATAAACAAAACAGAGTAACAAAATTAAGTATTAAAAGTATAAACTCTTAGAGGAACAAGCAAGTTAAGCCTTTCACTCCTTATTCCTAACTGGAATAAATTACTTCACTCAGTAAAAAGCTTAGTGGTAGTAAAGTCCCTGGTGTTAGTTTTGTAGAATCCACATGGAAGTTGTTAAAGCATGGAAGGCATTTACAGAGGTGTCTAATGAGTCATAAGAAAAAAAAAAAAAAATTTCCCTTTATACAGACATAGAGTACCATCCCAAGCTATAGTGAAGTACACAATGACTGCAGAGTCTTCCAAGGCTCTCAGTCAAGTAATCAAGAACAAACAGGAATATTGTCTCTGTAATATTCTGGGAGGAAGCAGATTGTGCCTCCATCCCAGTAAGTTCCAGGACGCATTCTTGCCCTGTGGCTGGGGAACTCGCCACTAATCTAAGCAAAATCTTTCAAGTAACTGGGCAACTTCCTTGTCCTCGTAGATCTCCTGAGTTCAGGCTGCTCCTCTGCCCTAAAAGTCTCTGACCCCGTGACCTCTGTTATGGTTCCACTTGTTGGTTGTCCCACACTGTCTCCTGACGGAACAGGACTAACGGATTTAGACAATGGCAACTCCGTCACATCTTGCAAGGAAGACTCCAACCTTTCAGTTGTTCCTGCCGGAGAACCACCTGACTGCTTCTCACCTGATCAATGTGTCGGCGCACTACCCGGCCACTACCCAGTGCGATGGTATACAACAGAGGCCCCGTCCTTTTCTGTACTGTCCCTGAAATCCAGGTAGGTCCTGAACTGAAGTTCTTGGTATACACCTTTTCACCAACACCCACATGTCTCTCTTTAGCATGCTGGTCATGATACCACTTTTGCTTCAATTGCTTGTCTTGCACTTGACTCTTGAAGTCAGGGTGAATGAGATCCAGAGTAGACCTCAGTTTGCGACCACACAACAACTCTGCCGGTGATTTACCAGTAGTGGACTGCGGTGTAATTCGATAACTGAACAATGCTCTTGCTATCCTGACCTCAATGGAATCTCCTGTGGTCTTTTTCATCAGGCTTTTGAATGTTTGCACCGCCCTTTCAGCCAGTCCATTCGAAGCGGCATGGTATGGTGCCGTGGTGATGTGCTTGATGCCATTTCGGTTCATGAAACTCCTTACTGGTGAAACAACTGCTGTTGTCTGACACGACTATCTCTGGTAAACCATGCTGACTGAAACTTTGTCTCAGACACTGGATGGTAACAGCAGATGTAGCACTATTCAACGGAAATGCCTCTATCCATTTAGAGTATGCATCCACCAGGATCAAGAACATTTTTCCTTGCCAGGGCCCTGCATAATCAATATGGATCCTTCTCCATGGCAGCTTTGGAATCTCCCAAGGGTGTAAGGGTGCATAAGGAGGGTTATTTCTGCTCTCCTGACATCTGGCACACGCTTTTACCACTCCTTCCACAGCAACATCCATTTGGGGCCACCACACATAGCTCCGTGCCAACCCCTTCATTCTGGTTATGCCTGGATGTCCGCTGTGTAACTGTCTGAGTATGGCTGCCCGCCCTTGAGGGGGAATCACCACACGTGCACCCCACAATACACAGCCTCCCTGGACACTGAGTTCATCCTGTTTTTTTAAATATACCCCAAAAGCTGGATCTTCCAATCTCTTAGGCCATCCTCTAAGCACATACTCTTTTACTCGTGCCAACACAGGATCTTTAACCGTCCATTTTTCCACTTGTTCTGCTTTGATCAGTGACACTCTCTCCTCCTCCGCTGGTGTCTCCACTCCTTTTTCTAACAGCGGCAGTCGGCTCAGTCCATCCGCATTTTGATGTTCACCGCCTGCTCGATACACAATAGTGTACTCATACCCCCCCAAGGTCACTGCCCATCTTTGAATACGTGGAGAAGCCATCTGTGGTACCTCTCTGAGCTCATTGAACAGTGCAATAAGAGGCTTGTGATCAGTCACAATGGTAAATGATCTGCCAAACACATACGTATGGAATTTCTTCACCCCAAAAATGACAGCCAGACCCTCCTTATCCAGTTGAGAATAATTCTTCTCTGCTGCATTTAATGTTCGTGATACAAATCCTATCGGTCTGTCTGTCCCATCTTCCATCCTGTGTGACAGCACAGCACCTACCCTGTATGGGGAAGCATCACAAGCCAAAATAAGGGGTTTGGTAGGATCGTAGTGCACTAATAAAGCAGATGACTGAAGAAGGTCTTTTGACTTCCTAAAAGCTTCTTCCTGCTCTCGGCCCCACATCCACTTTGTTTCCTTCCTCAACAACCTGTGCAATGGGGCCAGTACGGTGGACAGACCAGGCAGAAACTTGTGGTAATAATTCAGTAAGCCCAAATAAGCCTTAAGTTCGTTCACTGTCTGTGGAGTGGGGGCTTCTTGAATCGCCTTCACTTTATCCGCCACCGGCTGCACTCCTGTAGCACTGATTCTGTGTCCTAGAAATCTCACTTCCTCTCCCAGGAATTCACATTTGCTCCTTTTTAGTCTTAATCCACTTGTTTTTAGTCTCCTCAGAACCTCCTCCAGATTCTTCAAGCGCTCCTCATCATTTGCTCCGGTGACTAATATGTCATCCAGGTACACTGTGACATGCCTCATGTTTTGGAGAATTCCCTCCATGGTGCGTTGGAAAATGGCTGGACTTGATGACACTCCAAAAGGCAGTCTACTGTACGTGAACAACCCCTTGTGTGTGTTAACAGTGACATATTTCTTGGCACTCTCATCCAGCATAATTTGCTGATAAGCATGGCTCATGTCCAGTTTGGAAAATTTCTGGCCTCCAGCTAACTGAGCGAACAAATCTTCCACTTTTGGTATAGGATATTGTTCCACACTGGATGCTCTATTCACTGTGAGTTTGTAATCTCCACAAATCCGAATGGAGCCATCTGGTTTTCTAACAGGCACTATGGGGGCTGCCCACTCTGCAAACTGTACTGGTTCAATGATTTTCTCCTCAACCAGTCTCTGGAGCTCAGCCTCCACCAAGGGCTTGACAGCAAATGGCATTCGTCTGGGCTTATAGAATCGTGGTTGGGCCTCGGGGTTGACATGAATTTTAGCTGTGGTGCCTTTAAGCTGTCCCAGCTCTTCTTTAAACACCTCTGCATGTCTGTTCAGCACCTCTACCAACTTCCCTGTGGCCACTTCAGCTACATGGTTCACCAGCTGTGGTAACAGCCCGAATTCTTTTAGCCAGCTTCGTCCCAACAAGTTAGGCCCCCCTCCATCTACCACAACGATTGTCATCTGCCTTTTTACATTCTGAATATCCACTGTTACTGTGGCTTGACCCAGCACCTCCATCTTTTCTCCAGTATAAGTCTTTAGTTTCAACGTGCAAGGTGTACACTCCGGCATGTCTGTTTTCTTCCACAGCTTTGAATATTGTTCTCTGCTGATAATTGTCACTCCACAGCCTGTGTCGACTTCGAAATCTACTTCCATGCCATTTACCTTCACCTTCTGCGTAATAGGAGCCACTTTTGGTTGGACTTGTGACACACTGTATATTGTGTTAATATCCCCGGTGTCCTCACCCTCGTTACTTTCCTCCTCTCTAACGAGATAAGTCCTCCTACCTTTCTCTTTCTTTTCTCCTTTTTGTCCTTTGAATGGGGTCTTTTGTCCCCCCCCAGCAGCTTGTTTTGTCCTGCATGCTCGTTTTATGTGTCCCCGCTTTCCACATTTATGGCAAAGCTCATTCAGAAACTTACATTCCTCCGCTGCATGATGTCCTTTACATCTGAAACACCCTGTGTCTCTTTGGCGTCCCTTTTTGTCAGCTGAATACACTCCATGCACTGCTGTTGATCCTTTAAATGACTTCATGGTTTGCCCTGTCTCCTCCATTAACAATCCTTGCAAATCTCTCACATTTTTATTTGCGGATTCCATTACTTGGCAGATTGTAAGTGCTCTATCAAACGTTAATTCTACTTCCGACAGCAGTCGTCTCTGCATTCGGTCGTCATTAACTCCACAGACGAGTCTGTCCCGCAGCATTTGTGGAAGCGTAGCCCCGTACTCGCAGTGCTGCGCTAACTTTTTCAATTCTGCCACGTAATCAGCAACCGTGTCACCATCTTTCCGTGTGCGTGAATTAAATTTAAATCTTTGCACGATTTCACTCGGTTTAGGATTGTAATGCGTCTTTAGAACAGTCACCAGTTCATCATAGGATTTGTCACCTGGCTTTGCAGGGCAGAGCAAACTTCTTAACAGACTATATGTGCATGCTCCAACTCCACTTAACAGCACCGCTTTCTTTTTATCAGCTTCCTCAATTCCATTTGCCTGGAAAAAATATTCGAGCATTTCGATATATTCATCCCATAACTGTGAAGCACTATCAAAAGGACTCACCGTCCCTACCAGCGTGGACATTTTTCTTAATAATGTCCGATTTAGTCTTCACGAGCGGTCTGCTTGCACTTCCACAACAGCCTTCAACCAGCGCTCCTTTACTTATTTCCTCCAACTCACGACTCCTTAATTCCTCGTCGCCACTTATGTAATATTCTGGGAGGAAGCAGATTGTGGAGGCAGAGGAATGTACTTCAAGGTTCTTTATTGTACAGGGGTCTTCTTAACACACACACAAGCTGGGCCCGACCAGGTAACAACAACCACCTGTTTCTCCGCACCTGAGTAACTCACCCTATTGCCTTAGAACGCCCTCCCGTGGTCACACTATAATACATCACACTTAATACTTTACTACAGTCTCCATCGTTTTCATGCTGTGCATAGGGAAGCATGCTCTGTTTCTATAATGGGAGGCAGGTTTTTTTTTTCCCCCCAGTTTATTAGTAAGTTTGCTCATTTATCCCAGCCACTAGGGATGCACAAGTCAGTATGCATCGGTCCTAAGCCCGGATAAATGGGGAGGGTTAAAGGCATTCGGTGTAAAACATTTGCCAAATCAATATGCTGTTAGCCTACAGTGTGCTGGTGGAAATTGGACTACTGTTGGCCAAAGGAGAAGAAGAAGAAGAGGAGGAAGGCAGGTCCAGAGGGAGGAGGAGAGTGGAAGTGAGAGTAGGAACTTTGAATGTTGGCAGCATGACTGGTAAAGGCAGAGATTTAGCTGATATGATGGAGAGAAGGAAGGTTGACATTTTATGTGTGCAAGAGACTAGATGGAAGGGTAATAAGGCCAGGTGTATTGGAGGAGGGTTTAAATTGTTCTACGATGGTGTGGATGGAAGGAGGAATGGGGTAGGTGTTATCCTGTAGGAAGAGTATGTGGAGAGTGTTTTGAGGTGAAGATGGTGTCAGGGAGAGTGATGAGTTTGAAGTTGGAAGTTGAAGGTGTGACAATGAATGTTGTTAGTGCTTATGCTCCACAAGTTGGTTGTGAGATGGAAGAGAAAGAAGAATTCTGGAGGGAGTTAGATAAAGTGATAGAAAGTGTACCCAGGGGACAGAGAGTGGTGGTAAAGGGATCAGAGGTGATGGGTAGATATGGTGTCAAGGAGAGGAATGCTGAAGGTCAGATGGTTGTAGATTTTGTGAAAAGGATGGAAATGGCTGTGGTTCATATTTATTTTAAGAAGAGGGAGGAGCACAGGGTGACGTATAAGAGTGGAGGAAGATGCTCACAGGTGGATTATATCCTTTGCAGGAATGTCAGTCTGAAGGAGATCAGAGACTGCAAAGTAGTGACAGGGGAGAGTGTAGCTAAACAGCATAGGTCTGTAGGATGACCTTGGGGGTCAAGAAGAGGAGAAAATTGAGGGCAGGGTCAAGGATCAAGTGGTGGAAGCTAAAGAAGGAGGACTGCGAGGTGGAATTCAGGTAGGAGTTTATCATGGGCACTGGGAGGTGTTGAAGAGACACCGGATTACTGGGAAACTACTGCAGAAGTGATAAGGCAGACAGCTAGAAATGTATTTGGTGTGACATCTGGAAGGAAGAAGGAGTATAAGGAAATCTGGTGGTGGAATAAAGAAGTACAGGAGTGTATACAGAAGAAGATGGAGGCAAAGAAGGACTGGGACAATCAGATGAAGAAAGTAGACAGGTGTAAAAGGAGATGATCGGCAGGGCGAAGAAAGCTGTGGCAAAGGCCAAAGATAAGGTGTTTGGAGAATTGTATGAGAGGTTAGGCAGTGAAGAGGGAGAAAAAGACCTTTACCGATTGGAAAGAGAGACAGAGCTGGGAAAGATGTGCAGCAGGTCAGGGTGATTAAAGATAGAAATGGTAACGTACTCACAGGTGAACATTGCATGGTGGGCAGATGAATGAAGAAAATGAGAGAGGCAGAAGATTGGATGATGTGAGATTAGTGAAGCAGGATGTGCAGCAAATAAACAAGATGGAAGTAAGGGCAGCAATGAAGAGGATGAAGAATGGAAAGGCTGTTGGTACTGGATGACATACCAGTGGAAGCATGGAGGTGTTTAGTGGAGATGGCAGTTGAGTTTCTGACCAGATTGTTTAACACAGTCTTGGAAAGTGAGAGGATGCCTGAGGAGTGGAGACAAAGTGTACTGGTACCGATTTTCAGGAATAAGGGTGATGCACAGAGCTGTAGTAACTATAGGGATAAAGTTGATCAGCTGCAACATAAAGTTATGGGAAGGAGTAGTGGAAGCTAGGTTAAGAAAAGAGGTGAGGATTAGCGAACAACAGTATGGTTTTATGCCGAGAAAGAGCACTAATAGATGCAATGTTTGCTCTGAGGGTGTTGATGGAGAAGTACAGAGAAGGTCAGAGGGAATTATATTATGCTTTTGTGGACTTGGAGAAAGCATATGACAGGATGCCTAGAGAGGAGTTATGGTTTTTTATGAGAAAGTAAGGTGTTACAGAGAAGTATGCGAGAGTAGTTCAGGATATGTATGATGGCAGTGTAACAGTGGTGAGATCTGCAGTGGGAGTGATGGATTACATCAAGGATCATCCTATTCTTGTTTGCAATAGTAATGGACAGGTTGACGGACGAGGTTAGACAGGAGTCTCCGTGGGCGATGTTTGCTGATGATATTGTAATCTGCAGTGAGAGTAGGGAGCAGCTTGAGAAGAACCTGGAGAGATGCAGATATGCTCTACAGAGGAGAGGAATGAAAGTGAGTAGGTCAAAGACAGACATTAGGATGAAGGGAGTAGAGGTGACAAAGGTGGAGGAGTTTAATACTTAGGATCAGAGTAACGGGAGTGTAAAAGAGAGGTGAAGAAGAGAGTGACAAAGTTAGAGAAGCAAGGTTGCATTGGTTTGGACATGTCCAGAGGAGAGATGAGGATTATATTAGAAGGAGGAATTTTAAGATGGAGCTGCCAGGAAAGAGGAAAAGAGGAAGACCAAAGAGGAGGAAATGGAGACGGTTGATCCGCTCTGGCGACCCCTAAACAGGAGCAGCTGAAAGAAAAGAAGAAGAATTAGTAAGTTTGCTAATTTAATGTTCAAAATTAATTTACTCATGTATTCTGATGCCAAAGATACCTTTATTCCTCAATAGGGGTGAGGGGGAGACCCATAGACCCCACTAGACCCCATGATTAGGTTAAATGCAAAAAAGGAAGTATTTTGCTGTTGTACAATGTGCTGTGGTGTGTTCACGATGGAAAATAGTCACTTTCACTACTGGTCAGCACATTAAAATCATTACAGGAAACTCTGAAAGGCAGCACATATTTAGTTTTACGTGTGTTTAAAATGAGCTTATGGTTTTTCAGTGCAGCTCTTGGTGATCTTTAAAGAGCTTTGCAGTTTTGTAATTGTTTTATTCATGGAGCATAGTGTTTGCAGCACAGAATAAATCTTGTCAGCATCTAGATGTACTTTCTATTCTATCACAACTCATTGAAGTTATTTTTATAAATTAAACTAAAATGCAAAACCATGCAATAGCTTAATGGTCAAAACCAACAGTACATTTTCTTTTCAGCAGCTGGGAGTGATCTTTTTATTTTGCTATTTCCACATGGTACGGTTAAGATGTCTGTGTATTTACGATTTTGGAGATTACCTGGTTTGACTGCAACAAAATATAGGTTAGCTTCCTTCTGGATGACAGGGCTATATTTGCCTCCAAAAAAGTGGCTGAACTGAAACACTTTTTTCATCTTCATCATGGATGGGCAGAGGTAAATTGCTGTGGGCTGAACATGCATAAATAAGGTGAGAGCAATTAATTAATCAATTAATTAATTAAAATTAATTAATAGCTGATCGTCCTAATTAAGGTTGCAGTGGGTGCTGGAGCCTATCCCATCTCTCACAGGGCAAAAGGCAGACAAACACCATGAACAGGTTGCCAATCTATCATAAGGCAGACAAACATAATCACACATACATACAATCACACCTAGGAGGAACCATTTAGCATTTCCAATCTGCCTGACATGCATGTCTTGGACGGTGGGAGGAAACCCACACTGACATGTGGACAGACATTTTTATACTATTTCTTCATGTGCAATGAATCTAGTCTGTTAACAAAACTATTTCATAAAATATAGTTTTTTATTCCTTCATTTAATTCCTTTTTTTAATTCTTTTTACAGCAAAACATCCATGTCTGATGCATTTTTTACTGGTGCAACTGTTAACGCCACTACCAGGCAAATACCTTGGTTTGTCTGTTCCTACAATTCTTTAATACATTTTAAACTAGTTACAGTATTTCCTCTTTCATTAAGGGGAATATACACGTAAGCATCAGCTGAAACTCTTTTCCTCATTTGGAGAACTTTATGCAACAACCAGCTGAGGAAACCAATAACTGATTCATGCATAACCACCAAATGTCACTGATGCACAAAGTAATAAAAATGCCCAGAAATAAAATTTCACTGATCCCTGTATTAAAATGGTGGTTTCCAAATTTGCCTTCAACGTGTTTTTAACAATATACATTAACATTTTGAGTACTAAAGGAAATGGCTCACTGAACCTGGACTGTCTTTTTAAGGCGGGTGACCCGTATGTATACGCACAGTGGCGACGTCATTCATTGGCGAAGTCACATTGAACGGAAACCGTCTTTCTGTTTGCGACTGGATTAATGAGGAACCGTCAATGCGGGAAATAAAGTGAACTGTGTGGCTTTCTAAGGGTTTTTTCTTCTAAATACACTAAATATCACTTCACACAGCCGCGTTATGGAACCCCTCAATAAGGAGGAGCCTAAAGGACCAGTTCTGCACATCGTCGTGGTGGGTTTTCATCACAAGAGAGGTTGTCAGGTAAGACAGGAGTGAAGCGCTCGTAGGGAGAATGGAGTTTGCGCGTTTTGAAACATGCCACAAGTATTGGCCATTTTTCCTTGGGGCTGCCGAATATAGCTGTCCAGTTCAAAGAGCACAGCATCTACTTTATTTAAATACAATTTTTAAAAAGCAGAATAACAAACCCATTTGTGATGGGCAGTTCAATTTATCTCAGAGAATCGACTCTTCAGAACTGTCCGTTTCAACGAATGAAACACCTGATAAGATTCCTTGAATTGTAGAAGAAGCGTATTCTGATTCTCTGTATCATCCTGGCCTTAATTCTACTTTACGGCATTTAGCAGACTCTCTTATCCAGAGCGACTTAAATTTCTTAACTACAGGGACAGTCCCCCGGAGCAATTTGGGTTTAAGGGTCTTGCTTCTCTTAGTCCTCTTAGTCTGTACCCGAGTATCCGATCACCAAACCACCATCACCCGGTCAGGCTTTGAAGACTTGATTTTTAAAGAAAATAAAATTCAAAGAAGCTGTCAAATTCCATTAGAATTTAGCCATTGTATGAGTAACAAGTACGTACTGCTGCGGATGCAAAAATGTCGGTTCAACCGATTCGTTGAATATAACGGATTCGATACAACCGCTTCGCTAATGTTAACAAGTAGGACATCAACCGGACTTAGCATGCTAGCTGCAATGTGAAATTCGCAAAATCGTGAATTACCACGAGAGCATAAAATGTACTTGTGAAGAGACGTTTGAAAAGGAGCAATAATTAACTCGAATATATAGATTAAAATGACCAAAAAAAGGACTCAATTTATCTTCTACCCCATTGAGTCACTCTAAACCCAAAGTTTCTACTGGAAGCCAAATTAAAGGCTTCTGCTTGCTATTAAATTAAAATGGCAAGTCTTAGAAAACGGTTTGGGAGTTTTTCGTAGAATTAACTCTGATGTTGACTCTCCGTTTCAGTAGGTTAAAACTCTGTAAGAAGGCGTTGCTTTGCTGTTTAATGAAAACAACCTGAGGAATAACCTCCAAACCACTGATTATCCCAACACGTTTCAGAAAGACCCTTCAGTTCACACTATAATGCAAGCTTAGCCTTTTCATATTGATTTAATCCACTTATCTCAGTCACATTTTCATCTTTGTTTACTTTAAGATCAATAGAGAGAAATGTAGGTATACAATTTATCCTGCAGAAAATGTCAGATTTATTCATTAAACTATGAGATTGTTTGGAATCGTGACTTATTCTTAAAAAAAAAAAAAAAGGTGTGATGTGTTGTGCCTTGATGCAGAATAAGTTAGAATTCCTGGAAATGTATGTATATGTGTGTGTGTGTGTGTGTGTGTGTGTATATATATATATATATATATATATATATATATAATATATATATATATATAAAAAATATAAATCGTGAATTCTAATCTGATAATCTGAAATATTCTGCATCAAGGCAATAACACATCACTTTTCATCAAATTAAATAAGTTTGTTTATGTAAAGATTTTCATCGATTTAAATAAAGTGTATCAGCAACATTGCTTATTTCCAATGCTTGCTTATTTATATTTATATATATATATATATATATATATATATATATATATATAAATAAGCAAGCATTGGAATGCAGGCAGTGTTTTTTGCTTTTGACAAAAACATTTCATTCATTGGAAGAATGCACAAAAACATTTCATTCATTGAAGAATGCAAAATACAAATTCTAGAGAGTATTAATTGATGGGGGAGTAAATTTATTTTCTGTTTCTTTTTCTCACAGTTTTGTTTATCCTCTATTTCTTAAGGGACAAATCTAGTGTTCACTGTTGGCCTAAGTGTTTTTGCGTACACCATTGGACTGGTGTGCATGTTGTATAGAGTATCAGCCCTCCGTGTTTTTATACACTAATTGACCATGCTGAATATTATTTGTAGATTTTCATATACTAAAGAGGATCAGGGTCATCAGAATTAAAACAACAAAGTCTTAGGTGATTTTATCTGTTAAATACATAGCGTTCCTTAAGATTTTATTAATAACAGCAAAATATTGTTGACAGCTACTGGCAAACTAGAAAACTTCATTGTTAATAGAGTTACAAAAACATAAAATGAAGGGCTTTCAAAAATTAAGACTCTTTGGAGTTTCCAAACAAGTCTTTTTTTTTTTTTTTTTTTTTTTCTCTCCCCAATCAAAATATTAAATCTTTCACCAGAATTTTATATTCCTTTATATGTCCCTTTTTTGCTATTGACATCCCAAAGCTGACTTCAACATGAACAGGGAGATCAGTTGTGCTATCTTGGACATCAAGGTAATGGATGGCTGTAGTATGTGGTGAGATTTAATGTGCATAGAAGTTAAAATATTGTTCTCACTTGTACTGTGATACTACTCTATCCCATGAGTTTGGAGTTTCAAAGACAGCTACTGACAAGTTTAAATCTTTTCTAGTCACCTGTCACAAACAATGCAATACATTACTCTTAAGCAAAAAAAGAAAATTCTTATATTAGCTAAGGTTATGACATAGTTTACATGCAGCAGCATGTGTGATCTGATGCACAATATTGACAAAATCAGTAGTGTGATAACACTGCTACATATTGAAAGTGAAAGTGACAACCCTTGTCATTGTGAGGTCACAGCACTGCACACCATGAACCACAACGAAATTGGACCTCTGCTTTTACCCATGCAAACACTGCGCAGCAGTGGGCAGTTGGCTGAAAGCTGCCCGGGAGCAGTGACAGGACGGTACCTGCTCAGGCACCTCAGGGCAACCTACTTGTGAGGGAATCGAACCCACAATCTTCCGATCATGGGGCTAACGCCCTAACCACTAGGCCACCGCTGCCCTAATATTGTGATTGCAATGCCTTTTAGTACAGTACACTTTTTGTAAATATTTTATCTTTTCATGGGACAACACTTAAGATGGGACACTTTGATGCATTTACCAGACGCTCATATCCAGAGGACTTCCATGTCCTAATGACAGGGGACAGTCCCCCTGGAGTAACTTGGGGTTAAGGGTCTTGCATGAGTGACCACCACTGGGCCCTGTGCAAGACCCTTAACCCAAGGGGAAAATGGCTAATTGGGCTCAATGTGGACATTTTTCACTTAAGGGTACACTTTTGTTGCCAGTGGTTTAGACATTAATGGCTGTGTGTTTTGTGAGTTATTTTGAGGGGACAGCAAATTTACACTGTTATACAAGCTGTACACTGACAACTTTGTCATATCTTCAGCATTGTCTCGCTTAGAAAGATATACTAAAATATTTACAAATATGTGAGGGTGTACTACTTTTGTGAGAGATACTCTACATCCACACTGGAATTAAAAGGCTTTAGAAAATGCATTTTGAAATCAAAGTTAATAAACCAGTTAATTTTCATATACCTTCTAATTCAGCCTACAGCAGTTTGGCTCTGCCCATTTATGCTTAAGATGTGCTTCAACCCTGTGCTGCCTTTGGAATGTGATGAAACACGGGGCCTCCAATCAGAAAAGAGAGAGTGTACATGTATCAGTTTAAAGATGCAGTAACAGAAATAACCTGTTTAATTCTAATGGATAAACAGAAGTTGGAAAGTGGTCATGAGTTGAGTTAGAAGTATGTTTTTTTTTTTTGTTTGTTTGTGTTTTTTTGGTTTTTTTTTTTACTTTGTTCTTTTAAGACATTAATTTACATTCAGATGTATGAAAGGTGCTTTATAAGCTTCTATAACAAAGAAAGGATATGATCCAGTACAATTAAAGCAAAAATACATGATATCTAATGAACAGTCACTACAACATAATGTGAAAGTGGAAAAGCTAGAAAGGACAACCCCTTGTCAGTGCAGGTCAGCGGCACAAAGGCCACATGAAACTAATAAACGTAAATTAGACCTCTGCATTTAACCCATACACAATATCGCAGCAGTGGGCAGCTATTGAAAGCGCCTGGGAGCAGTGATGGGGACGGGTAATTTTGCTCGCGGGTACCTCAGGGCAATCCCAGCACTGTGGAATCAACCCACACCTTTCCGATGTGGGCCAACTCCTCAACCACTAGGCCACCGCTGCCCCAATGTTCTCACCTTCTAAATTTCATACTGCAGTAAAAGGAATATGTATTTCAAAGGAATAAGGTTTCAACAGTTCCGTTTATATTTAGTATAATTTTGAGTATTTCTGTTCTTTCTCTTTTGAGAAAGATTTCCAAAAGATGGAAGTCCTCTGAGGTGTCTGTTGTGCCTGTATTTAATCCAAAGAGCATTTGTTAGGTCAGACACTGATTTTGTACAAGATAATCAGGTTTGCATTTAAATAACATCATCTATTTGTTGAAACGGAACTGTCCAAACTGAGCCTTGTGGAACACCCTTTGGATATATAAAACTAAAGAATACACTGAAAGCATTAGATACACTCTCTAACTCCTTTTATCGGTCATGTCGTGACTTTTATGTATTTGTCTGCACATTTCTTAGCTACTTGTGCAATAATTTGGAATTTTGGTTATTTGAGCAGTTGACTACACTTAGAACAGCATGGTAGTCGATTTTTGTGCAGCACAGAGTGTAAGTGTTTTTTTTTGGATTCAGGTGTTGCTTCTGGTCTAAGAATAATCCACCAATCAAAACTGTCCAGCCAATGGTGTCCTATGAAGGCACGGTTTGAGAATAGTATATGTAAGTGAACTTCTGATACCTTTTCACTTATGCGTAATTAGCTATTTGTTCAGGTGGAGCCTCATATCCTCCTTGATTCCCAAGGAAAGTCATGATAGCAATAATCTCCCAGAGAAATGGGAAATACTTCACTTTCCTCGCTCTTCCTGATGGAGCGCATAATTACCAGGAAGGTAAGCAAAGACAAGCTTTACATATGCAGTGTCTTGTAAAAGTATTCATCCTCTTATTATTATTAGATTTATAAAGATAAAATTATTAGATTTCTCTCAGTTGGAAATTTTATGTTCTTTACTGTCTTACCTCAAAACAAGCTTGGGCTGCAATTTTAAATATTATATACAGTACTGTGCAAAAGTTTTAGGCAGGTGTGAAAAATGCAAACAAAGAATGCTTTCAGAAATATAAATAATGTTTGATGGATTGTTTATTTTATAATTTTACAAAAAGACAAAGTGAGCGAACAAAAGAAAATCTAAATCAAATCAGTATTTGGTGTTACTTACCTTTGCCTTCAAACCAGCATCAATTCTTATAGGTACACTTGCACAAAGTCAGGAATTTTGTAGGATTATAGTCAGGTGTATGATCAACCAATTTTACCAAACAGGTGCTGATGATCATCAATGTCACACGATGTTGAAACACAGTCATGTTTGGAACAACCTACCAGCCGAGTTCCTTCAAAATCCTGCAAGTGTACCTGTAAGAATTGTTTGTGTGTGTGTGTATATATATATATATATATATATATATAGAAAGAGTATATATATATATATATATATATATATATATATATATATATATATATATATATATATAAAAAATGGAAAAAACTCCAATTTAAATTGCAGTCAAAATAAAAGCAACATGGGGAATGGTTCAACAAAGGTGAATAGCCTGGTCAAAACTAAGATATCAATCCAATTGGATAGCCCATGGCACAAATTACAGTCGAGCCCATCAGCCAAAATGAACAGGTTTGCAGTTCTCAAAGCTCTTAGAAACCCCAGCCCCAGAAGACTTGTTGTATCAGGAAAATGTGGTTTTACCCAAAAGCTCTGGAAAAAAACCTCTATTTTAGTCTGGATTTTGCATTTGTAAAGTGTAATGAATTCTCTGCAGTGGCTGCGGCTTTACTACAAGGTCAGGGTTACTTACCCAGATGACTGGAATATGCTGCTTTCTGAATAGTATTGAGAAGTATGTTTGTTTACTAAATGTTATTTTATTTGTTTTTTCAATTTATTTTAGACACTGTTTACTTTCATTTGCCTTCTCTGAATGAAGAAATGAAATGTGTGTATGGAGTCTCCTGCTACAGGCAAATAGAAGCAAAGGTTTGTTAAACCTTTTATTATATATAAACTATTTACTTACACTTTGTAGTTAATCATAAATGTCATTTGTTTTCCATTTGTTTTCTTTTTTGTTGTTGGTTGGAACGGGTGAGAAGAGTGGCTGGAGTGATTTGTGACAGACAGGTACTAGTGAGATTAAAATGGAAGGTTTACAGGACAGTAGTGAGACCAGCTATGTTATATGGGTTGGAGATGGTGGTGCTGAGGCAAAGACAGGAGGCAGATCTGGAGGCTGAGATTTTCATTAGGTGTCATGAGGATGGACAGGATTAGAAATGAGTATTTTAGAGGGACATCTCAGGTTAGACAAGCAAGTTTGTGTTGGTTGGGACATGTCCAGAGGAGAAATGAGGATTATATTGGGAGGTTTATGGATGTGGTGAGAGGGGACATGTAAGCAGTTGCTTTGAAGAAGGAAGATGCAGAGGACAGGATGTAATGGAAACAGATGATTTGTTGTGGTGATCCCTAAACGGAAGTAGCTGAAAAGTTTTTGAGTTTTTAATAGTTATGCATCCCAAATTTGCTTAGAGACAGGTGTAAAGATACAGTTAGGTCCATATATATTTTGACACTGACACAAGTTTTGCTTTTGTACCTGTTTACTGAAACATATTCCAATTATAGTTATGTAATGGACATGGACATAATGTGACTCTCAGCTTTCATTTGAGGGTATCGACATTCAAATTGGATGTAGGGTTTAGGAGTAGGAGTTCCAGCTCCTTAACAAGCACCACCCTCTTTATAAAGGGACCAAAAGTAATTGGACAATTGACTAAAAGGCTGTTTCATGGGCAGGTGTGGACAATTCCTTTATGTCGTTATCAGTTAAGCAGATAAAAGGCCTGAAGGTGATTTGAGGTGTGGTGCTTGCTTGTGGAAGATTTTGCTGTGAACAGACAACATGTGGTCAGAGGAGCTCTCCATACAGGTGAAACAAGCCGTTCTTAAACTGCAAAAACAGAAAAAACCCATCCGAGAAATTGCTACAATATTAGGAGTGGCAAAATCTACAGTATGGTATATCCTGAGAAAGAAAGAAAGCACTAGTGAACTCAGCAATGCAGAAATACCTGGATGTCCATGGAACACAACAGTGGTGGATGATCGCAGAATCATTTCTATGGTGAGGAGAAACCCCTTCACAACAGCCAACCAAGTGAAGAAAACTCTCCAGGAGGTAGGCGTATCAATATCCAAGTCTACTATTAAGAGAAGACTGCATGAAAGTAAATACAGAGGGTGCACTGCAAGGTGCAATCCAATCATAAGCCTCAAGAATAGAAATGCTAGATTGAACTTTGTTTTTCCAGAACTGTGCTGGCTTTTTTAGATGTTTTTTAGCATTCATGACAGATGAAATCAAGATCAACCTCTTCCAGAATGATGGCAAGAAAAAAGTATGGAGAAGGCTTGGAACAGCTCATGATCCAAAGCATACCACATCATTTGTAAAAAAGGGTGGAGGCAGTGTGATGGCTTGAGCGTGCATGGCTGCCAGTGGCACTGGGACACTAGTGTTTATCGATGATGTGACACAGGACAGAAGCAGCCGAAAGAATTCTGAGGTGTTCAAAGACAGACTGTCTGCTCACATCCAGCTAAATGCAGTCGAATTGACTGGGCAGCGTGTCATAATACAGATGGACAATGACCCAAAAATGTGTAGCTAAAACAACCCAGTAGTTTATTAAAGCGAAGAAGTGGAATATTCTTGATTGGCCAATTCAGTCACCTGATCTGAACACAATTGAGCATGCATTTCACTTGCTGAAGACTAAACTTCGGACAGAAAGGCCCACAAACAGCCAACAACTGAAAGCCGCTGCATTAAAGGCCTGGCAGAGCATTAAAAAGGAGTTAACCTAGCATCTGGTGATAGCCTGAAGTCTTGAACTCATGGACGTCATTGCCAGCAAAGGGTTTTCAACCAAGTATTAGAAAGGAATATAATATTTTCAGTTATTTAATTTGTTTAATTACTTTTGAGCCCCTGAAATGATCCCTTCATTGTGTTAAACAAAAATGCTTTAGTTCCTCACATTTTTATGCAATCAACCCACTGAATTAAAGCTTAAAGTGTGCACTTCAACTGCATCTGAGTTGCTTCATTTAAAATTCATTGTGGTAATGTACATAACCAAAATTAGAAGAAAGGTTGTCTCTGTCCACATATTTATGAACCTAACAGTATGTCAGATAATGAGTAGGATTATGTGTCTGACTGGATTCTAAATAATGAGTCAATTTAACCAGGTATCACAGTTAACAGGTGCCCATGTACTGAGCAACATTCCATCAACCAATCATCATGATCCACTGAACATTATGTAGATGCTTTTGTGGTATTAATTTTTTTTTGTGGCAACCTGAAAATCAGACCAACACAGTGTTAAAAAAAAACATTAATTATTCAACCTCCAGCTAGAGCAAACTGAAATGTGAGCAAATTAATGAAAGTGTTCAAATTATTAGGCTCAATCCTTGTATTTTGACTATAATTGCACCTATTAAAGTCCCCTGGTGTGCAACACAGTGGAGAGGGGTATATGTTTGTATATGCATGTGTCTGTTATGTCAGCTAATTGATTTCTGCACTGGCCATCATGGCCAGTAACACTTCCTTGAATGTCAGGCCACAGAAAGCAAGGTAAATGCTATCTCCCAATGATCAATCTATGGCTAGAGGGTTGTGCCACCCCTTGATAGTATTGACATCAAGAGTAATGGATAGGTCGATAAAATGTGTTGCAGGCTCTGAAGGTGCGGCAAGCTGATGTCACCAGGGAGACGGTGCAGAAGAGTGTGTGTGTGCTCAGCAGGGTGGTAAGTCACGCAGTTATGTTTGTGTGTTTGGGTTTTCTATTTATTTATTAGCATTCAGTTATAGTTCTGAGGTTTTTATGACAACTTTGTTTTAATTGATTTGTACAATAAATTTTTAAATCTTTCTTTGCAGGGTAAAGAAGCAGTCTGCTGATAGTATATTCTCTGAGCCCAGCATGCAGAGAAATTGATTTTAATAATGCATGTGAGCTCACTAAGATTAACATGGCGATGCACATTGTTATGGGGGAAATATAATAGCTAAATAAAAAAAAAAAAAAAGTCACTCTGAGTGTTTTAACTGAAGACTATCTGATGTTAAGACTGTATGGTTTGGAGGATTCTAAACATTGAGAAGGAAATTTAAAGGAAAAATATAAGGAGTGAAACTCTTGCTTTCTAAAATCAGTTGATGATTTCAGTTTATAGACCAGAGGTCTCCAGACACATCTTACCTACAAGATTGCCCCATACATAGTACATACATAGGGATTGGAATCACTCCAAAAAGTTTGCTTTATCAGATCCTATGAGACCCCCTTACTCTGCTTCTAATGTATTAACATTCTTCCTGTTGTGTATACTGTGAACAATTCAAATTTTTTACACAAAATTATTTTTACATAATTTTTATAACGTTCATTGGATTGAAGTTGGTCAGTGTAAAAAGGAAGTGGCCTGTTTCTCTTGCAGCCTCTGTATGGTCTAATCCAGGCCAAACTCCAGCTTATCACACATGCTTACTTTGAGGAAAAAGACTTTTCTCAAATATCTATCCTAAAGGTAAGATTTAATCAACTGTTAGGTGTACAATTGTCCAGTCATAACTTTGCTTTAATCTTTTTTCTTCCATTTCTCTTTAGGAACTTTATGATCACATGAATGGTTCTTTAAAAGGTACCACACTAGAGGGAGCTCAAGTGTATCTAGGTAAACTTTACTATTCCTCAAGCTCTATAGTTAATTTAGATTTACAAATGCTACTTTAAGATGCAATCGAACCCAGCCACTAGGGATGCACAAGCCAGTGTATTTCTTCATGCCGGTCCCAAGCCCGGGTAAATGGGGAGGGTTACGTCAGGAAGGGCATCCGGTGTAAAACTTTGCCAAATCAATATGCGGACAACGATACAGAATTCCATACCGGATCGGTCGAGGCCCGGGTTAACAACGACCGCCATCAGTGCTGTTAGCCTACAGGGTGCTGGTGGAAATTGGACTACTGTTGGCCAAAGAAGAAGAAGAAGAGGAGGAAGGCATGTCCAGAGGGAGAAGGAGAGAAAGAAGGAGAGGAGAGTGGAAGTGAGGGTAGGGACTTTGAATGTTGGCAGCATGACTGGTAAAGGTAGAGAATTAGCTGATATGATGGAGAGAAGGAAGGTTGACATTTTGTGTGTGCAAGAGACTAGATGGAAGGGTAGTAAGGCCAGGTGTATTGGAGGAGGGTTTAAACTGTTCTACCATGGTGTGGATAGAAGGAGGAATGGAGTAGGTGTTATCCTGAAGGAAGAGTATGTGGAGAGTGTTTTGGAAGTGAAGAGGGTGTCAGGGAGGGTGATGAGTTTGAAGCTGGAAGTTGAAGGTGTGATAATGAATGTTGTTAGTGCTTATGCTCCACAAGTTGGTTGTAAGATGAAAGAGAAGGAAAAATTCTGGAGTGAGTTAGATGAAGTGATAGAGAGTGTACCCAGGGGAGAGAGAGTGATGATTGGAGCAGATTTTAATGGTCATGTTGGTGAAGGGAACAGAGGTGATGAGGAGGTGATGGGTAGGCATGGTGTCAAGGAGAGGAATGCTGAAGGTCAGATGGTTGTTGATTTTGCAAAAATGATGGAAATGGCTGTAGTTAATACTTATTTTAAGAAGAGGGAGGAGCACAGGGTGACGTATAAGAGTGGAGGAAGATGCTCACAGGTGGATTATATTCTTTGCAGGAGGGTCAGTTTGAAACAGATCAGAGACTGCAAAGTAGTGACGGGGGAGAGTGTAGCTAAACAGCATAGGATGGTGGTCTGTAGGATGACCTTGGAGGTCAAGAAGAGGAGGAAAGTGAGGGCAGAGTCGAGGATCAAGTGGTGGAAGCTGAAGGAGGAGGACTGCAAGGTGGAATTCAGGCAGGAGTTAACACGGGCACTGGGAGGTGTCGAAGAGCTACCGGATTGCTGGGAAACTACTGCAGAAGTGATCAGGCAGACGGCTAGAAATGTACTTGGTGTGACATCCGGAAGGAAGAAAGAGGATAAGGAGACCTGGTGGTGGAACCAAGAAGTCCAGGAGTGTATTCAAAAGAAGAGAGAGGCAAAGAAGACATGGGACATACAGAGAGATGAAGGAAGTAGACAGGTGTACAAGGAGATGAAAGCAGTGGTGAAGGCCAAAGATAAGGTGTTTGGTGAATTGTATGAGAGGTTGGACAGTAAAGAGGGAGAAAAGGACCTTTACCGATTGGCTAGACAGAGAGACAGATCTGGGAAAGATGTGCTACAGGTCAGGACGATTAAAGATAGAAATGGTAACGTACTCACAGGTGAACAGAGCGTGTTGAGCAGATGGAAGGAATACTTTGAGGAGCTGATGAATGAAGAAAATGTGAGAGAGAGAAGACTGGATGATGTGAGAAGAGTTCACCAGGAAGTGCAGCAAATAAACAAGATGGAAGTAAGGGCAGCGATGAAGAGGATGAAGAATGGAAAGGCTGTTGGACCGGATGACATACCAGTGGAAGCATGGAGATGTTTAGGGGAGATGGCAGTTGAGTTTCTGACCAGATTGTTTAACACAATCTTGGCAAGTGAGAAGATGCCTGAGGAGTGGAGACGAAGTGTACTGGTACCGATCTTCAAGAATAAGGGTGATGCACAGAGCTGTAGTAACTATAGAGGGATAAAGTTGATCAGCCACACCATGAAGTTATGGGAAAGAGTAGTGGAAGCTAGGTTAAGAAAAGAGGTGAGGATCAGTGAACAGCAGTATGGTTTTATGCCGAGAAAGAGCACCACAGATGCAATGTTTGCTCTGAGGGTGTTGATGGAGAAGTACAGAGAAGGTCAGAAGGAGCTGCATTGTGCCTTTGTGGATTTGGAGAAAGCATATGACAGGGTGCCTAGAGAGGAGTTGTGGTTTTGTATGAGGAAGTCTGGTGTTACAGAGAAGTATGTGAGAGTAGTTCAGGATATGTATGAGGGCAGTGTAACAGTGGTGAGATCTGCAGTGGGAGTGACGGATGCATTTAAAGTAGAGGTTGGATTACATCAAGGATCAGCACTGAGCCCGTTCTTGTTTGCAGTAGTAATGGACAGGTTGACGGACGAGGTTAGACAGGAGTCTCTGTGGACGATGATGTTTGCTGATGATATTGTGATCTGTAGTGAGAGTAGGGAGCAGCTTGAGGAGAACCTGGAGAGATGGAGATATGCTCTGGAGAGGAGAGGAATGAAAGTGAGTAGGGCAAAGACAGAATACATGAGTGTGAATGAAAGGGAGGAAAATGGAGTGGTTAGGATGCAGGGAGTGGAGGTAACAAAGGTGGAGGAGTTTAAATACTTGGGATCAACAGTTCAGTGTAACGGCGAGTGTGGAAGAGAGGTGAAGAAGAGAGTGCAGGCTGGTTGGAATGGGTGGAGAAGAGTGGCTGGAGTGATTTGTGACAGACGCGTACCAGCTAGAGTAAAAGGGAAGGTTTACAGGACAGTAGTGAGACCAGCTATGTTGTATGGGTTGGAAACGGTGGCACTGACGAAAAGGCAGGAGGTGGAGCTGGAGGTGTCAGAGTTAAAGATGCTGAGATTTTCGTTGGGTGTGACGAGGTTGGACAGGATTAGAAATGAGTATATTAGAGGGACAGCTCAGGTTAGACGTCTTGGAGACAAAGTTGGAGAAGCAAGGTTGCGTTGGTTTGGACATGTGCAGAGGAGAGACGATGATTATATTGGAAGGAGGATGTTGAGGATGGAGCTGCCAGGAAAGAGGAGAAGAGGAAGACCAAAGAGGAGGTTTATGGACGTGGTGAGAGAGGACATGCAGGTGGTCGGGTTGAAGCAGGAAGAAATGGAGACAGTTGATCCGCTGTGGCGACCCCTAAACGGGAGCAGCCGAAAGAAAAAGAAGAAGAAGAAGACTTTAAGATGCAATCATGCATCATTATTTAAAAAAAAAACCTGAATAAACCTGTTTGCTACAACACATTGATGAAGGTAGAGACAATATGGGCAGAATACTGGACAGCGTAAGTACACTGAAAACTTTATTATGAAGACCTGTTTTGTATATACATTTGCTGTTTTATAGTTGTAATACTCATTGTAGCAATTTGTCATTTAAAATTGTAGTGATTGAATAATAGTGTGTTTTTGTTCATTACACAAAACGGTGCAACAGGAATTTCTAAACAACGTGTACACTTTTTATCCACTCATCTATCCTTTTGGTACACCTTGCAGATATAAACATATTCATGATAATTAAATTTTTGATGCTGGTCAGGTGTTTTTTTTTGGGTTTTTTTTTCCCATCTCACTCTTTTGTCCTGTCAGTGGTCTGTTTCTGCCAACACTCCTGCCTACATTCTACTACCATGTCATTGTCTTAAACATTCAGGCTTTTATACAGCTCTGCAATGCTGGTGACCCCTATCCCATTTACTCTGTTAGTATTCAGACCTTTTGTCATGACACTTGCACCAGCTCCAGTGTATCCTACTATCAAGAGCCCTAAAATTCTTCTTAATGGATTCCACCTGTGTCTGATGTGATAATGTGGTTTCCATATATTACTGAATTGTTACTACAGTTAATGATAGATATTCAGTGTTTTTCAGAATTTAAATGCTGGTTTAATACATTTTTACCCATTATGCACCAGAAAATCAAAACAGAGCTGAAATGTTCATAATGCTGAAATGTTAAAACCCTAATATTGAAAGGAAATGATGGAAACGCTGTGCTTTGATTTCTTGAAAATTCACTGGAAGTGTGTGTGTGTGTGTGTGTGTGTGTCTATATATATATTTATCTGCAGAAATGCCATTCTAAAGAAAAAATTAACCTGTGTACACTCACTGCCATTCTAAACTTTGTGTGCTTTCCTTTTTATTGCAGGCTTATCTCCGCGGGAGCTAATACTGCACTTTAAACACAAGGTAAAATTACTGTAAATGTTTGTATTGCTATTACTTTTAAAACCATTATCGCTTTTTCTCACTCTTTCTTTCTCTTTCCATAATAAACAGCAAAATATGATTTTATAGATCTTATTTTTATATGTCATTTGTACATTGATCAGCCAGCAGTTTTTGGAAAGTTCCTGAGACTATGGAGGCCACTGCATGATTATCGAAAATATTTATTCGGAAAGGAAAAAGTAATTTTGGTGCTATTTTTAGCATGCTTGGGATCATTAACATGTTGAATGGACTATATTGTACAGGCACCAGGACGGCTTAAAAGAATACATAAATTATGGAAAAAGTTAGTTTTGTGGCAGGAAAAACTGGGATTTAGGTAAAATGTTTAAATACATGACATTTCCATAATCTATAACAACCTGTGTTAAGGTCTGTTCTCTTATCCTCTATAATGCTTGCCTTCACTTACACTCCATTGGTTGTGTACATAATTCAAATTCTGGACTCAAATGGTACATGTTGTGCACAAATGAAAAAACATGGGACACAGGTACATTAGAAACAAAAGTAATGCAAGTAATACATTTCTAATTTTGTTATTCACTGTTTTGTTAGTAATAGAGTTATGATTACAAACATTTACATTTTTTGTCAAGCAGTTCTGTCCCATCCAAAAGTATTGAAACAGTACGGCCAATTAATTTGTTTTTGTTAAGACATTTGGGTTTGAGATCATAAGATGAATATAAATTTATAGATGCGATTTTGAGTTTTTATTTGCTGGAATTTACATCTATGCATGTTAAAATGACAAAACATAGCATCTTGTGTATCTAACAACCCAGATTTTCAAGGAGCAGAAGTATTGGAACAGAAGCTGACCGGTGTTTTTGTCTGTGAAATCTATGAAAGACTGGTACCAGCAAGAGTGAAAGGAAAGGTTTAGAGGACAGTAGTGAGACCAGCTATGCTATATGGGTTGGGAATGCGGACACTGGGGGGGAAAAAAGAGAGGTGGCAGAGCTGGAGGTGTCAGAAGATGCTGATATTTGTGTTGGGAGTATCAAGGATGGACAGCATTGGAAATTAGTGTATTAAAGGGACAGCTCAGGTTGGAGGATTTGGAGACAAGTTAGAGAAGTAAGATTGCATTGATTTGAACATGTCCAGAGGAGATGAGGATTATATTGCGAAAAGGATGTTGAGGATGGAGCTGCCTGGCAAGAGCAAAAAAGAGAAAGGCCAAAGAAGAGGTTTATGGATGTGATGAGAGAATACAGGTGGTCTGGGTGAATGATATTCTGCAGAATACCAGAAGAAATGGAAATGGCCCCTGTGGTGACCCCTGAAGGGGAGCAGCCGAAAGAAGATCAAACTGAGTTGTCAGATACAACATGTTTTATGTAATGTAACATATCTTGATATGAATACCAACAAATATGTTATATAAACTGATATTTCATCATGTATTCTTTAAATTATTAATGTATTCTATTCTAATGTATTCTTTAATATTTTTAAGCATTTAAAGTTTTTTTTTGTTTGTTTTTTTTTAATCCCATTTTGTTTTGTTGCAGGTTCTTATTCTCTTCAAGTTAATTCTGTTGGAAAAGAAGGTATGGGATTTATCTTCAGACACTTAAACACAACGTACTGAAATGAAGTAGTCTTTGTTTAAGAAAGTTTTAAAAAATGTTTTTCCCCTGCAGGTTCTATTTTATGTGTCTCCTGTACACAGATTAGTGGGAACTCTAATGACTGTCCTCTCTCTATTTCCTGGTGAGACACACACTATGGACAATGATACTGAAAGTGACTATTTGTCATTGTGAATAGTGTTAAATTGTAATGGACCATATAATCCCTCATTTTGGCTTAATCTGGTTTTGAAGTTTATCAGAAGATTCAAAAAGTAATCGTTTCTTAGTGTTCAATCCGAGCAGTATTCACTTAAAATAGTTATAATCATTTTACATATTTTTTATTCATTCATCAATAAATAACTAAATATGTATAATGTTAAATGTGTGCTTTATATTTCATATATGTGCTTATATTATTGGGTTAAATAGGATTTTAATATTTAGGCTACATTTTAATGCTTGTGGGTATGTGTATAGGTATGATTGAACATGGCCTGGCTGACTCCTCCCACTATCACTGTAAGAGCAGCATATCAGAAACTCCAGAAAGTCTTGACCCAGCCAGAGGATTCAACTCTGAAACTGACTCTAAAGCCAAACTCATTGATGCCACAGATGGAGAGTCTAGTTCTTTTGACCCATTAGACTCCCTCACATTAGTGGCGAGCCAGTCACAGCATTCTGTCAGCCCTCACCTTCACCCTCAGGCCCACCGTTCACACACATCACCAGACTCCTCTGAGAGTGACTGGGAAACGCTGGACCCAAGTGTTTTAGAGACTGGTGAGGGGTTAGAGGGATCCCTGAAACATCAAGATCAAGAATCCAGTGAGCCAATCACAGTCCAGCCTAAATCTGCTGCAGGACAAGGTCTGAACCAGGGGCTAGTGTCTGGACTGGAAGAAGACCAGTATGGACTACCACTTGCGATATTTACCAAGGTACACACGCGTACACACATGCACTCTCAGGGTTGCATAGACCCGTCCACTAATAAATCCACTCGAGGCAATATGAAAATGGTGCACATCAGACAACATGAGGATATTAACATTATCACATACCAACAAGAGGGAACGGGAAGGTTTACAGGATGGTAGTGAAACCAGCTTTGTTAGATGGGTTGGAGATGGTGGCGCTGAGGAAAAGATGGACCTGGAGGTGAAGATTTGCATTGGGTGTGATGAGAGGGACAGCTCAGGTTGGATGATTTGAAAACAGTAGCAACTTTACAGCATGGTTTAGACAGGAGAGTATATTGGGAGAAGAATGTTAGAGTAGAGTAATCTTTTATTATCCCACGAATGGGAAATTTGGGCGTTACAGGGCTCTTATAAAGGTGACAGAGAGAATATAGAAAGATAGATATACAGAAAAAAAAAAAAATATATAAAAATATAAAGAATGAGGAACAAGTACAGGAGCTATAAATAATAAATTATCTATATATATATATATATTATATATATAATAAATTTTACAAGAAGAATTAGGTAAGGCGACCATATATACAGTACATAGTAATAAGTTTTAAATTATAAATAAACAAGTAACAAAATGTCATAATATATAATAATAAACAAGCAATATTCAAAATGTAATGTTATGATGATGAGTTGTGGAGTCTTATTGCTGCAGGTAAGAATGACCTGTGGTAGCGTTCCTTCTTACACTGCGTGTGTAAAAGTCTGCTGCTGAACGAGCTGCTCAGTGCTCGTGTAGGGGGTGGGAGGTGTTGACCATGATGGATGTTAGTTTGGATAACATCCTCTCCTCCCCTACCTGCTCGATGGATTTGAGCGGGCAGTCCAGGACAGATGTTATATTTAGATTGGAGCTGCCAATGAACAGGAGAAGAGGAACACCAAAAAGGAGGTTCATATATATTCTGAGAGAGGACAAACAGGCAGCTAACATGAAAGTGAAAGATACAAAAAGAACTGCTGAATGTGGAAGGAGAAGATCATTAACCAATTCACTGTATACAGGAAGTTTTCAAACCCTTCCAGGTTTTAGAAATTGTATGTTAGACCAATCTTAAACCAGATTCAATTAATGTATTTCCTCATCACCCTACACACTAAATCAATCTAAATATGTCTAAATGAAAAATATTTCTGAAAAGAATCTGAAAATTAAGTTTAGGCTTTAGAGAGGTTCTACCAAATGGTTTAGAGGGGCAATCATTTATGGTATAGCACAGCACTAGGACATGGAACACGGGACATAAGAGTAAAATAACAAACAATCACATCAAATAAAAGGTCTTAGGACTACATACATACATTTACATCAGGGTTTTTTTTTATTAACCTTTGTATCTTGCAGATAGAACTGTTTCTGTGTCTGTTATTCGCTGACTGATCTTTTCCTGTGGTTGTATTTGTTGTAAGGGTTACCTATGCTTGCCCTACATGGCCCTCCAGCAGCATCACCTGCTGTCTGATGTGAGAGTACGAGGTTTCGTCGCTGGGGCAACCAACATCCTATTTCGTCAGCAGAGGCACCTCAGTGATGCTGTTGTAGATGTAAGCACCCCAGAATCCTTTTCTTCTCCTATTTCAAAACTTCCAGTGGTTTTGGTAGCACTTTATTTTATGGTAAGGTAAGTACATAGTAGTTAACAGGCACTACTGAAACATGATTTCAGAAACAAAATCAGAATTTGATAGTCAGTGATATATGATGAAAGTATTAAATTAAATTAACATGAATTCTGTTAGAGGTTCTTCCATAGTATATTAAACAAATAAGACCAAGTAGAACAAGTTTTGTGCCATTGTTTAGTTTTTGGGATTTTATCTTTAAAGGAACGGCTACATTGTTATGTCTATGTATATATCTTTTCTTGTACCTCCTCTAATACACTTTATGTATACAACAGAATCAGGTAAAACCTTAACCTTTACACCAAATGGCTATGTTACAGAGAAAGTTGAAGCTGTGCAAGTAGGTGTGTGTGTGTGTTATATAGGGAATGCAGGGAAACCGGTGCTTGGGTGGAGCTCAAATTCTACCTTTACACCTTAAAGGGATACTTTAATTGTTTTTACATACCTAACTCTAGTGAGTAATCCTTTCTCACGCATTTCTTGATCAACCATGACACACTTAGTTGTTTAGGGTTTGGCTGTAAAATATCAATATTCTTTTCTGCATTAATTCTGCCATGACAAAGGGCGTTTACACAACCCTTAAACCATGACAGACTCTAGCCTTTTTCTATGGTCCTGAACACCCAGTGTCCATTCCTTTCAAAAAATACCTGGAGTACTGATTCTTCTGACTAAAACACACATTTCCACTGTGCAATAGACTGTCCCATGCCTTTGAGTTCAGAGAAAGATATACTAATGCACATGGATAACAATGTGCATACAAGTAATCCTTGCCTTGTGGTTCTGTCAGCTATTGATGAATGATTGCTCTAGATGCAGTGTCATCTGAGGGTTCAGAGATCATGGGTGTACATCTTAGGCTTGTGCTGTTGTCCTTTAGATACTGAAATTACTCCAGATTCTTTGAATTATGTCCTTCTTTTTTTTTTTTTTTTTTTTTTTTTTTTGTTTCTTATGTGTAGGTAGATGAGGCACGTATCCATGTTGATGATCCAGAGCTCCGCAGGTTCCTGAGTTTATCCACAGCAGACTTACGCTTTTCTGACTTCCTCCTCAAACATGTCACAGAGAACAGAGAGGATGTATTTCTTGACGGAACAGGCTGGGAAGGAGGAGATGAGTGGATTAGAGCACAGTTCACTTTATATTTACACTCACTCTTATCATCTACACTACAGCAAGGTACGTGCTAACACCGTAACCTCACACTCACTTTACATTGTACTTACTATTAACATTTAGACTGCAGCAAGGTACACAAGAGTACTTTAATACTAAATGGAAGGGGAGTAAGGCCAGATGTATTGGCTCTGTTTTACCATCATTTGTATGGAAGTAGAAGTTGAGTAGTTGTTATTCTGAAGAAAAAGTATGTCAAGAATGTTTTGGGGTGAAGAGTTTCAGAGTGAGGAGTTTGAATCTGGAAGTTGAAGCTGTGATGATTGATGTGCTTATACCCTGCAAGTTGCCTGTGAAATTCAGGAGAGAGAGTTGTGATTTGGTGCTGACTTTAATGGGCATGTTGGTGAAGGGAATAGAGGGGATTAGGAGGTGATTGGTAGGTAGAAGAGAAAGATTGGTAGGTAAGAAGAGGAATGCAGAAGGTCAGATGGTAGAGGATCGTGTAACTGTGTGTTTCTTAGTGGAGGAAGCATAGGATGGTGGTCTGTAGGGTGATATTTTATAGTACTGTGCAAAGGTTTTAGGCAGGTGTGGGAAAAAATGCTGTAAACAAAGAATGCTTTCAAAAATGGAAATGTTAATCATTTATTTTCATCAATCAACAAAATGCAGTGAATGAACAAAAGAGAAATCTAAATCAAATCAATATTTGGTGTGACCACCCTTTGACTTCAAAACAGCATCAGTTCTTCTAGGTATTTCAGATCTTCTGTGGATGTAGGCTTCCTCACATCCTTCTGCCTCTTCATGTAATCCCAGATACACTCGATGTTGAGATCAGGGCTCTGTGGGGGCCATAAGAATTGATGCTGGTTTGAAGGCAAAAGGTAGTAACACCAAATATTGATTTGATTTAGATTTTTCTTTTGTTTGCTCACTTTGCATTTTGCAAATTAATAAAAATAATTATTTATATTTCTGAAAGCATTCTTTGTTTACAGCATTTTTTCCACACCTGCCTAAAACTTTTGCACAGTACTGTAGGTCAAGAAGAGAAGGAAGGAAGAAGACTAATGTGGAATTCAGGAAGGAGTTAATACAGGCACTATGGTGTAGTGAAGAGTAACCATATTTCTGGGCAACTACTACAAAAGTCAAAAGAGCGAAAGCTAAAAAAAAGTTACCTGATGCTACATCTGGACATGAAAGGATAAGGAAACCCAGTGGTGGAACGCGGACATTAAGAAGAGGTTGCATTAAGAAGAAAAACTGGGATGGCCAGAGAGATGAAGAAAATAGACAGAATTACAAGGAGATGAAATGCAGTTTGAAGAAAAAGGTTTTGGAGGCTAAAGGTAAGGCTTGTATACTCTCAAGTGAACAGAGTGTGTTGAGCAGATGGAAAGAATAATTCAAGGGGCTGATGAATAAAGAAAATGGAGACATTTCAGAGGAGTTTCTAACCATATTGTTTAACACAATCATAGAATATGAGACGAGACCTGAAGAGTGGAGAAAAAGTGTACTGGTACTGATTTTCTAGAATATGGGTGACTCGCAGAGCTGTCATAATTAGAAAGGGATAAAGCTGATCAGCCACAGCAACAATATGTGGATGATAAATTAAGAAAATAGGTGATCATTAGTCAACAGCAGTATGGAGCAATCTTTGCATTTGCGGCATTTAGCAGACACTCTTATCCAGAGCGTCTTCCATGTCCTAATTACAGGGAAAGACTCCCTGGAGCAACTCTGGGTTAAGGGTCTCTCTCAGGGACCCAGTTGGTAGTATTGCCAGAGGTGGGATTTTGAACCAGGGACCTCTTGAGCCATAGGTCTGTAGGCAAGTACCCTACAACTAGACCACATCCACCTTTGCCCTGAGGGTTTTGATGAAAAAATATAGAGAAGATCTGAAGGAGTTGCATTGTGCCTTTGTAGTGGCAGAGAAGTAAAGTAGTACAAAGCAGTACAGAATATGTTTGAGGGCTGTTACATAGGTGAGGTCTGCAGTAGGACAGACAGATGTAGAGGTGGGATTACATCAGTGATTAGCCCGGAGTCCTTTTTTTTTGTTTGCAACAGTAATAGGCAGGTTGACAGATGAGATAATACTGGATCCCCATAGACTATGATGTTTGCAGATGACATTGTGATCTGTGTTGAGAGTAGGGCAACTTGAGGAGACCCTGGAGAGGTGGAGAAATGCTCTAGGGAGGAGAGGAAAGAAAGTCAAGAGGACAGAGGGAGGATGTTGAGATGGTTAGGATGCAGGGAGTAGAGGTGACAAAGGTGGAGGAGTTTAAATATTTGTGACCAGCTGTTCAGAGTAATGGGGAGTGCGAAGAGAGGTAAAGAAGAGCATGCAGCCAGGTTGAAATGGGTGGCAAGAGTGGTCTCTGACAGACAGATACCAGGGTGAAAGGGAAGGTTGTTTGGGACAAATGCAGAGAAAAGATTAGTTGTAAATTGGGAGAAAGAGTTTGAGGATGGAGACACGAGTCAAGAGGAGGAGAGGAATGCCAAAGAGGAGGGGGATGGATGTGATGAGAGAACATTCAAGCAGTTGAGTTGGCGGAAAAGAGGGACTGGAAGAAATGGGAGAAGGATGAGCCATGGAGGCGATCCCTAACGGGAGCAAGAAGAGGAGTATATTCTCATATTCATTGTTTGATCTCCGATCAGTGCAAAGCAAACACAATTGATGTTTTGTCTTTTTGATGATTTGAGATTTTATGGTGGGTAAATATAAAAACGTAAGTTGTAAATATAAATAAAAACTAAATAAAAAAATCAATCGGGCAAAAAAACGCAATCTTATGAACCACATTCTGGTTCTGATCTGTGTGTCTTAGATAATGAGAAGATGCTTGCAGATTATGGCTCTGCATTCATCTCAGCCTGGAAGATTACACACAATTACAGAGTGTGGTTCAGCAACAAGCACCCAGCCATGGCAGAAATTACTCCAGGGTAAGTCTGTCCTGAGAAAAGAAGCAGTAACAGTTGGGTCATGGGGTTAATCTCATTAAAAAATGTTAAGTGGTATCATTGGGAAATTAAACCAATTATAATCATTAAAACCAAGTCTTAAGATTTTTTTTTTTTTTTACTTTTGCCATTTCTGTATGGTTTACAGTGACAGCGTTATATCAGATAATTGGTTTTTAAAATTATCAGCATCACACACTTATTTAAATTTGACCAATATTTCTGATTTATTTATTGTACTCTGAAAGAAAAGAATGCTTATGCAACTTTTTTTAATTATTATTTATTATTAATAATAATTTTAGAACCCAGTGACAGACAAGTTATATTTCTTTGTATTGGTAATCCAATTAAATTTAACCCCAGTTTCTACAATGATTTGTATGGGTATCTGCATTTGCATCTGGAAAATATACTATTTTGGAATGAGTCTGCAATTCCAACATTGCAATTCCTACAACAGAAAAAGTAATTTTCTCATTTTATATTTATTTTTATATATATATATATATATATACACACATACAGTACTGTGCAAAAGTTTTAGGCAGCTTCATGTAATCCCAGACCCACACGATGTTGAGATCAGGGCTCTGTGGGGGCCATAAGAATTGATGCTGGTTTGAAGGCAAAAGGTAGTAACACCAAATTTTGATTTAGATTTTTCTTTTGTTCGCTCACTTTGCATTTTGTAAATTGCTAAAAATAAACAATCATTATTTGTTTTTCTTCTTTGTTTACAGCATTTTTTCACACCTGCATAAAACTTTTGCACAGTACTGTCTGTATGTTTGTGTGTGTGTGTGTGTGTGTGTGTGTGTGTGTATGTATGTATATATTTTTTTAAAAAACTTTTTTTTTTTTTTTTTTTTTTAGAATGTTCAATTATAACGCATTTAGTCATATTAAATCCATTTGAAGTGAGGGGAAACATTTTATAAAATGTTAGCCTGTTTTTGCCAGACTTTTTTTTTTTTTTTTTCTTCTTCTCACCATTACAGCCAAACATTTTCAAACAGTGCATTAGAACTATTGTTCAGACCAAAGGGAATTGACTTTTAGATCTTAATTTCAGAGCACTATGCTGCATGTAATCAGTGATTACATGCAAGTGTAATTAACTCACATCTCACCTGTACTTAACAATAAATATGTAGTTGTGTAGTGCTTTATTTGTACTGTTGCTTTTTGTGAAAACAGACTAATTGAAGTAGTATTAAAAAAAGCGTTAAATACCATTTTTTTAATTTTGTTTCCTCTTAGACATCCATTCCAAGGTCAATACAGTGTTGCTGATGTGAAGTTACGCTTATCACAGTAAGTTCTAGAATTAAACAGCTTTTTAGCCCATTGGAATAATGTGTATTTCCTTTAACTACTGTTTTTCTTAGAGAGCACTTTATAAAATTAATTAGATTTTAAGCTTAAAGTGTACTTAAAATAAGTTACAGTGTTCTACAATGTCTTAACTGCTTACAAATTTCTTTGTGGTGTTGATGGGTGGTCCAGCATGAATGGTGATGGGCTAACAGTAGTTAACACAGGCTATTGTTAACACTATGTTTTGTTAATAAACTGCACATCTCTATGGTTCTCAATATTGCTCTATTACATGTTTTGTAACTAAAGGTTAGCACTCAATATTGCATGCAGAATATTACGTTTATTCTGTCAGCATCAGTGTGTGAATGCAAAGTTGTGCTCATATTACTGTGTGTGTTTCTTAAGTTCAGTGCAAAACAGTGAGCGTGGGAAAAAGCTGGGAAATGCGGTAATTACAACTAGTCGCAGTATGGTGCAGACAGGAAAAGCTGTAGGTGAGTATGAAAAGGGGAGTAAAGAAATGTCAAGCTATTTAAATTCCTGTGACACATCAAGTAAACATTACATTCTTCACTCATTTGTTTAATGAGCTTATTTGATTTTTTTTTTTTTTTTAGCTTTTATTGGATATTTTGCATGTGATAGCATTGTGTATATTATTATAGATACTGTTTTAATGTTAACATTAATGTTAATAACTTATGCAGTAATACTCCAGAGTGTAAGATGTTTACAATTATGTATCTGCCTAACCTCTTTTTGGGAGATTATTTATTTGAACTTTATTTAAACCTTCTAGATATTTATTTAGACTTCATAGCTATGAATGTGCTGCCATTGTTATGGCTGGAATAATAAAAATATGTACTTTGCTCAGTACAAGAGTGAAAAAACTGGTGTTCACCATTTCATCATTCTTCCATTGGGAAGCAACAAACCTCATTATGGACACCGCAATAAAATGTGCTTATGTGAGAGATTAATATATCTATCTCTATAGGTCAGTCAGTAGGTGGAGCTTTAACCAGTGCTAAATCTGCCATGTCCTCCTGGTTCTCCACCCTGGCCCAGCCTGCAGTAACCAGTCCAGCTTCAGATTCAACAAACAAACAATGACCTGATCAATACTCCACACTATTCATGTTTTGTTATAGCCTATTATATATTTGTCAGTGCTAGAGACATTATTTTATCATGATTTTATAGAGCAAAGGAGCAATATGGTTGACTATTCAGCTTTAAAATATTCTGTCGAGTCCACTCCCTGCTTGTTTAAGCCATCTTTAAACACCAACTGGTCTAGGCCTGAGATAATTGTGTGTATCAGAGTGGCATTCAACAGGTCTGAAAAAAAGAATCACTGCTACTCCTATCTGCAGTCATGCTAAATGTAAAATGAGGCTAGCTGGGTTTTTTTTTTTTTTTTTGTTAAACCAACTGTCCACAAAAAATCTATGTATCTTCACACAGCAATTAAGGTTATGAATATATTTAGGCATGCAGTATTTGGACAAAATATGATTGTGATTATATTGTTTTCTTTTGAAACAGTACTATACCTTGTATGTTAAAACATAGTCGTAAATCAATAATGTAACATGAATTAAGATTGGTCTGAATTGTTTTTACAAAATAATTGATACATTTTTGGACTACATGAATATCTTAATTGCAGAACTGCACTCTGCAACTGTCTGGCTCATTTGCATTGTGCAGCCACCTGCAATATCAGTATTGTAAAAGCCAGTATCATTCAACAAAATAAATAAACTATTAAAAAAAAAGGATCTCTACTGAGAATCAAGGCCTAATATTTAAACTTAACTTCTAGAACCCAGGTTTAAAGAAATATTCAAGTGATTGTAAATCTAATCTCTTTTAATATCTAATATCTTTTGCATCTGTAAAAGGTGATCAGTTGCCACATTTACACATTTACTTGTAATAAAATAGAACATAAACCTACTGACTCAATGCACTTTTATAACACAATTCAACAGGCAGATCTCAGAATATATGCTCACTTACTATTGAAGCCAAGAAAATGACATATGCGACAGATGTAAAAGAAGGCAAATTACTAAAAAACTTTTTTTTGTTTTCCATGTCTGTGATGCCCTAGATAAAGTAAAACATGAAACTCTGAAAAATTGCATTCCCCTTTCTGCACTGCAAATTATCCCAATTATTTTTCACATGAACTACAATTTTTAGTACAGTCTCCCCAAAGTATTTCTGACATTTACTAAGAAAATGTTTAACTGAGGTTTAAATATATTTAGGTTTTATGTGTGCTATTACTGTTGGGAAGAGTATAATGTTTACATGGGTTTATGTGAGGGTTTTTGGATATTTTTGTGTGTGTGTGTGTGTGTGTGTGTAAATCAATTCCTCAAATAAGTGAACTCTTGAAGGCTTTGCTATTTACATGAAAACCTCAAAACAGTGTATCAGGCAGGAATTATATGCTTAAGATGTAATCAAAATAAATCATAACGATGTAAAATATAATTTCAAAATCATTCCGAATGGTTTGATGTGAAATGCTCCATTCTTTATACACCTGTCCAGTCTAAATTTGTAACAGTTCTGGGGATGTCTCTGAAAACCTGCTTACTGTTTGCTCAATGTTCAATATTTCTTTTCAATCATACTTTATCATGTCTTTTTTTTCTTTCTTTCTTTCTTAAGTATATGCTTTATTTTGTTTTTTAAACGGTCCAAGGTTTTTGGCCTTTCACAACAGTTTTTATTTTGTCTGTTTAATTGAATGTAAAATAATACACAATTTTGGAAGCGTATATTTCAAGAGCCCTTATACTGTTTTGAAAAAGAGTTTTATGCAGACAAAGATTTTGAAACTTTCAATGTGTAGATTACTTATTGTGATTTTTGAAAAACTAACAGATCAGCCTAAATCTGCCTTTGTGGCCTACAGCTGTTTAGTCCATTATCAGTCAGTCTGTGGTTATAAGAATTATTTCAGCATTGACTGCTTTTTAATGATGCACAATAAAGAAGATCTAATCAGAACTTAAATCATTCACATAGTCTAAAACAGGATATTGCTGCTTTCAGATGTTGTTTTAAATGGTCTTTAACAGGAGGAGGTCCCGTCCCCCCCCCCCCCCATAGACCATAAACACATGTTTAGAAGTAAAATTATCATTGCTATATTTTTACCGGTTTTCCACATTTGTCTTTTTTCTCTATGAAAGAACTTATCATTTTTCATTTATTTTATATTTTATCTAGAGATTATATTTTTCAGAAATTAATAAGATTAAACAATTTAAATGTTTTATTTGTTTAAGTTTAACCCTTTATCATGCTCCACATGGGATTAAGACACATATAAATAAGCTGTTTTTTATTTTTTGGAGTTTGCCCAAGAAATATGTACTGGTTCCAGCATGCTGTTTAGAATAAACTGTAATTATTTCCCTGCTAGCAGATCACAGTAACTATTGCCAGAATTCACTTTAACCTGATTTTTTTTTTGGGAGCTATTCAATGTACTTTTTTTGCTTGGTTCTTGTCTGGGCTTTGTCAGAATCCAATTGAAAATCGGAGATGTAATATTTTTAATTGATCTCCCAAATAATGTATATTAAAAAGTGTATAATGTTTGTGAATGTATTACTCCCACTGTAATGACATTTACATAATTTTCCAGATACATGCTGTAGTTTTAAATCCTTTATAAAGCAAATTAAAAGTCTGACTTTGTTTTGTGTAATGAATGAGCTTTTATTCTTTTTGTTATTTTCTATAAGTACGAAATTAGTTTTCTGAATGTAAACTTCCTGGGGGAATATATATATATATATATATATTTCTTTAAACAAAGGATGACTTTGCTCTTTGAGTGCTGTTGATTCTCCTATTTTCCATTCAGAGTTCTACTATCCTGTATAGCAGTAGCCAGGTTCTTAGCTAGTTTGTTGGCAGTTTGTGAGTGTTTGAGATGTTTGCATGAGGCTTTAACATATCGTGTGTGTGTGTGTGTGTGGAGGGGGGAGGGTGTTACAATAAGTTTAAGGGTGTTTTGGTTTTTTTTTTAAACATTCAATTGGATGTTCATGTATTTAAACAGGTACTTTCACCACTCTTGAGTAAGACAATCCCTGGAAGTGCTATGAGAGGATCTTTTGAATATTGAGTTAAATCTGTCTGATATTTCAGTTCTGTACAAGCATGTTTGCATGATAATTGAGTAAATAATATCCATAAGTCATAATATCCAGCAAAAATAAGAACTGTTATTTATGTAAAGGCTGTGTTTGAGAAGAGATGGTCATGTTTTAGCATGTTTTAAAGTCCGTAAACCATTAATTCATTATTTGATCCATTTTGCAAATAGTCTGAACTCCATTGCAGGGCAAGAAGAAAATTATGTTTTGTTTGTATTGTGTGCCACTGGTGAGTGATGAATCTCTTGTGATGACTCTGAGCTTATGTCAATGAAAAACATTGACATAATAGTGCCCAGGTGGGTAAAAGCAGACCTCATTGACCTGTTGCTGCAGTAGGGAAACTTGAGGGTCAAAGGTGCTGGGTAATTCAGATTGCAGGTATGACAGAACCAAACTCTTAAAGCATGAGGACGTTGAGTGTAACTGCATAAATGTTAGGCCCTGTCCAATATGCAACCGTGCATCTTGTACCAAAGGAAAATGTCTGTCTGTCATTAAAGTTTGTTTTAGAGAAGACAACAGTAAAGTCAATAAACACTGCAAAGGGAAAAAACTATTTCAAAGCAAAGATTTACTCCTTACTTACTTAAGGAACAATGTTGCTGCGTTACAATCATGTCACTGAATATGATCATTGCATGGCTCAGAAACATAGGGCCGAGCAACAAGTGCCTCCACAAGGCAGGTGTCAATAGCAAGCAATCATACATGGTACACAATAAAAAGAGGATTCAGGAAGATGGAATGAAATAACTGATGCCATTTCTGGACCTTCTGATCCATTATTTTCTAAAATCTCTTTACAAAAGGGCAGCAGTGGTCTAGTGGTTAAGGAGTTGGCCACAGGATCGGAACATTGTGGGTTCCCCCTTCCCAGGAGGTTGCCCTGAGGTATCCTTGAGCAAGGTACCGTCCCCTTCACTGCTCCCTGGGTGCTTTTGTAGCTGCCCCCTGCTGTACGGTGTTTGTATGGGTTAAATGCAGAGGTCCAATTTCATTTGTGTTCTGTGCTGTGACCTCACAATGACAAGAATAGTCACTTTCACTTTTCACTTTAACGTTACCTGCTTTTGAAATGACAATTTCAAATTTTTCCACTTTTCACATGGCAATATTTATTTATTGAACTGCAACTTTAAGATGTTTGTTTTTATTTCAATTTTTCAAAAATAAATTACCATAAATAGTTCACCTGTGTGGTTCCTTCAAATATCTTAAAATAGCTAATATATTAATATACATATTATTAGATACATTTATTGGCAAATTTATAGTAACCCAGCCACTAGGGAAGCACAAGCCAGTATATTTCTTCGTGCCGGTCCCAAGCCCAGATAAATGGGGAGGGCTACGTCTGGAAGGACATCCAGTGTAAAACTGTAAATCAAAATGTGGACAATGAAACTGTACACAAAAAAAAGGTTAACAATTTGTATGTGCAAGAGATTAGATGGAAGGGTAGTACGGCCAGGTGTACTGGAGGAGGGTTTAAATTGTTTAAACGGTTACTGTTACACTGCTCAACAACCTGGGCTGCTTTATTCTATAACACTGTTGCCCTGTTCCAGATGAAAGTACTGTCATTTATGCTGTCTGTTGTTGTCTATTGTCTGTACTTGTCTAAGTCTTATGTATTATGTTGTGTCTTCTGTTGTCTCTGATGTTGTCTTGTGTGTAGCACCAGGGTCCTGGAGAAACGTTATTTCGTTTCACTATGTACTGTGTTAGATGGCTGAAATGAAAATAAAATCCTACTTGACATTGCTTTCCATTTACAATTGCAGCATTTAAGAGACGCTCTTATTCAGAGTGACTTCCATTTCCTAATTACAGGGAAAGTTAAGCAACTTAAGGTTAAGGGTCTTGCTCAGGGACCCAGTGGTGATAGTGCCAGAGGTGGGATTTGAACTGTCAACCTCTTAAGCCATAGTTTCAATTTATTTTTGTATAGCGCCTTTTACAACAAAGTTGCCCCAAGGCACTTTACATTGATGGTCGATGATGGAACAGGTTACAGTAATAGATGTTAAAGCCGGACGACTACGGAGGAGAGGAACCAAAAACTCCACTATGTGGAGAAAAAAACCTCTGAGGGTCCAAGGTCAAACGGCTACCCAACCCCCTTGGGTATACTAACAGTACAAAGTTAGTTAGGTTTTAGACTCCAGGATCAGTGAGGAGTCCCAAGTTTCTTCCAGGTACCGATGAGCCGCCAGGGTCCCTTGGCGCATCAGATGCATCACACAGACCAGATGGTAGCTCGGCATTGGACTCAGGTGATGACCACAACGGGCCCCCCCTGGACATGTGGGGAGAGAAATGGAATGAGGGAGTCAGTAATGAGCAGGATCCAGTAGTGACACAGACAGAAATGAAACAACAGTGCGATGGCATGTACAGCAGCACCAGCAACATTAGTAATGGTGCGCTATGGTGATTGGTGCGGGTAAGATAAACTAAAGAAGTAAGTCTTCAGCCGTGATTTAAAGACTGAGACTGAATCGGCATCCCGTACAGAAGCAGGCAAGCTGTTCCACAATCTAGGTGCCCTGTAACTGAAAGCTCGTGCTCCTATACATTTATTTATGCGAGGGACAATTAGGAGATCTTTATTCTGGGACCTAAGTGGGCGGTTAGGTGTATAAGTATTAAGCAGTTCGGTTAGGTATATTGGGGCAAGACCTTTAAGTGCCTTGTAGGTTAAGAGGAGGACCTTGAAGTCAGCCCTGTACCTAACAGGAAGCCAGTGAAGCGAGGAGAGTATGGGAGTTATGTGGTCGTACTTCCTGCTCCTGCTAACAATCCTAGCGGCTGTGTTCTGAATGCGCTGTAGGGTGCTTAATGTGCCCTGAGAGCTTCCAGAAAGTAGGGCATTACAGTAATCTAATCTACTGTATACAAATGCATGTACTACTTTTGCCGTGTCTTTCATTGACAGAAAGCGCCGTAGTTCGGCAATGTTCCGAAGGTGCAGGAAGCATGTCTTCGCAACTGCATTAACATGGGGATTAAATGAAAGATTTGAATCGAAAATAACACCAAGGTTACATGCCAGAGTACTAACTGAAAACTTCAACCCTGCATCCCGGATATGCGAAATGAAGTTGGCCCTGTCTACATCGCTACTACAAAACAAGAGCAGCTCAGTTTTTTCAGGGTTTAGTGAGAGGAAGTTGTTATTCATCCAATCCCTAATATCACTGAGACAGCTAATTAAGGTGCCGGTTGATGCTTTATCACATGATTTAAAAGATAAGTATAGCTGAGTGTCATCAGCATAAGAGTGGTAACTAACATTATGCTTCCGTATAATAGTGCTTAGTGGGAGCATGTAGAGGGAGAAGAGCACTGGGCCCAACACCGACCCTTGTGGGACTCCATAGTTAACTAGTGACATAGGTGAGGGGGTGCCATAATCATCCATTTGGATGAAGTAGTAATGGTTTGTAAGATAGGAGCTGAACCATTTAAGGGCTGTTCCGCTAATGCCGACAGTGGAGTGAAGCCTATTTACTAAAATGGAGTGATCTACCGTGTCGAGATTGCAGATCTAAGAGAACAAGAACAGTGATGTTTCCTGCATCACTTGAGACCATTATATCATTCACCACTCTAGTTAGAGCAGTTTCTGTGCTATGGCCAAGCCGGAAGCCTGATTGGAATTTATCTAAGAGGTTATGAGTGTCTAGATATGACTGCAGTTGTCTCACAACTAGTTTTTCTAGAATCTTAGAGAGAAACGGGACATTAGAGATAGGTCTATAATTACTTGGTGAGCGAGGGTCCAAGTTAGGTTTTTTAAAATGTGGTCTAACCACTGCTGTTTTAAACTGATTGGGGACTACACCTGAGGTCAAGGATGCGTTCATGATATCAAGTATAGGTGTTGATAGCATTCCTAAGGATTCCTTCAGGAGCTTGGTTGGAATGGGATCTAACCGACAGGTTGTGGACTTTGCCTTGGTTATAACGGAAAATAGCTCAGAGTTATCAATGAGATTAAAATCACTAAAATATTGTGAGCACAATAGCACAAGTGGTAGTGGATTAATTCGAGGGCTAATAGGGCACATTTGGAGCCTAATGTTGTTAATTTTATCATTAAAAAACTTAAGAAACCTATCGTTAGTAATACTACACGCTGGCCTTTTATCAGTTTTGTCTGTTAGCTGAGCTAGTGTCTGAAATAAATAGCGGGGGTTATGCTTGTTGTTTTCAATAAGCTTTGAATAGTACTCAGTGCGAGCACTATATAGAGCTTTCTTATATTGTTTTAGTTTAGCAGACCATAGAGCCTGAGAGGCTTGGAGACCTGTTGTCTTCCATCTGTGTTCTAGCTTACGGCACTCCTGCTTAGCAGCCCGTGTGTGATCATTGAACCAGGGAGAGTGCCTGATAGTTCTGACCTTCTTTATCTTAATTGGGGCTACCTGATCAAGGATCTGCCCAACTACTGTATTGTACATGTCGGTGATGTCATTAACAGTTTTGTTACCGGTGAAGTCTATCTCTGTTACGGCCTCCATAAACTGAACAAATTTGCCCTGTTTAGGTGTCGTGTTGTACTAGTCCTTTCACTGAGGTACGGTGGAGACATATTAATCTCAAACGTGATTAAAGAATGGTCGGAAAAAAGTTTATTTAAGGAGTGGACCAGTACAGTATCAATGTCAAGTCCATACGAGATAATTAGATCTAGCGTGTGTCCTTGTACATGGGTAGGTCCTGATATATGCTGGGTGCAACCCACAGAATCGAGGAGCGTTAAGAAGCTTTTGGCACCTGCATCCGTCTCTGTATCAATATGTATGTTAAAGTCGCCTAGCATCACGAATCTAGTAAACCTAACAACCAAGTCAGAGAGCAGATTGCCAAATTCATTAATAAAGGCAGCATATGGTCCTGGAGGTCTATAAACTAATGGAGCGCTAAATCAGACCTAATGCTTAGCAGCATCACTTCAAATGTGTGGAAGCTCTCAGTAGTTTTTGAATCAACCTTAAATGATTCATCAAAAATTGCAGCCAGGCCACCACCACGTCCTACTGAGCGTGATTTATGCAGGTACGAGAACCCATAGGGTGAGGCTTCCACTAAGGGGATGGTGTCAGTGGGTCTAAGCCAAGTTTCAGTCAGTAGACAGATATCTGACTTTGTGTTGAGTACCATCTCATTAATAAGCACTGCCTTGTTTCCTAAGGAGCGAACATTCAGCAGTGAACATTTGATTTTAGTCGGACGCTGTGTTTTATTTGTTTTTATGATGGGTACTGTGAGCAGGTTACCAGCGCAGGAGCCCCTAGATTGGCATCTATACTGCTTCCTTATCGTACTAAGAATAGATATTCTCTTCTTAGTACGATAAGGAAGCAGTATAGATGCCAATCTAGGGGCTCCTGCGCTGGTAACCTGCTC